>CABHOG010000042.1:509224-520235 GCA_902168055.1 Aratinga solstitialis | reverse complement strand
CAGTTGGCTTTCTGGGCTGCAAGCTCACACTGCCGGCTCATGTTCATTTTTTCATCAACCAACATCATGCTGTGCAGGTCAGTTGCGCAGGAATCTTTAAGGCAGTTCCAGTGATATAAAACAACATTTTATACCAGGCAGCAGAAAGAGCTGTAATTGGTAAAACATTGGCACTCTCAGTGTTTCTCTTTGTGTTGTGGTAGTTGCCATGCTGTTAACCTTGAGCATCTCAATTCTCAGGTGTGGATGGGGGAAACAGGTAATTCCTCAAGGGACAATGCACAGGTTCTGATGAATGGCTAATAACTGTTGCTGCTCGCTCTCTGCCAAGCCGTTATGTGAAAATTCTCTGCAGTTGGTGGGTTGCCCACTTTTAATCAAAGCCACATTTCCCAGATCTAAACACTCAATAGAAAACAGAGCTGCACAACAATGTGTTAGAGTCCAGATTTTGAGCTGGTTTGAGAAATAAGCATGTAATTTTCTGAAGTGTAAGTCTTCTAAGAAAAGCGTGTTGGCTTGTTGTACGTGTTCCTGGCTAGAGCAGGGCTGAGCCTCTGTGATACAGCCCTGGAAAGCAGCAGTGGTTCACAGCAAGTGATGCACTTGCTCTGGTGGAAAACCCCTGCGACACAGGCACAGAGCTTAGCGGCTTAACCCAGGGAGAAAACCCCCTCAAGATGTCTCACAATGGAATCCATGCAGGGTATTAAGTACATTTTTATTCAGAAAATGGAACACTTTTCTGATAAATCCAGACTCCCTCATTCATGACAGGCCTGGTTAGGTCACGGGGGCATGTTTGACTTGATTTTGACAGCTCGTAGTCATCTCTAGTTGTTTTTATTACGCCACAAAGACCAGGGAGTAAGTAAATTCATGTCTGTGTTTTACCCTTGCCATGTTTCTCTGCCTGGCCTGCCAGGCTGCCTCTGCACCTCCCAGGATATATCCACTGTAGAGCTGTGAGTGTATAGCTGCTTTGAGCTGTGGCTGCAGAAGTGACCCTGGGAGCTTAGTACCTTGACAGATAGGCACCAGATTCCAGCCAATTATGATGTAAATAACAAAAAGCAGGTGGAGTTAATGGTGTGAAAGAGGATTATAATGCTCTGTTAAGTCTTGCTGACCTCTTTCAGCTTGTACAAAGCCAGCTATTGCCACTGTGTTCCCAAGTTACTCTGCTTGCTTGCAGGAGATGGGTTTATGGAAGATGTGTGTGAATCCTAGGAAAGCAGAAGCTGGGATTCCACCATCTTGGCGCATTGAAATGTCAGTGAGAAGAGGCTAGATCCAGAAACTGAACCTGACTTTTCCATGTGTGTGATTTTGGTAGGGTGCTGTACAGGTAGTGTCCAGAAGTGGAGTTCTGCATCCTCTGCTTTTCCTCTCCTTATTGTCTTCTGTTCAGAACAGAAGTAATTTAATAAATGACTTCTAGTAGATGATAATAAAAATATCACAACCTAAACTGGGAGAGGATGCACAGAGCAGAGGAACATGGGTGATTCATGTGACACCCATTGCCTCTGATTTGCAGGTAATTATAGAGAGCTCCTTGATGCTGTGTGTGCTGTGAATGAAGTGCTGGGGTCTCCAGGTACTGTTGCCCCTTTGTTCCTTTTGATGCCTTCTTTCTTTGCAGCGAAATAAAAAGTCCTGCTTATTGATGCTTAATGTTTTTTCCTAAAATGTTAGTGTCTATCAGGTGTTGATCCAGATGCTGTGTTACAGATAATTAGAAGAAAGCTTTCTGTTTTGCTTTGCCAGGAAAGAGACACCCCCCCCCCCCCCCCCGGTCTTATTTCTGTATCTTAGCTTTGCAGGAGACTTTCCAATGTGAGGTTGGCGAGAGGGGCTGTGCTGGGAGGTGTTGTCTAGTCTTGGAGAGTGTCTCAGGGCTTCCTGATAGTAACACACACAGCACGTGCAGAACAGGTCACTGCCCAATTCAGAGAAAGCAGAAAAACCAAATCCACTGCAGGTTTGGGCTTGGAGCTTCGAATGCAGCAAGGGCAGGCACAAGGCAAGGTTTCCCTCTTACTGTAGTTTCTGGCAAAGTGGAGATGTGGCTATTCACTCACCAAATCCCACATTGCCCTAGAGCTTCAAAGAGCCCTTGTGTGGGGTGGAATGACTCGAGAGTGCCAGACCATGCTCTTTTAAAAAACAAAACCAGGAAACCACCCTGACATACTAAGAAAAGGGAAAAGAAAAGGGGCAGCTTGGGTTAGGCTGAAACAGTCTTGAGTGCTGCGTAAGAGCAAACTGCTGTTACTCTTGGAAGAAGGCTTTCTCAGCTCCTGCTCCACACCTGGGAGGAATTCAGGCTGGGGAAGAACCAGCCCAGAAAGAGGTGATCCCTGGAGGCTGATTTGCATTTATTCACAAAGAAGATACTTTGAAGATGCTCCAAGTGCAGACTTGCAAATCAGTTTCCTGGTGTGCCAAGTGTGTGAAGCTCTGCCTTTCCCTGCTGCTGTTCCCCACCTTGCAGGGCTTTGCCTGTTTCCCCACGGGGTGGTGGAAAGGGAGAGGGAGACAGCTCAGATCCCTGTGGCTGCAGCAGTGGCTTGGCTCTGGCTGGGTCACTTGTGTCTAATTTATTTCTAAGGCTCATGAAAGAGAAGAATGCCACAGAACACCCTAGCTCCTGAGCTTAAGGCTGAATCTTGGACTCCTTTGTGGGCAGAACTTCCTTTCAAATTACTGGGTGTTTTGCTTGGTTAAAGACTGGCAGAATTGGGAAGTGTGGTCTTAGGTTGTTGCAAGGTCAGAGAAAGGGTGCCTTGCAAGGTCTGGGGTCTTTCATTTTTTTCTGACAAAGTACCCCATGAATAATGAGTATTTGCTTGGAGCTTTTTCTTTCCCAAATAGGTTAGTCAGCACAGTTTGCCTGCATGGGGAATTTCTAACCCTGCTCTGCGGGTGGGATGACAGAGGGGCTGCTGAAGGCCACTGTGCCTGGACGGAAGCAGACGTGGCTGCCCTGTCTACCAGCAGTGTTGTGCCTGGGGGCTTTCAGCATGGAGCTGAATCCCACGCATGGGAACTGGAAGTCAGCGGCAGCAGTGCTAAAGGGGCAAGGGTAGGTGCTGCGGTGCTGCTGAAGGCACACAACCATGCACAAACATTAGCTGGACCTGAAGAAACAGACATCAGGGTAACAACTGACAGAATTTTTCCCTTCTACATCCAAGTATCTCTTCCTCCCACTTGCCCACCGTGTGTGGTTGGGTGAGGATGATGTGCCCACTCACCAGCACGTGCATTTGTGGAGCTTTTAAATTCATGTTCCTAACCAGTGTGTAATACACAAGGGATGACTTTGATTCAAAACAGGAGAGGGGGCTGCTGCAGAGGGTTTTAGCAAATACGTGGCAATATTTGCCTAAATTTTTGAGAAATGTTATTTCACCTTTATTATGAAGATTATGCCTGTGAGTTTACACGCACACATTTTCTAGGTTTTTACCATTTCAAGGCATTGTTTCCAGAACTCCCAGCATCAGGGCTGAGCTGAAAGTGGCTATAAAACCACTTTGTTTTTAATTTCAGCTGTTTTCATTTTGTGCACAGGAACAAATTATAGGGGCATTTAGGGGGAATGTTAGGTCGTAAGCTTTATTTTTCTTATATATGTTTTAAATTGGATTTGGGCTGCAACCAAGCTGCAGTGAGATGGATGGGAGTCTTCCCTTTTCAAAGGACAAGAGCTACACACCCATGTAGCAATCATTTGTAAAAACATCTCCCTAAAGAGAAGGCATTCCTGTTTTGAAGAATGATCAGCAGCTGGGGCCTGGGTACACTGCTGGTGCAAGCTCAGTTCTGCATACATAATTTCCTTCTGTAATGCTGCTGTTCTGAAAAAAAACAGTTACCAGCCAGAAAAAAAGAAGTATTCAATAAGCCTGTGAGCAAATTGTAGTTTGAATTTTTTTGTACTATAGTTTGCAGCTTCTCACCAAGCAGTTGACTTAAGAGAACAGAGTAAGTGTTGTCTTGGGGTCTAAATCAGAGTAAGACTAACTCCAAGGTCAAGTTTGACAGTTTAATAATAAATAGCTGTATGTTTTTCTCCTTTGGGTCAGGGCATAATTTTTAAGCCCGTGGTGGGATGGTAAATGGGGTTGTTCTGTGCAGGCTGGAGAACAGTGGTCCTATATAGGAATACAGTATTTTGAGTTTTCTTTTCTCAAAGAGCTCCAGGATCAGGTAATAAAGAAATGGTACCAAGGAGTGCACTGGGCAGTATTGTGCAGGGGAAGAAGAGGCTGGAGGCCAGGGGACACCCAGTATTTCAGGTCTGAGCTGAAGGTCCTTCTGCTGTCAACAGATGCTTTGGTAAAGGAGTGGGATACTTGTCAGGATGTAAACCTTAAACCCAGTGCTGTAGAGGAACAGGGCCTTTTTTTTTATTATTATTATAAGATGCAAGTTTCTTGGCAAACTCCTGAGTGATTTCACACATCTTAACAGCAAGTCTTTTGGTTCAAGGGAAGATCCTGTGCTTTCCGTGATAGAAACTTGCACGAGCCATTCCTGTCGGCCTGAGTCATTGATTCCACTGCAAGATAAAAGCTATGGCTCCCATCAGATGAAGACCAACGGGGAGCAAACATCTGTAGTGATTACTTAGTTTTACTTGCTTTGCTTGAAGAGATATCTCTCCTCTTGGTTGTGATGGAAGACAACTCGAGAAAACATTTTGTGACTGATGCTAGATTGAAACAGAATGTTTTAATTGAGAATAAACAATGATTCCTTCTCTGAAATGGACAAATAGCTCCTCTCCAGAAATGATAAAATCCTTCGTCTTTCAAAGATACCAGTGGGAGAAGCTAGGGATGTGTAGGCACCAGCTCAGTAGCGACGCTGTGCTTCACTCTTAACCTTACAGAGATAACACAGTAGAGAGATTCTTCATTGATTTAATAAAAGCTACCCTTATTTTCATGAATATAATTACTGAAGAGGCTACATTCATCTGGAAACAAAGGCTTTAGTAATTAAAAAAAACGGGGGGGAGAGGAGGGGGCAAAAACCAGTACAACCCACCCCCCAAAGAAATACACCAATTCTTTTAGCTAGTTTTCAAGAGAAGTATTGTGGGTTGTGGGTCTTTCTTAGGGAATGTTTACAAACTTATTTATAAGTGGATACAATGAAAAGAGATGTTCCAGAAGGACTTTGCTGCACTTGAGGGAATGGTTGCATTAGGTTGTGCTGCCATTGATTTAGTGTGAGAAGGAAAATCCCAACTGAGAGATTTACACACTGATACTGAATGTTTTGATTAAAGGTCACTCAGAAATGCAGTTAACTGTAATTTGGAAGTCTGAAGAGAATCCACGGGGGAGTTAAATCTCTAAATAGAAGTTGGAAGTATAAATATTCACAGGTAGCTCTTTACTTACCCGTGTCATTTTGTTGTGAATTTAGTTAGGGAAATCTTCACTTGAAACTGAAGTCCAGTCTCTACTGGTACCTACAACAGGGGAGAGCATTCCTGTGGACTGTCCTGGCATCGGTTAGTGCATATAAAAATTTTGTACCTTAGTAACTGAAAGGAGTTATAAAGTAGCTATACTTAAAGGGATCCAGGAAAGCCAGATGATGTTTTTCAAGGATTGCTGTCTCCAAGCTCAGAAATGGTCCATCCTGATGTGGAAGAACTCAAGCAAGAGTGGCAGGAGCCCTGCATGGATGGGCAAACAGCTCCAAAGGAAGAAATGAAAAGGAAATGTTAATGTATAAGAGGTGGAAGCAGGGCCACGTGACCTGGCAGGAATATAAATATCTGAGCATGCATGGATAGGGTCAGAAGAGCCAAGACTAGCCTGCAGCTGAATCTGGTGAAAGATGTGAAGGTCAGGAAGTGCTTCTGCAGATGTATGAGCAAGAGTGAAAATGTGGAGCAGGGTACTGGGTTGTTTTTCTGTGATAAGAAGCTTGGTGAGTAAGGGGGGAGCAGTGGATGTTGTTGATCTTGGCTTTAGCAAAGCTTTTGATACTGTCTTCTGTAGCATCCTTCTAGCCAAACTGATGAAGTGCAGGCTGGATAAGTGAGCTATGAGATGGACCAAAAACCGGTTGAGCTGCTGGAGTCAGAGCTGTGACGAGCAGGGTGAGGTTAAGAGGGAGGCCAGCCACTAATGGTGCACCTCAGGAGGCAATACTGGGGTCCGTACTGTTTAACTTGCTCAGGAATGACATGGATGATAGGACAGCACACATCTATGCAAGTACACAGATTGTACTACGCTGGGAGGAGCGGCTAACAGATTAGGTGGATGATGTGTTGTCATTCAGCAGGACCTGGAGAAACAGGCTGACAGGAACCTCATGAGGTTCAACAAAGGGAAACACAAAGTCCTGCTCCTGGGGAGCAACAGCCTTGTAAAACGGTCTGAGCTGGGGGCTCACTGGCTGGAAAGCAGCATTGCAGAAATACCCTCTGGGGTTCTGCTAGACCTGAGCCAGCAGCATGCCCTTGTGGTAATGAAAGCCAGCACCATCTTGAGCTGGTGTTCAGACCCACCTGTCTTGGATCATGAGACTATCGAAGTGGAATGTATGCCCTGGATGTCTGCCTGGAAACTGGGTGCCCACATGCTCTGTCCATGCGCTGTAGGTCGTAGAATGGTTCCTCAGTGTCTGGGCAGCTTGCCCACAAGAGCTGTGTGTAAACAGGGGACTGCAGGGCCTGGAGGGTTGGAGTGAGTTGTGTCAGCTTCTGTCAGGTAGGTCTTGGGTGGGAGCGGTGCCAGCTCTCACCCAGTGCCTAGATGGAAGGTCCTGCTGCTGTGATGTGAGCCTGTGGGGCAGCTCAGGTCTTAGCCGATCTTCCCAATAGGAGCCCCTCTGGTGCCCACTTCTCAGGTGAACCCTTTCAAACTTAAAAGGCCACAAAATGGGTACCACATAGACTATAATCAGACGTGAATTGTCTTCTGTTGCTTTTGTCAAGTTCCTAATCTGAACCACTGGTTTAGTAGTAGGGAAGGTATTTATCAGTGAAGTTGAGCATGGGGTTTCCACCAGGCTCTGTAATGGTGGATGAACAGACAGGTTAAGGTGGAAGGGATTACCCCTCTTTATTGCCCCTCTTTATTGATCCTCTGTGTTTTGCTGACTATTTTAATTAAAAACAGATAAAGGAACATTTTTCGCACAGTTTCCATTTTTTAGTGATCTCACCTGCTGCTGAAAATTGCATGAAGACATAACATTAAGGGAATGATGTCATGGAATAGTTAGGGTTGGAAAGGACCCTAAGATCATCTAGTTCCAACCCCCCTGCCATGGGCAGGGGCACCTCCCACTGAACCATGCCATCCAAGGCTATGTCCAATCCAGCCTGGAACACCGCCAGCGATGGAGCATTCACAACTTCCCTGGGCAACCCATTCCAGTGCCTCACCACCCTCACGGTAAAGAACTTCCTCCTTATATCCAGTCTAAACTTCCCCTGTTTAAGTTTGAACCCATTACCCCTTGTCCTATCACTACAGTCCTTAATAAATAGTCCCTCCCCAGCATCCCTATAGGCCCCCTTCAGACCCAGGAAGGCTGCTCTGAGGTCTCCACTCAGCCTTCTCTTCTCCAGGCTGAACAGACACAACTTTCTCAGCCTATCTTCATATGTGAACTGCTCCAGTCCCCTGATCATCCTCATGGCCCTCCTCTGGACTTGTTCCAACAGTTCCATGTCTTTTTTATGTTGATGACACCAGAACTGCACACAATACTTCAAGTGAGGTCTCACAAGAGCAGAGGAGAGGGGCAGGATCACCTCCCTCGACCTGCTGGTCACGCTCCTTTTGATGCAGCCCAGGATACGATTGGCTTTCTGGGCTGCAAGCTCACACTGCCGGCTCATGTTCATTTTTCATCAACCAACACCCCCAAGTCCTTCTCTGCAGGGCTGCTCTGAATCTCTTCCTTGCCCAGCCTGCAGCTGTGCCTGGGATTGCTCCGACCCAGGTGCAGGACCTTGCACTTGTCATGGTTAAACTTCATCAGGTTGGCATCAGCCCACCTCACAAACGTGTCAAGGTCCCTCTGGATGCCATTCCTTCCCTCCAACATATCAACCGAACCACACAGCTTGGTGTCATTGGCAAACTTGCTGAGGGCGCACTCAATCCCCCTGTCCATGTCACTGACAAAGATGTTGGACAAGACCGATCCCAACACTGATCCCTGAGGGACACCACTCGTTACTGGTCTCCAGCTGGACATTGAGCCACTGAGCACAACTCTTTGCATGTGGCCATCCAGCCAGTTCTTTATCCATCGAGTGGTCCACCTATCAAATTGGTGTCTCTCCAACTTAGAGAAAAGGATGTTGTGTCAAACGCTTTGCACAAGTCCAGGTAGATGACATCAGCTGGTCTACCCGTGCCCATCAGTTCCGTAGCCCCATCACAGAAGGCCACCAGATTGGTCAGGCAGGATTTCCCCTCAGTGAAGCCATGCTGGCTGTCACCAAGCACCTTGTTGTTTTTCATGTGCCTYAGCATGCCTTCCAGGAGAATCYRCTCCAARATTTTGCCAGGCACAGAGGTGAGRCTGACTGGTCTGTAGTTCCCYGGCTCATCCATTTTYCCYTTCTTGAAAATGGGGGYTATAKTTCCCTTTTTCCAGTCATYRGGAACTTCACCTGACTGCCATGATTTTTCAAATRTGATGGACAGTGGCTTAGCAACTTCATTTGCCAGCTCCTTCAGGACCCGCGGATGGATTTCATCAGGTCCCATGGACTTGTGCACGTTCAGGTTCCTAAGATGGTCTCGAACCAGATCCTCTCCTACAATGGGCCCAAGGTCTTCATTCTCACAGTCCCTGCATCTGCCTTCCAAGACTTGGGTGGTGTGGTCTGTGCATTTTCTGGTGAAGCCTGAGGCAAAGAAGTCATTAAGAACCTCAGCCTTCTCCAAATCGAGGGTAGCCAGTTCTCCCAATAGCTTCTGGAGGGGGCCCACATTGTCCCTAGTCTGCCTTTTTATTTGCTACATACCTATAGAATCCCTTCCTGTTATCCTTAACATCCCTAGCCAAGTTTAGTTCTAACTGGGCCTTAGCTTTCCTAACCTGATCCCTAGCTTCCCGGACAATATCACTGTATTCTTCCCAGGCCGCCTGTCCTTGCTTCCACCTTTTATAAGCCTCTTTTTTCCTTTGAATTTTCCTCAGCAGCTCCTTATCCATCTACAGAGGTCTCCTGGCCCTCCTGCTGTCTTTACAGCTCTTGGTACTGTACAGAAGATGCTACACAGTGTAAATTACTGATGGTTAACTTTGTGTTAGCAGGATTTCTGCTAGGTCAGGTATCATCTGTCTGGACTGATTTGGCTTTTTGCTGGATCAGGTAACAGTCTGCTCTCAGCAGCTGGCGTGAACTCCAGTGTACGTGGTCTGTCTGGCTAATATGACAAATGTGAACACACACTTGATCCTTGTCCAACTGTTATCGAGGAATGATCCAGAAATGCATGAATATCACACAGGGGACCATCCGTCTCCCCTGCTTTGTCACTGTCTCACTTACCTTGACACAAAGTGGGTATAAAAGGCCAGAAAATTAGAAAAAGAAAAAGAAGAGTAGAGCTAGTTTTCTCAGATGAAGACAGTGGGAAACGGGTATGGTCACAGCACTCAATAAGTATTATGTGTTGACTCTGCTTACACACTCAATGGCAGACTGTTTCCCAGCTAGTAATAAACCATCCTCCAGGTTAACAGGCTGCACGCCTACTTGGGGTTTTGCCACACACCTTTCACATTCTCAAGGCCACATCAATGGTAGAAGTGCCTTGCTGCTCTGCAAAACCTGAGCACAGACCTAAAAAAAAGAAGTGCAAGACACTGGTAAGAGAGTTATCTCAGGAACGACATGGCAAAAAAGGCAAACCCCAACTATAATGGGGTTTTGGCATCATCTGCTCTTTTCGCAACCTGCCCACTGCACCTGCAGCTAAACTCCTGGCCCAAACCCTCTAGGGGAGAAACCTGCAACTGCTTAGCTGAAGTGCTAAGCTGCTCCTGTTAAAGAACACGTGTCCTGCTGTAGCACTTGGCACTGAGATGCAAACAGTGAAATATGGTTTGGCCCCAGTGGCTGATGTCAGAGGCTGTTTGCTTGAGAGGATAAAAGGATTTATCTTTCAAAATTATCTCTTGCGTAGCACTGGTGCCCTGGTGCCTAATGAGTCTGGTCTTCACAAAACAGATGCTGGCAGCTGCCAGCCAGCCCTCAGTACTGAGACCCAACCACACATCATAAGAGGCCTGTTCCCAAAACCAGCACTAAGTGCCTTCTCCAACCCACCCTGCTCACTGTCTCCATGCCAAAATGGCAAGGCACCTCCATTTTAAGCTGAATTTTGGGGCTGGATGCCACACTCAAGTCAAAGTGATGAACCAGAAGCGAGATGCTGTTCTCTCCCCTCTCAACACCCCACCACCCCCTCAAGCGTCTCACCACTCAGACATCACTCATTTACTAGCTCATCAGCTCCACTGTCCCTAGGCATCAGGCAGCAAAGGAGTTGTGGGAAAATTTTTTGCAACACTTACAAAAATACGGCTAAGCACAGCTGTGGAGCAAACCCCTCCAGGAMAATTCATTAAAAATCTTTCTAGAAGCAGCAAAAAGAAAAATCAAGACCTGCAAATCCAGGAAAACCGTGAGCAGATAGAAAAGGCCACAGGGTTAGGAAGGTGATATTCCACTTTGTTTGTTACATTAAATATCTCCAAATAGATGTGATCTTCTGCAAGTTATCAGCCAAACCTCCCTTTTCCATTTTGAAAGGTTACACAAAGTGGTGAAAGGTTAGTTAATTTATGTCTTAGAAGACTGACTGAGAAATAACAGAAATGTGTAATCTCCTCTTAATTATAAAGTCAATGCTTAACTGATATGAGAAGCTTCTATTCATAGCAGCTAAAAGGAGCATTCATTCCTCTTGACATTCCTCTCTTGACAGTCCTCTGTAAGTTC
>CABHOG010000042.1:483203-509119 GCA_902168055.1 Aratinga solstitialis | reverse complement strand
GAAGGCATGCTAAGGCACATGAGAAACAACAAGGTGGTTGGTGACAGCCAGCATGGCTTCACTAAGGGGAAATCCTGCCTGACCAATCTGGTGGCCTTCTATGATGGGGCTACGGAACTGATGGGCAGGGGTAGAGCAGCTGACGTCATCTACCTGGACTTGTGCAAGTACCTGGACTTGACACTGTCCCACACGACATCCTTGTCTCTGAGTTGGAGAGACATCAATTTGATAGGTGGACCACTCGATGGATAAAGAACTGGCAGGATGGCCACACGCAAAGAGTTGTGCTCAATGGCTCAATGTCCAGCTGGAGACCAGTAACGAGTGGTGTCCCTCAGGGATCGGTGTTGGGACCGATCTTGTTCAACATCTTTGTCCCTGCCCATGGCAGAGGGGTTGGAACTAGATGATCTTCAGGTCCTTTCCAACCCTAACTATTCTATTATTCTGTGATTCAGTCATTGGAGCACATCTACTGCAGTGCTACTGCCCATCTCATTGGAAGGGCTGCTTTGCTATTGAGAAAAATAAGATCTGTCTACTCCTATGGGTCTGAGTGGTGCTGGTTGGCCACAGCTGCCCTGAAGAGCAGGTCACTGAAGGTGCAAATAGAGCTCAAGTCCTTTCATGGTCCTTTCCTCCTATAAGAATCATTTCAGACAGGAATCTGACTAAAGTCTGAAACAACCACCACTTACCTGCCTTAGATCTGCAGTGGAGAGCTGCTGAGCACAGGACTGCCCACGTCCGAGAAGCCGCATTTTGCTATGGAAATTGGCAGGGTGTTGATTTTCTGATTTTTACCTTCCCCTCCAGTTGGATCCATAACAAGGACATGAGCCTATATATGTGTATATAGCATTTACTGTTACTGTTCCCTGGAGGTTGAGGAGGCAAAATTTGAATATCCGGTTTACATGTTGTTAGTGCTGTATTTGTCCAGCTGTCCTAAGGGTTTTCAACTTGCTATATCAGGACAAGCTTTTATTATGGTCTGAGAGTCTTCGGTGTTGCTGGATAGAGGAGCACGGCTGTTTGCACAAGCCCTGAGCATTTCTTTGGACTGAGCCTTGCAGCTGCAGAGACAGGGCTTTTTGCTGCAGCTAAGGCAGGGAAAGTGAGGCTTGCCAGGGTAAGTGCTTCAGAACTAAAATCTTTCATGAGCTGAAGGTGGGAGAAACCCCTGAAGTGTTCAAGTCCAGGTTGGATGGGGCTTTGAGCATCCTGCTCTAGTGGAAGGTGTCCCTGCCTATGGCAGGAGGGTGGAACTGGATGAGCTTTAAGATCTCTTTCAACCCAAACCAGACTATGATTGCTGAAGGATATCCTTACAGAAAGGTATAGCCCTCCTCCCTATGTTCTCAAAGCATCCTTGAGTTACCTGACTTGGAGTGACTGAGAAAAAAGCCCCCATGTTCAGAGGGTTGAAGTGACATGTTTTAAAGTAATTTCTAGCTTTCTTTAAGTAATTCAGTCTTTCTAAATATCTTTGTATATTACCTACATACATGCATGCTTTTGTTCAGGCAACCTTATTTATACATCTGGAAATGATAAAGAACCTCCATGAGGCAGGCGAGAACTAGTGAGCCAGTGCTGGTAGCACCTTTGCAGGGTGGGTAGTGCTAATGTGGGGCTGCTGTGGACATGTAGCACTTGGGTACCACTTGTGGCAGCAGCTGCTGAATTTGTAACCAAACGTGGTTACTTAATGCCATGCCTTTTCCAGACTGTCATGCATGTTCTGGAAATGAACCGTTATCTGAGAAAATGGAGAAGTGCACCTGGAAACTTTTAGACTAGTCTCCTTGTTCAATCATGAACCCATTTTAAATATGTCAGGGAGGGCAGCTGTAATAAATGACCTTTTCCTGCCATATATTAGAGTGATGACTCATGTGCAATGTCAGGAGAATGTAATGAAAAGTCTCTCCAACTTGACGTCTGTGCAGTTGAAAGTTTTCAGGTCTGACATGCTGTGGAGCGCAGGGTATTTGGGCTG
Organism: Aratinga solstitialis; assembly: GCA_902168055.1. Lineage (NCBI taxonomy): Eukaryota > Metazoa > Chordata > Aves > Psittaciformes > Psittacidae > Aratinga > Aratinga solstitialis. The sequence goes on along the minus strand of CABHOG010000042.1, from coordinate 507,114 downwards.
CATTATTGGTGCTTTCATTATCGCTGCTGTCACGTGGTTGAACAGATTTTTTCTAAGCTGAAGCATTTATATTGATTCTGTCTTTTCCATGTCATCTAGAAGGCTTTTTGTCTGAAGACCACACAGGTGTCAGAGGCTCCCATAGAATACAGAAAACAGCCAAGACATAGAGAAGCTAAATGGTTTGCTAAAAGTCAAAGCTGGAAAAGGGGGCTGTTACAGTAGAGTTGCTGGCTGATTTTGTGCTGTTGTGTATATAGGAAAATCTGCTATGTATAGATATAGATTATTAGTAATATGTGGTATCAGCCTGCACAAAGGGAAGGTGATGAAAATACAAGCTTTAAGTATTTTGTTTATTGTTTACTTGCTGTAATAAAATTGTCTGCAATTCTGACATTGGAAACAGCTTGAATAAAACCTAATATGTCCACGTTTCAACCTGCAGTATGTCAGAATAAGTCTAAAACAATGGCATGGGCAAGCATCTCATCCCAGAGCTTGGATAATCTCCAGATGGTGCAACCAGCCAAGTGAACTTGCAGAAATTAGGACATTGGTAGAAATTGCAGTATCTATGTTAATTAAAACCCAAATGTTTCTTTTTGAGTGCATTTGCAACCCGATTTTTTCTTTTTTTCCCCCTGAGAAATCATCTCTGTCACTGTCTGTGAACTGCCACTTCTGTTGCCCATTCAGTGTGAAAGTCTGTCTTCTTTCTCAGCGTGCATGTACAGCTGGGCTGACTGCTCCTGGTGCCTACAGCAGCCTCACCACAAGAAATTTGCCCAGCAGCACTGGGGAGGTTTGGATGTTGGTATTAGATCGTTCCCGACTGAAACTGGGACCTGCAGGAGCATTGTTCACGTCTGCTGTCTGCGTGACCTATGTGTGTGTGTCTGTTGGGCTTGCCTGGTGGCTCTGGATGGGATGATATATCTTCTGCTGCTAGAAGTTGTACAAGCTCAAGTTTTTGCTGGCCTAGCCTATTTTCACCTGATTGCTACATCCACCATGCTAGAAATTTCACATTCCTACACTAGGCTGAATTATGTATGCAATCACATATAATTCCAGGCAAATTATGCATGGTTTGAGCTGAAAGGTCGGGTTGATGCAGTCATTTTGCGCTGCATGAGGATGTATATCCACAGTGAGAGATTCAGATGTTCAGCAGCAGAGGGGCAGTAGGACAAGGAAAGGCCTTTACACTCTTCTTCCCTCTAAGTCATTCATTCCCAGTGATGCTCTGCTTTACCCCTGCAGCTGATTACTAATCCCAGTAATCACAAGGTTCTTCTAGGAGCAGCATTTTCTTGTGTGTCTTTTTGTGTCTTTTTGTGTCTTTTTTTCTGCACTTCTTTTCCTTTTTGTCAGTAATTCAGTTGCTAATGTTATTTGCAAGTCGCCTTGTGCTGTGGCTGTCAACTTGAGCATGAACCTTGAGCAGTCAGCTGAGCTCTGAATCATGGACAAAGCACCCCAGAGTGCCACAGACGATAGAGCAGCCCCAAGAACGACTCAGTCTTCCAGTTCATTGCCTCAGTAGCAAAAGATCTTTCTATAAATGCCAAGCGAGATGTATAAATCATCCTGGAACTGCCATGCACTAAATCAAGAAGCAGAGAAATGAATGAATATTTGTAAACCAAGTGTCAGTGTAACTAAAACACGGTGCAGAACAACAGGCCTGTGATATGCCTTGTGTCATCGGGAGGCTCCACAGCGGAGCTGGAGATCCACACAAAGGGAAGTTATGTAGAGGCATGCCGGCTGCGGCTGAAGCAGGATGAACTGTGTGCAGATAGCGTCAGTAATTTCATGGTTCGGAGCAGTAATTTCACATACTGTATGAAGCAATAAGCATTTGCTGTGCTAGTTTCAGGCTTTTGCTGAGTGACCAGGTGGATCTACTTGAACAGTAACAAAAGCCTTCCAGTTTCCAGCAGCTGCTAATCAGAGCTGATACCAGCTCTCATGACATCTCCTGCTTTGCAGTGTTGACCTGGAGCTGCTGTGGCTTAATTCACCAGCACAGACATGTCCTGGGCTCATAGCTGTGAAAATACAGAGTCAAGGGAGGGTGGTGTTTTAAGAGTTGTTTCTGCAGCTTTCTGTGTTCCAAACTCTTGCCCATCACCTTATCCTACAAGAAAGTTTCTGACAAAACAGTGCAGCCCATGTATTTACCAAAGCAAGTGGGAATAGGTTGAGGCTGAGCCTTGCTGGCAGCACCAAGTCTTTAGGCAGGTAGAGCTCAACTCCTGTGTCCTGAATCAGCACTGTCACTCCTCAACTGGTCCCAGCACCTCCCTTGGGGGCCATGACGTCTCCCAGCAGTTATGTCCCATACGAGCCATAGCCTTGTTAAGCTATAAGCAGAGTGGACATAATTAAAAGTTATTCCAGGAGCTGGAGTTAGAACCTAGAACTTGCTTCTGCAAAACTTCCAGGGAATGTGAACTTCACTGTGTTTGTAACCAAACATAAATTAATCTCAAATTTTGGTTGTTTTGAGTAAGTTCAACACATGCATCCCTCCTGCCCAAAGTCTGTACATGGAGTAAAGTCTCTTGTAGGAGGCAGGTGCTGAAGTGATGGACATATTTTTAAGTCAGCAGGTAGATATCTCAAGGTCCTGTAAGTGGTTTATTTGTGGGGGTTTTACCACCTTTTCAAGGAATGAGGTTTATCAACGACTGCAAAAGGTTTCTTGGTCCACAGCCTGCTTCTTGCCTTGCTTTGCTTAAGCTGTGATTTGGGGTAGGTGTTGTGGCCCATCTTCCTCCAGTTTAGCATGCCCAGCACAGTTGCTGCAGGAAGCGCATGGGTACTTGAAAGCCAGAGCAGTGTTACTGAGTGGGGTGAGGTCCCTCCTGTCTGTGGGGTGTTGTGGTGCCAGGTGTGAATGGGAAAGGGAGCGTAAAATGTTTACTTGAGCATTCCCCACTTTTCTTAAGTTTGTCATTTTCAAACTTAATTCAAGCTGCAGTGTCTTCTGGTCTTTGCCTGCCGCAGAGGGCAGTGCCAGTAGCTTAGCCAGACGAGTCCCTCCATCATTCCTATCACAAGATGCTGATGCTGAGTGTGTCTGGGATATATTTATTTATTTATTTATTTATAACGTGTACATACCATTTAGTTTTCTGTTGGCTGTTCAAGCAATTTGCTAGATGTCTGCCAGCTGACCAAGTGCTCCAGTCAGAGCCACCCGTGGTGACGAGGGCCAGGAGGGTTTCACGGGCTGCCTCCTTTGCTGCTGCCTGGCTGCTGGGTAGTGGCTCTGCCCTGCATAGATACCTCGTTTCTTCTATCTTTCTCTGCCTGGGAGATGATGTGTGTCAGAGGATCCCTCCTCCTGGGGTCGCTGGAAGGAAGAGAGCATTCTTCTCTCCTGAAGTCAGCTCTGGGCACCCGAGCTGACACAGCCCAGGATGTCTGCACAGTAGCTGCTGTCAGCTTGGGCAGGTCCTGCTGCAGCAGTGGCGCAGCTACCCAGGCGCGGGCTGCTCTGATGCTTCACTGTTTACCCAGCTTCTTAGCAGTGTATTTCTTTAAAGATAGTAGCAACACTGTGTAAAACCTGGCCAGGCGTGAGATCACTGGCTGCCGGCGCTGCTGCCTGTGTGGGAGAACACTTCCCATTGCCATGGCCCTTCCAAGGCCTCCTGCTCTTGTAGCCGGCCCCTGTTGCTGCAGTTTGATTTCTTGAACTGGGTTAAGGCCTCTCCTCCTCCTTTGTTCTTCCCGTTTCAGAGCTGTAGGTTCTCATTTCATTGTCCCTGTGCTTTGGCCGGGCCACAGGTGTGGAAGGCCAAGTTGGGGACTTACATAGAGATGGTCTTTTCCTGTTCAAGAGAAGAAAAGGGGGTTTTGCAGTCACCCAGTGTGATGTTCACCAGCCCTTTTTCCAGTACTGCAGCATGAACAGAACTCAGAGGCATGGAGGGAGTCATCTGTGCTGTGCATTAGCTGTTAATTTTAGCCTTACCGTAACTCTTGATGACAGGGTGTGGTGTTTCCTACTGTAGGCAGCATGTAGCACTTACCCTGGAGATACGGCGAGGCTGTAGGACAGCAAAGCTGCAGCTCGTCCCTGAGCTGCAGCGTGCTGTCAAGCAGTGCGATCGCCAGATTCTCTTTCTGACTCAGCTGCCCTGTACTGGAGTTGAGAGGCAATGGTACCGTATGGTACCATTTTTCTTGAATTTGTGCTAAACCCTTGACTTCAGGTTAAGCAAGGATGGCAGCAGGCACAGGCTGAGTTCCACACATCTCTGAGGACAAAACTTCGCCTAAAGGTTGTTATACATTTGCCAGACCAGTCTCTCCATCAGTATTATATATTGCTATTATAGGTACTTTATTTAACGTTTGTCTACCACTTTTTCACTAATTCTGGGTACTTGAAGTCTGTATGAAGTGCCAGCCTGTACTGACATGGTCAAAAGAGCGTCCAAGAGTTTGATGCACAGGTCTCAAACAGAACTTCTGATGTGTAGAGTACTACAGGGAACTCTTGTAGGTATGTTATAGCAGGTTGAAAAAATCACATAGCTTTAATATCTTCTTTGGGTTGTTGCTGATAGTTTTGTTTGTTATAATGCATTGCATGCTCCTGAGTCTGGAGCAAAATCACTGACTACCATCAGAATATACCCATTGTATTTTCTCCCAGTGCTGATATTAGCTCTTGTTGATGCATGAGTTACCAAGAGCATCGTGCTTCTGACGACTGTGTTACCATACAGTGCTGGAGGCTTGCCTGGCTTGCATCCAGAGATGATGTTCTGACTGACATGGTCAAGCTCAGTGAGGTGGATTGGTTAAATGTGTGGGGAGCACTGGCAGTGTTCTGCAGCTGCCTCCTGCAGGGAATCTCTGGGAGCTTCTTCTCTTTCTAGTGTTGTTTTGGTGATGGTCTTTTGCCATGGTCTGCAGAGTTTGTTCAGTCTCTACTCTCACGTTTGGTTAAACACTGCATGAGGATGCAAACATCTTTTTGCTGCAGTGAAGGAATGTTGTGACGCTGTGCTCCTGCTCAGCCAACCTTTATGCAAACTTTGGGTACATGGAACATCTTTTTCTAGCTAAAGAGAGACACCAAATCAGTAGGAGAGCTGATGTCTTTAGGTGGAAATGCAACAGTTGATGTGTTAAAAAAAGGGAGGTACATTTGGCTGCTTAGAATAGCAGTGCTGGGAGGGGCAAGGAATTGTATAGAGGCTGAAAGGGTTGATCTGAAGTCATGTCAAGTGAAGTGTCAGAAATGAGACATGCTGCTCTGTAACAGAACATTCTTCATAGGCAGTTTAACAAGCTTTGGAATTAAATCTGGAAAAAAAAAAAAGTGATGTAGCTGTTATGTCAGGGCTTTCACAAGCTTGCAGTGTGCTGTCTCGGCTGTGACTGGTAGAAAACCAGACCTAAGCCGTCATGTAATCAGTGCTTTCCATAGGCAGTTATGAGCTCACACTATACTCATGCCACAGCTGCATATGTATTTTCCAAAATACACTTTTGGAATTATACATACATTTTCTTAGTATGCTAATCGTCTCTGTGGTCATTCATTCCTGGAGTTAATGACTAGTCTCTTAGAGAAAATGAGTTCACAAACTGACAGCTGCTCATAACAAATCACTTGCTGGAGAGGCCAGTGTAAGTTTAACATTCACAATAAATCCTTCTTTTGCTTCTGATGGTTCAGTGGAGCAACGGCAAAGAAATGAGGCAATAATTTCATTTATCAAAGCAGTTCGTGGCAGATTTGAGCATGAGAGCTCATAGACAGAGATGCAAGGGAGTTACAGACTATGGATTTCTGCTGCTCTTTGAGTAATACTAAGTGTAAATGGGAAAAGGTAGACCTCTTGGTGTAACCTCACAGTTGGACAGACTAATAGCTGCCAGTCCTGGGTACATGTTTGGCATGAAAGGACTGGCAAAAAGGGTGGAGATAGGTAGGGTGCTCCAAAGGGGCTTTCTTCTGGCTCTACTGCCAAGAGTGAACTGAATCTCATACCAAGACCTGACACTGAAGTAACAGATTGTTTGTTTCATATGTGAACCCCATGTTCTTATGGTTGTTTTGCATGCAACCCCTTCTGTCCCTAGGCTCAGGAGGGACCATTGCAGAGCTCATGGTACATGATAAGACAGAGAGCAGGTTTATGGATGCTGTGCTGCTGCTGGGAGTAATTCTTGCAGCTGCTGGCTGATTGGGCACCTTTTCTGATCACATTATCTACAGTAATCAATAACCATCTTTCAGCAGCAGCTAACCATTAACTCACAGCAAATAGCACACGTTTTTCATAACCTTTGGTTACAAAAAAATAAATAGACGTAACAGCCTTGGATAAGGCAAGAAATTTTCTGAATTCCCATTTGCTGGATCAGAGTTGAGCTACCCTAAGGATCAGCATTTTCTTAGCACTGTGTGTGCAATGAGCTGATGGATCTAGTTGGCAACTAATTTGTATTACAGGTTTAGCTTGAAACATGGGTGCCTGATAATACTGTAGTTCCTGCTTCACAGAAACACTGACATCAGGTTTAAGATTTTAAAATTGTTGTTTTCCGAAATTACAGCCTCACATGACAAATATGCTTACAGTTCAAAATGACAACATTGTGCTGAGCTAATTGAATGAAAGGTTAATTAATCTGTCTGTGATCTAAAATGAGGGCGCTAAAGGTATAGACACCAAGAAACCTGTGATTTAAAGAAAGATCTTTCATTTCAGCATTGGAATTAATAGTATAGGAAAATTCTTTTCTTCAAATGCAATATGTTTTTAAGTTGACAGTATCCTGATTAAACTGATCACACTACACAGCCCATACAGGTGGCTGCGTTAATGCTACACTGAACTGAAACAGCTCAGTTTCAGAAATGGTGTTGCATTAGGTTTATGTAGCATGGGTTTGGTAGTGGGAAGGATACAAGGGTGGCTTCTGTGTGAAGCCACTGGAAGCTTCCCCTGTGCCCGATAGAGCCAACACCAGTCAGCTCCTAGATGCACCCACTGCTGGCCAAGGCTGAGCTCATCAACAAGCAATGGTGGTATTTCCTCTGGAATAACACATTTAAGGAGGGTGAAAAAGCCTGCACAACTGCACCCAGAGAGAGGAATGAGAATATGAGAGAAACAGCTCTGCAGACACCAAGGTGAGTGAGGAAGGAGATGCCCAGGCTGGAGCAGGTTTGCGGTCAAGACTGGTGACCCAGTGGGGGACCCACACTTGAGCATTCTGTGCCTGAAGGACTGTACTCAATGGAAGGGACCCACGCTGGAGCAGTTCCTGAAGAACTGCAGCCCGTGGGAAGGGCTCACGTTGTAGAAGTTCATGGAGGACTGACTTCCATGGGAGAGACCCCACACTGGAGGAGGGGAAGAGCATGAAGAGTCCTCCCCTGAGGAGGAAGTAGTAGCAGAGACAACATGTGATGAATTGACTGCAACCCACATTCCACATCCCCCTGCAGTGCTGGAGGCAGGGGGAGAGAATTTGGGAGTGAAGTTAAGCTTCACTTCACGGGTGAGGGGAAGGTGTTTTTAAGATCTGGTTTTATTTCTCATCACCCTAATCTGTTTCGATTGGTAATAAATTAAACTAATTTCTCAAAATTGAGTCTGTTTTGCCCATGGTGGTAATTGGTGAGTGCTCTCTCCCTGCCCTTATCTTGACCCACAAACCTTTTGCTATATTTTCTCTCCCCTGTCCAGTTTTAGAGGAGACTGATAAGAGCTGCTTTGGGAGTGCTCAATCAGGGTCAACCCACCATATAAGTGTACCCAAGAACTATTGCATAGGAACTGTTTCAGGCAGGGAGTACTAACGTACTGGTTATGCCAGTTCGTATACTGGTAGTGAAAAAAACCGAAACCCATAGAAACTGAACTAAGGCACCAAATGCTTTGTTAGCTTAACTTGGTTTTTTCTGCTATTAAAATTTTCACCACTTCATAATATGCTAATTTCCCCCAAAGAGGTTGCATTTGTATTTTCTGTGTGTTTGTCTGTATAAAATGTTCACAGCACAGCAGGGGAGAATTTTGGATGATTAAGGCCAAATTTTGTAATTCTCAAGTTCCTAGACTCTGAAGTATATTAGCAGTCTTGTTGATGCTAATGATTAATGCTAAGCTCATGAGTGTATTTGTAGAAAGAGACCCTCAAGCACATGGATCGTTATAGAGTTGTGTGAGGCAAAATCTCAATTTTCATTTTCTATGGTACTATTTTAAAGAAATCACACATCCTTGTCTCAGGATGTACAGTCCTGCTGTGGTCAAATAGAGACCAATGGACGTCTCAGAAGAATTTACATTCAGTAGTCCTGATTATGTGACAGAAGGACATGATTCTTCTCCAGCATTCTGTTTCCTCTTCATGAGGATACAGAAGCAGTGATTTTTGAGTTATCTGCCTGCCCTGGTTTGAGTTTAGGAAGGTTATGCATAGATAGAAATAAATGCACAGGCAGAAGACTCTTAAAGCTGCAACTATGAGGAAAAAGCTTTTTAAAATGGAACAAATAACCACTCCTAAAACCCTCTTTGTAGAGCTTATTGAAATCATGACCTTTCCTATTAGCCTGCTGTGTGTGGAGCTAACCACCAACTTTTACCAGTGCTGCTCTGGTTCTTCATGCTTTGTTCTCATGCAAGCTTCATGAGAGTCATCCCCAGCATCATCAAAACTAGGCTTGGGCAGCGAAGGTGAATTTCTGACCCCACTGAAGCAAAACTGCCAGCCAGTATTTTTTCCCTTAGGAAGATAGAAGCCTTGCTCTTCTGTTTTGTAAGGCGCCAGGTTATATTTATGTGGTTAGATATTGCTATCTGATATAAGTGTAGAGAGTTAAACAATTCTCAAATGTGACTGAAGGCCCATTTTGAATGAAAAGGCCCATTTTTCTGCTGCTGCGTGGCTTTCAACATGGACCAGTGCTCTTGGTGTTGCCTTGCTGGAGAGGGGCAAAGAAACGTCTTTTGGGTTTGGACTGGATTGTTGTATTATTAGTGATTATTGCATGTAATGTGATGGAGCACCTAGCTGTGAAGGTGAAATCATTTCTTGGGCAAACGGAGTTATTTCTGGAGAGTGTGTGTTTTTTGTATCTCCTCTCATTGCACCTGCCTCCTTTGGATTTCTGTCTTTAGCCAGCCTCAGCCTTCATGGATTGAAACACTAGCAGAAGCTTCCCTCCCTTTTATTTTGGGTTAATTTCCATGCGTCTGTTTCACTAAAGCCATCTGCAACTGCCTGGGGTACTTGAATCTGTTCAGGGTGAGGATCTCATTGATTTAGGGCCTGATTGGTGGTATCATGAGTGATATGAATCAATGGCTTGGAGCAGTGGAGGTTTCTAACTTTCTTTCTCTTTCTTCTTTACAGGTATTTGTATAAAGTGTGGAAAAGGTGTGTATGGAGCGAGCCAGGCTTGCCAAGCAATGGGTAACCTATATCATACCAACTGCTTCACGTGCTGCTCTTGTGGTAAGTCAAATCTACCACTGCCTTATTAAGTGGCTTTATTTTGTAATATATATTCCTTTAGCAACCAGTATGCAGAGTGAAACCTCATCTTGCCTGCTCTTGAGGCAAAATTCCCACGCAAGATTCCAGCTTCAGAAGTTGTTTTTCATTTGCCATCTGTAAGTGTTCAATGGTGTTTTCCTAAGCAACAGCCCAGAAAAGTAGTATTTGGTTGGTTTAAGGCCTGCATTTACAAAATGTCTTCAACTTGGCCATTATAAGCACTACATACTTCAGATCACTTGTGTTTACGGAACTGTAATGTGCATTTATCATTTTTACAGAAAAACAGTAAAATTTGTGCAGCCAAAACTGTATTTCCCCTCACTTCCTATTTCCAAATATAACTCTAGCCAAGCACATATATTTGTCATTTCTGTGTATACCTAATGCTCAGAATTATTCTCTTATGTTTGAATGCGGTAAAAACAAATAGAAACTGCATGTTGAAATACTTTAAGCTATTTCATTGTGCAGGAGAAAACTTGCAGGTTTATCGCTAGCTCCTGTTTGCTGTTCTTGGGACCCTTTTAGATTTCTCTTCAAACCTCAATGCATCTGAAAGTGATCTATTCTGTATGTGATTTGGGGAAGTCATGGTTTTGTCAGGGAAAACAGGACTTGGAAAATTCAGGGCAGCACTTTCTGAAGTGTTTGCCTTCAGTCAAGCATTGTGAATTTAAGTTGGAAACTTCCTCAGTGTATTGTCTGTAGCTGCTGAGAGCTCACAAATTTGCACAAGTTCAAGGGAAGTATGAGAGCTCAGTTTTCATGAGTCAGGTAATTTTTCTTGATATGTCCACACATTTATTTAGGTATCTAATTTCTGAAAGTATTTGTCTGGATGTTGAAGATCTTGTTGTGATGCATATACACAGAAAAAGATTTACTCTGAGTAGAATATGCCAAGTGTACATTGTTTATAAAAAGGATTAATTGAGGATTAGATAAAAAGATTATTGGCGTAGAACCAAGTAAGTTGATAATGAAAAGACCATTGTAAAGTTGACTTGTGAAAGGAGAAATGTTGTCTTTTCTTCTGAGATTTGCACAGATAAATATTAGTTTGAAGGAACCTATACTGAACATAGAATTTAGTGACCTTTATAAATGACTCTGGAGCATTAGCAAGTTCTAGAATAAACTCATCTGAAACCGTCAGGGATCGCTGTTGACTTTGCTTAAGTCTGACAGTGAACAAGCAGCTATTTTGTTGGCTCCCAGAGTGAATAGCATCCTGTTTAGCAGAGGATTACAAAATATGGTATCAGATAATATCTATCCACTCATTGCCAACATTAACCTAACCTAATTGTATGGGTGAATTCCAGCTTCTTCTCTGGGGCAGATGTGTTTTATTTAAGCAATCAGGATACAAGCTTGCTACCACAGAGATCTGTACACAGGTCGCTCTGTTCCTCAGAAGAACGCGTAAGGGCCAAGGAATGTATTTTAACAGCAAAATACAAACCCAACTTCATTGTTCAAAAGGGCAACAAGCTCTTCTCACTGTTCTAGCAAGATGTGTGTGGCCAGTCTACATCTACCGCAGAGCGACTTGAGACATGTCCGTTGGGAGCATAGTTTTGCCCACCTCACGGTGCCAGCGGAATTTCATGATTCACAACACTTCCCATGAGTCATGCACACACACAAGGAAATGGTGCTCCAGGTTGGTCTTCCAAGCTTCTTGCTGTACTGCTCATGGGCTGGAGGGCCCGACTATCGTCCACCAGGATGTTTCACAAGTGAGGGCTTGGATTTCCTTCTGCCTGCAACTTCTGGTACAATCCCATTGAAAGGGGAACGTGTGGGGACTTTCTTATGTTCGGCACTGAAATGGTGGGTGTGTTACTAATGTGGCAGAGTTACATAGAGTATTAATAGGGAGGAGACAAGCTAATTGTGGGAGCCCTGTGTATGGGCAAAATATGGAAGGGACATGTGGCTGGAGCTCGTCAATACTTTTACCATTAAACAGCATTAGAAAGTGGTCTCGTGTACTAGTTGCAAACATGAGAGATCTTTTCTGGAGGCTGAATTTACACAAGTCAAATAGGAAATCAGTGATGGTTTTTGAGGGGGATTAACTGCTGGAATGAAAAAGCAAAAGAAGTGGTAGATTCTCTGTTCTTATTTGTTTTCAAATTAAGACCAAATATCCCTCTGGAAAGTCAAAAGTTGAGCCAAGCTTTTAGATCAATGTGTAGGTAATTGGGTGATCATTAATGACCTTTGTTAGGCAAGAGGTCACAGCACACACATTAATGCGCCTTCTGAGCCTTTGACAGGAAAATAGAGAAGGATGTTAGTACTTTCTGCCTAAACAGGTACCTATACAGTAGCTCTTATCTATGTGGTGGGCTGACCCCAGCTGGACACCAGGTCCCCACCAAAGCCACTCTTATCAAGACCTTGCGACGCTAAACCCAATACAACTTAGAAATCTGAGACAGAGTATGAGTGCAAGCTTGCCTTTCTTTCTTTCTATTTCCCATATAACAAAAAAATCCAAACTGTCCTCCAGCAGTTACCAGCCTTATTTTCAATATAACAGATCTAGGAAGTAGAGGGCAATAACTGAAGAGGAAAAATTCTGTACCTGAAGGCGTTTGGTTTAGGTAATGGCCCAATATTTAACCAGCAAAATTTAAAAAATATTTCAGATCCTTGGGAAAAGTTGTGGTTTGGGGACCACTCAGGCTGAAAAGTGATAATGAGTGATGGAGCTTCCAAGGGCCTCGTTTCAGCACTCAGCAGTGAGAATTTTCAACTCAGCAAAGACAAGTGCAGTTATGTAGAGAAGTGGGAAGGGACCCTCAATAGGAAATTTTGCCCGAGTCAGAGTACCTTCTTAGGCACTTGTTTAACTTTGGTTTCAGTGCCAGGTGCCATCTGTCAGGGTGCCCTGGTTGAAAAGGGCAGCGTGTGGCAGAATGAGCGATCCTGCACTTTCTGGGGAGCATATAGCACTTGCCCCAGTGCTGTCCTTTTCAGCTGGCACTGTTGCTGGAGAGTTTGTATTGCTCGTAGTTAAGAGTTAACTTAAAATATGCTCACAGATGCAGGCACTTCTGTGAAGACTCCAGCCTTGCTAGCATAGAAGTGTGAGGATGCAAAGGATGGATTCTCAGGGGTCTTCTGCAGTGATGGTGGTTAGCTCTTGAAACACAAATGAAGAAAGATGAGGAAATGCTCCAGAGATACAGTAAATAATCAGGAGACTTCTGTCCTCGTTAGACATTTTCGTAAATGCTCAGCTGGTATATCTCTTAATTGTCTTCCTAAATTCTGAGAACTTGGGGATAAAAATCAGTAATACATTAATTCAGAGTTGTACAGGATGTCCTTAAAAAAAAAAAGCTAATCTTGCCAGTGAGCTGAGATCAGAATGGAAAGGAAAAGTAAATGACCTAGCAGGCGTATTTTATGTGCTGCATTTCTGGCTCTGTAATGTGTTCAGTGGGCTTTGGATACTTGAGCCTTGCTCCCATAACACCATTTTAGAACTTTGCTCTGTCGGTTAACTTTTTATTACATCTCTGTGTAAACCCCTATTGCCTTGTGCAAAAAGCCATGCTTCTCAGATAGTTTTTTTTTTCAGAGGCCTGATAATTCTCTTCAGGTAACGTAAAAGCCAAAGCAGTCTGGTTTCCTAGGATCAAGTAGTTCAATGCAGATCTTTATCCACAATCTCTTACAGAAAACAAATGAAGCTTGTTAGGATGGTTTTTAAATGTAGATTCAAATCCTCTCTCAGCCTTAACACCAGTGGAACCTCTTGATTCAGCAAAACACATAGACATGTGCTTAAATATGTTATATTGCTCATGTGTAATCATGCTTTGCTGAATCTTAAATAACAGAGATTAATTCAGGCAGCAGCATACACTACCCCTTCTGTTAAGTGTAAAATTTTAGTTTTGGCAGGAGTTCAGTTGCAAATTTTGCTTATGGAAGATAAAAGCTGGTATCTGCCTGAAAAGCTCATCATCTAATTGCTCTTGGTAGTATTTCAGAGCATAACAAGATTTCTTGAAAAATAACTGCAGTAATGCCAGATCGCTCATGTGCTGTAAGTGTAGGTGATCACTTGCAGGAATTAATGGGGTCTATTTGATACTCATTACACAAGGTAACTTACCATGTGCCTCCAGTTTGCAGACCCTAGTGCCATCCACAGCATCTCTTCAGCCTGAAAATTTGAATCCAGTGGCAGTGATTGCAGAAACTGCAGTAAGATATATCTTTACATTGAGGAATATCAGTTTACTGTTTGTTCCTCTGAGGGTGTAGGAAATGCGCAGGGAATGAGCTTTGAAGAGCTAAGGGTTTCAAGCCTCTGTGCTCTCAAAGCTGAGATGTATTTGACAATAAAAACAAGGACCATTTTCTGTTCTTACACGACGGCAAATGTTTGAGCAAAACATTCATCTTTAATTTGCAGTTTTGCTGGTGGTTTTAATGCACAGGAAATCATCACAAATCAATCAGAAGCCTAAAGCAAACCATGTAGTCCCAAAGATATGTAGCTTATTTCTTACCTGGTAGCTATTGATCAGACTGGAGCACTCATGGGGTTTCCATACAGCAGTTTAATTTTAAGGGACAGCTTGTAAAGGTATTACAGTTCAGCTGATTACTGGCATAGCTGCTGCTTCAACACCAGCCTTTGTCCAGGCTTCACAAGCTTATTGCTACAATATGATGCTCTAAGAGAAGGATTGCAGCAAGGGCTGACAGCGCTGCCATTTGAAAAGGCCAATGTGAAACAACCGTAGCAGTCCATATGATTACCCTGAAAGTATAACCAGCAGCTCTGAACTAGCCCATGCCCTCCAACTGGTGTAAAAGGGATATTGGTTCATGGCTGTGGATCCAACCTACTTCTTCGCTCATATTAAGTCTTGGAGATAACAGCTCCCTTCTGACTTAGGGGACTCAGTGCTACTGTATACAGATGTCTGTTAATAGGAGGTCGCTCATGTTCGGACTTGTACGAAGAAGTTCCTTGCGACACTGGAAATGGTCTTTTGTATGTTTGCTGCCCTGGGTTGAACCTTTGTTTGCTCTTGGTAGTAGTAAGGCATAGAACATCTTAAGGGAGCTGTGTCCCTTCAGTGTATATTTATCCACAGTTGGTGAGTTTTTAAAATACCCCAATTCCCAATGGAAGGTTCATTTTTAATTCACATTTGTTCTGTCCCCACAGCGTATTTATAAGTTTGGCATGAGTCACTGCATCCAAACTGTGCACTGCCAGTACTTGCTTTGTAGCCTTAAATTAAATTCTCTGTGGACGTGATTTTCACATAGAATAAAACAAAGTTCAGTGTCAAATGTGTGAGCTCTACACTGTATGTCCACCCATATTAGAGTTGGTAATCACAGGGGTACGGATACATGTGTGCGTGTCAGTGGCTTTTAACTCTTCAGTGCCTCATGGCTGACTTTTAGCTGACCCAGGTGTAAGTTTGGTATCTGTTCATCTGAGGGCCGCCACTTTGTGCAGCTATTCTGAGCACCAGGGAAACATAGCGAGAACACTTGAGGGAAAGGAGCTAATGAGTATTGCTGCAAGGGGTACATTGCCGTGCAGTGAAAGTGCTAGGTAGCTAATGTCCTTGCACACTTTTTGCTGCTGTTTCCTAACCACATGCTCTCGGACTGGAGCAGACTGGAATTTTGGGATTTTTGGTCTGTAATCCTGCCAGAGCCATTGGCTAATACCTGGTGCTCAGGGGAGGACAAGCCGGTGGGTGATTCAGTGCTCTGCATGTGGGAACATTCCTCCCCGACCCCCATGGCGTGGAGCGTGAGAGCTGGATGCCCTCAACTTGCATAACTGTGATTGTTACTCATCCCAAGCTCACACCCTGCATTTGAATTGAATTCATGGCCACCTGAGTGTTTGGTGGTTTCCAAGCCCTAACTGGAGCTGGCAGTAGGTCCTGATGAGTACTGCTTATGGGCAGTTACTTTGAGGTGTGATTCACAGGAAAAGCCAAGCACTTTGAAGAAGTGGAGTTTTGTTAGGAAAAAGGACTGAAGGATTTGCTGTACATTCTGCTAAGGCTGCGGTTTGTGTAGATGTGTAATGGAGATAACTTGCAGTGCTGCTGCAGGACTGCAGAATTTTGCCTGAGCCATTCTGCATTGTCAGGATAAGTTACAGCCTGTGCTTAGCCCTGCGCTTTCCTTTTTAACACCTATCAAGACAGATAGCTAAAGCTATTTCAGGTATGTCTGCAGCTGCAGTCCCAGACAAACCCAATAATGCAGAGCTCA
Source organism: Aratinga solstitialis (assembly GCA_902168055.1). Taxonomy (NCBI): domain Eukaryota; kingdom Metazoa; phylum Chordata; class Aves; order Psittaciformes; family Psittacidae; genus Aratinga; species Aratinga solstitialis. The sequence goes on along the minus strand of CABHOG010000042.1, from coordinate 491,277 downwards.
CGGAAAGGGAGGTGCTGGCTTTAGAAAGAGTCAGTCAGTTGGATGGTAGAGATGACAGCTGGCTTCAGATGGTTCGAGTTCACCTTGCGCAAGGCTGAAGCATGAATGAGTCTGGGCAAAAGAATGTAATCGTGTCTTTTTGTAATTGGAAGTCAAACTTGGATAGCAGCCCGTGTAAGAGACCAAGTACCTTCAGGTACCGATTAGTAGAAAAATGTTTCCTTTATCTTGGTTTGTAATTAGTCTGATAATATTCCAGGCTTTAAAAAACCAAAAAAGGATGGGATGAGAAAAGGGTAATCAGAAATGTTTGCGATGGGACTGACAGGAAACTCTCCTTTTTTTAGAATGTATTTAGTTGGATTTTGTATTTTAGGAGGTATTTAGTAGTTTCTCTGCGTTGCTGTCTGTTGTCCCAGCTAGCTCTGGTCCAGTGGAACACTGATCAGTGCACTTGACTTCAGATGAATAGTTCAGTCCATTGACTGTGCCCCTTCTACAGATAATACTACTAGATGTTACAATGAAAGGTTTTCAATTCTGTGACTACTTTAAGTTATTTCAACTTGAGGGGAGAACCTTTTTTTTAAGGCTGGATTATCTGAATGGCCAAGTCCTGGGCCTTAATTCCATGGGGGCATCTCAGATGCTTGAAGATGCACGCACTAAAATTTTCTTTTTGGTTGGGGCAGTCTTCTCTGAGGGCTGCTTTTAGCACTAGCTTTGGCAGATCTGAAGGCTGATCCCCCGGGAAAGGTGGTATAGATAGGTAGCTAGCTGACAGAGAAACAGGAAACATTTCCATTCCTTATTTCTGATTATCAGAAGGCATGTGATCAATAGTTGGCTGGTGGTCGCCTTTTTTCCTTGAAAAGTGGTAATTGCATTCTGCTATTAATTATTCCAGCATGAAATGTGTGGCTTTTGATGGTTATTTTAATTGGAGGGGGTTGCCTGGCAACTAATGATGGAAATTTTCCTCTGTGTTGATTGATGACCATAGATGTATTTCTTTCACAATATTTTAGTATGCATAGGGCAGAGCCAATCACTGACAAGGGCTGGAAAACACATAAAATACAAAAAACCACACCAAAACTAATTAACAAGGTTTCTTCTTGTGTTTTTTATTTCTCTGTAAAAACCACAGAGAACCTAATCACTTCATTGCATAGTTTTGTGTGTTTGGAATGCCACCTATTGTTTAGTGTAATGAGATTTGCTAAAATTGCCCCATTTCCTTGTCAGCATCTCTTATCTGCAGGTCTCGATTGTCTTAGTCTGAAAGCCGCATCTCTTGCACCTTTTTTTTGTCTTTCCCTTCTACTCTTTTTTCTCCTCTTTCTCACTTCCCTTGTTCTCCCCCACTTTAAAATGTTTTCTTGGAGTACATCTCAGTTTATCCAAAAGAGAAGATTCCCCTGGGCTGCTCTTGAGTTCATCTCTCAAAGGAGAAGAAATCCAGATAATCCAGAACAGAGCACAGGCAAGTTACTGACATTATCAACAGATGTTTCTGTTTCCTATTTCCCAGTTCTGTAATTTTTAAGTTATTACTTAAAACTAAAGGGGGAAAACAGGTGGCAAGAAGAAAGTGAAGGAGAAAATGAATAAGACACACAGTTGGCTTCCTGTAATTTCAGCAATCTAAGTTTCTGCTATATGTTGTCCCTATGTATTTTGCAAAGTGCAAATGTCCTTTAATGTCCTTTAATGATGTCCTTGATCCTTTAACCATCTGTACACTAGATCCCTGAATGCCATAGCTCTCTGAAATAATTTCTAATTTAATACAGGTCATCATCACTTCTTCAATAATAACTCAACTCTGTCTCCACATGTGCCAGTTAATCAGCTTTGTCCTTCACTTAATAAATCACTTCTTCCTACCACAACCAACTAATCATTTATTTTCCAGTGCCTTTCTTTGTAAAGTTGGTCCTTGCACACATACGTGTCCATATACACAAACATACAATCATAGAATCATAATACAGTTGGGGTTGGAAAGGACCTTAAGATCATCTAGTTCCAACCCCCCTGCTTTCATACGTTTAGCCTCCCATCCCATCTATGTTTCACTGGGATACTTTCCTATCATTTGACTGAATCCTGAGTCTCCATCTTTCCTTTGTCCATTCCTTTGGATGTGTGTCTCTCACCGTTACTGCTCTGTACTGACCCAAGCTATGGTCTGTGGGCCACCAGTGTTTTCCTGGCACACTGGAAGAATTGATGGTGTGAAGTGGAAAACTGTTTTTGCTGCTTCTGTTACCTTTATTCTTATGTGCTAACAATAAAGTTCTTTTTAACAAAAGGGTTCTTTTGCTTTGCATCTCATCTGTGCCTCCCATCTAGGCTAGGTTATTAACTCATGCTTAGTAATAATTCTTGTTTACTGCTTATTTCAAGGAAGAGATGTCAGTATAGCCTGAAACTCATTGATGCTCCACACCAGAAAGCAGCCTGGGTTTTACTTACAAATTAATTTTACAGATCAAAGATCTCCAGTGCCAGTCTTCACCTTTAGGATGATTTTACTTCTTGCAGGTCTAGAAAAGCTGTTTACTATAAGAATCTTACCATCTACAAAACAAAATTAAAGATTTATTTGTTTGTTTGTTTGTTTTCACGTTTATAAAATTAATGGTGGCGGCAAACTTTAGTTTTCTGTCTTTCAGGCTTTCTTCTGGTATAGGGTACTGGCAAACAACAGAGAAAAAAGTTCTTGATTGAGAGGGTTGATAGGTTGGGGGTCACAAAGGGGTAAATCAGCCCTGTAAGGCAGAGGACAGGGATTTATTCCACTTGCTATGGTCTTCCTTCTCATCTTGGGCTGATCACTCACGCATGTGGAGATAATTCGTCTCACCTACCTCACATGGGTGATATTGTCTGATTTCATTAGCAGTTTGAAATTTTGGAGATCCTGAGATTGAAGTACTGGAGAAGTGAGAAGTATTGTAAATTATTAAATAATTATTGTTAGATACAATAGATGCATTTGCTGGAGGAAGCACTTGCAGTATCTGGCAGCCAAGCCATACAGCTGCTGCAGCATGCTACCGAAAATAATTACTTGGTCAAATAATGCATATTTACAGTTTGTGGAGGACTGTTTTGAGGTTTATATATCTTTAAATACATAGGCTAATGCAAGATTTTGAAAAGACTACTTTCCCAGCACCACTCCCCAGAGCCCCTAGTGCCTGAGCCACGTGAATAACGTTCCCATTCCTCTGTCCAAGCCCAAAGTTGTGTTTTTAATTTATTTTAAGTATCCAAGGAATGCTGTCTCCAGTATTTGGAGGACTCTAAATCGGATGTGAGAGACAAATGCACCAGAGAAGCTTATCAGAGAAACAGGCTTGGCATGAAGCCTGCATAAACAACCATAAATCTTTTCTCGTTTAAATGACGGGACTCGGGAGGATTGGCTGATTGTAGCTGCAGTGGGCTGTCCTTGAGCACCAAGGAAAGTGCTTTGGTGACCTCTGGTATTTGACATGAGTGGAATGTTTTGCTTGCTTATAAACTTACTGTTGTAGAATGACCAGCTTGGTTCTGGTAAATGGACTTCTGTACGTCACTTTCAAAAGTTATTTGCCAGCAGTGGATGTTTTCCTGTCCTTGGACTTCTCAGGAAATTTTAGCTTGGTTTTAACCCAGGTAAGGGAGAGCTTTTGTTCCCACCCACCCTTCTCTGCCTCTCTCCCTCAAAACACAGCACAGGAAGAAACTCTGTAAATTTGACTTGGCCAGAAAGCGTTTTTTCCCCTTCCAATAAATGTCTCATTTCCTGAAAATCCTGCCTTTGACCGGTACTTCTACCAGGACTTTTTAAATTTATCATCACCCATGGCCAATTCACGTTTCAGGTAGGGTCAAAGTGTTCTTGACTTCGTGGAGATTAGCATGAGCTCTTAGCTGGGCAACAGGAGCCTGCTCCCGTCACACTGACATGCTTGGTGTCGTTTGCACTAGGAGAACCTGCTCCCTATACTTGTATTAAAGCAGGTAATTTTGCAATATAGCTTTGATTATAAACACCTTGCCAGAAATAGTAAGGAAATATTTCATGGTTTTGTTGAGCAACTCCTAGTATTTTACCAGCATGAAACCTGTGTGTGGGTGCCCTGCACTGAACCGACAAAAATAGGAAATCTTCATGCTTGCAAACTCAATCCCACAGTCTTGAATTAGGTACAGTAAATACTTTCTAAAAACAAACCTGAAGCAAAACCCTGCCATGGCCTCCTGATGGCCAACATCCAGTCCGTATTCAGTACTCCCTCCATTTATAGGATTATTGACTCTCTTTGGCAGTTCTCAGGACCAGTATCTGATTGAGCGCAGGCAGCACGCTGGCAGCCAGCAGGGGTAAAGTAATACACTGTAGTGTCAGCGCATGCCTGTAAACCCATGCTGGGCTGCAGAGGATGAAAGCAGTCTGACTGGGGCTGGTACCGGATATGCAATTGCTCCATGCTGTCCCTTAAGCAGTCACCTTCTCTTGGTGATCCACCCTCTCGTGAGAGCTCAGCTGCTCTCCTGCCTCAAAGCTGAAATAAATTAATGAGAATTGCTTTTTTTAAGTGGTGGAGAACATGGGAATGTAATAACCTTGGGTGTAGTCCTGTGTTCCTTGCCAGCCTCAAACAGGAGTCAGGAGCGTTTCCTTAGGGAACAGCTTTGAGCATTTGCTGGGCACTTGGTCTTCTTACTCCTCTTCTCGGGACTTTTAGTACCTGAGGAAACAGGTCTGCGTCCTGTGGTCCTGGGCCAGAATAACCTCCTACCATTGTTTGAGGTAGTGGAGGCTCAGGGACTTCAGCTTTTCCCCCACAGCCTTGCTGTTTCTGCGTGATGAAACGACCACCCTGCAAGCTGAAATGATGCAGAGCATTCCAGTCTCTGTCCCTCTTGGGCAGAGCCAAGTGGTGCGTGAACATGTAGGTCAGTGTGTTTGCATTTAGTTTCAGTTTGTGCATGATGTGACTAGAGAGGTGTGGAAGCCTGGTGGAGGCACCTAAGTGTGGCTTAACGCTCTTGAAGCATCTTTCTGGTGAGGGGTTTTGCAAGTACTCCCGTCATGTCGAGCAGTCTCTGGGAAGAGTGCTTCGGGACAGGAAGGTTCAGGGCAGGCTGCTGACAGTTCAACCCTCTGAGATGGGGTTCAAGCCCCATGGTAAAGTCAGTTGTTTGTGAGGTTACTGGGGCCTTGCAAAGACATTCCCAAAGTCCCCTGTGAGTGCTTGCTGCGTTGTGGTGTTAGGGGTGCACTTTCTATTTGCATGAATACCCTTCCTTTCCTCTGGCCTGTTCATCACAGGGTGGCACAGAGGCATTGGGTGCTAAGTGAGGGGTTCCCTCACTGCTTTGTGTGCTGTCCCACTCCTTTTGCATTAATACATGGAACCCTCCCCCCGTATTCCTTCCCTTTCCTGTTCAGAATCCCAGGTAACCTCATCCTCACTTCTGTATCTGGTGTTACTGCATCTCCCCCCGTGATTCAGCTGGTCAGTCCCTAGTGCTGCCATCCCCTGCCTGATCCTTCTGCCCAGATGCCTTGCCTTCCACTGACAGAGACTCTTCTTCCAGCAGTGCTTCCTGCAGTGGATATGTCCTTAGGCTTGCTTCTTTCTCCCCCAGCGTATTTGGAATAGTAGCAAAAAAAGTGAATGATGAGCTAGGCAAGAAATAAACAAGGAAGTGAGTAAGGAATATTTAAAGTATGTCTTGTAACAAGAAATAAAATCAGTAGTGGCCACTGGCTTCTGAGAGCGCTGTTGGCCAGCTAGCATGGGTGACCCATAGTGCCAGCACACATGCAGAATACAGCCACTGATACATGCCAGCACTTTTAATTGTATCTGTGCAGAGTGAAAGGCATCTGATTTAATGAGTATTTAAAAGCAGGACTGGATTCAGCAATCATTTTTTATTACTGGCTGCTGTGTCTCAATGGTTGTCTTATCAGCATGTTTTAAAACACAAGTGTGGTATTTCCTAACATTAGATTGGATAAAGTCATAGAACCTCAGTCACTTAACTCAGCAGGCTGCCTGGGTACTCTACACTGTTCCTCTTCCAACTGCATTCCCTGCGAAATTTTTCCTGGAAATAATGCAAATAACTTACTTGAGTGAGTCAGTGGATTACCGACCTTAGGAACCACAGCAGTGTAAATGCAGACCTATGGAAACAATTTGTGAGTCAGTATTAACAGTCCAATGATCTCTAGAGCAGCAGTCTCCAAAGTGGAAGTGTTTATAATTTATAAGCAAATAAATATATCTGTATTGGGGGTGCATGCTCAAACATTTTTTACTCGTAGGGGAGCAAGGCTGAAAAAGTCTGGAGACCGCTTGCGGTCCTAGAGGAAGAATGTCTGAAGGATATACAGCCACCAGGACTTGTTTTACTGTTTCCACAAGTTATTTGGCAAAGGAGAATGTATATGCATAGTGAAATGAGGGTGGAAATCATCTACTTAAACTGTTAAGAAGGCAAGTAGGTGAGAGCCAGAGATCATGTTTTCTAAGCTTTGTTTTTTAATAGATGTTATTTTTCTTTATTGGCCTGGTTAGATTCTAGTAGCAAATCATCCCTGTTGTTACAACAGTTCTTTTTCAGGCCACACTGCATAAAGTTGGTTCAAGTAAAGTGGCCAGCAGCTAGGAATATCTCACAAGTACTGTGCTGTCCAGATGATGATGGTGAAGATAATTTGGTGTTGCGCGCAGAGATGGCACAGCACAGATGCTGGCAGATGCAGACATACAGTACCTGCACATGGAAACCTTGGATAGATTCCAGTTAAATATTTGCAAAGGGTAAAGTTGTCTTTTGTCAGTGAAGCTCTGCAGCTGATTCTGTGCACTTTGGGGTTGATAGCAGCCAGTGCATTTGGTGTTTGTGGTTTGCTGTAGCTGCTTTTTCGTATTTGCTGTATAGCTGCTTTTTCGCCTATCCCAAATAGTGGGCTAGTGAACAGGATATGCAAAAACAGAAAACTGGGGGAAGTCAAAAGAAGGAATAACTGTGTTTAATATGAGCATGGCTGAAGGCAGAGGTTTTGGTTGTCTTAGTCATCGCTGGCTGTAGTGGTGAGCTGATGTCTCATGCTGGGTAGGGAAGAGAGGAAGGAAGTGGATTTAGTGGAAAATTGATTGCATCTACTTGGGCTCTTTCCAGCCGAATCCTGAGTTAAGTACATTCATCCTTAACTAATCGTTGGGGAGAATTGGCTGAAATCTCACATACTTCTTAAAAGGAAAGCTAAGCATTAAAGGAACAATATCCTTATTGTACCTGAGTGCCAAAAGAAGCTAGTGTACTATCAGGAGTTCTACCTGTTCAGTTTTGTGTCTACAAGCTGCTTGTGATTTTAGTTCTAATATGACCTGCTGCAGGAAGCTGTGGTCAGTCCATCACAAACCATCAAGGACAGGGCATTTTGGAGGGCTGATTTCTGATTACATTTGGAATTGGCAGAGCAAGCCCCAGTTTATTTCAATAATCTGGTACAACTATAATTTCCAGGTTTATTTTATTTACGGCAGAATATACTGGAATATGGTGTAAAATACATAGCTAAGGTTCTAGTAAGGTTTTGTTTAAAGTTATACACAATAAATCTGAAGTAACATTACTCACATCAGTATAACTGTTCACCAGTGTGAGCAAGACAAGATTTGTCTCTGTGCAACACTGCTAAATAATCTAAACCACAAAATGTGCTGGAAAACTGGCAGATTGTTTTAATACTTTGCTATCCTGAAAATATTTAGATTTTTTTCTAATGTGTACTAACCTGTCTGGTCCTGGGGATCATTTCCCAATACATTTTTCCATTATCAAACAAAGAAAAAAGTTACTGCTCAAGATACTATCTCTAGGCATTGTGGAGCTCAACAATTTCACTTTATTGTGAAGATTTATCTCAAGGGAATGAGGACTGGACACTGCGCACTTGATTTCAGAAACACATGGGTGCCATTGGTGTTGGCTGCTGAACACTTTCTGGATGTGGCTCTAATCCGGCATTGCTGGTGTGTTGAGGTTCAGCAGC
>CABHOG010000042.1:436499-474550 GCA_902168055.1 Aratinga solstitialis | reverse complement strand
ATTCTCCTTCCCATCCCTCCGGGAGTGGGGGGCAAGAAAGAGGGGTGAGTGATTGAGAGAGAGTCTGCGTGAGTTAGGCTTAAACCACGACACTGCTGTACCTGTTACTGGGGCTGGTGTAGTTGCTGTGCTTGTAGCTGGAGTTAGCTGTGCTGTCTGTTGCAGTCGGAGTTTGAGTAGCTGCTGTAATTGTCACTGGGGTTGGTGTAGTTGCTGTACTTGGAGTAGCTGTGTTATCTGTTGTAGTCAGGGTTTAAGTACCTACTGTACTTGTCATTGAGGTTGGTGTAGTTGTTGTATTTGGAGATGGATGCTGCATTGTCTGTTGCTTTGCCATCAAATCTGGAGACTTTTTTTTTCCTTTGAAGGTGCTGGCTAGTGTTAAACAGGGCTCTGTAAGCATAGACCAAGCCCCAGCACGTTGACATGATTTGTCCCTCTCTGGTTTGACCAGGATGACAACGCACCTCATTTAAGTGTTTTACTATTTTTTCTGGATTTTGCACTTGTTCAGTGGTGAAGTTCCAAAGCACTGGAGGGGCCCACTGGCCTAGATACTTGTCCATACTATCCCACACACCCTGCCACTCATGACTGTCCAGCCTTGGGGAAAATCTCTTGGTCCTCCTATATCGTTGTCTAACCCTAGACAAGACCCAAACCCAAGTCTGCTTAGCTTTCAAGTTCAGGTGAAATGGTGGTGGGTAAAACGCACTCTGTATGTGTGCCAACATGGTGATCCTCATCACAATCAGCAGACAGGTGTCAAGGGTACCCAAAGGACTTTCAAAACCTTCAGAACTCTCAAATGATGCTGTAAATAGTCTGGTGGGGGGGGCTGGTAACGTAAGGGAGTGTCTCCTCCATAGGTTGACCACCCGAGGGGGGGGGGAAATCAGAAGTGTAATTTCTAAACACTTCTATTATATACTTCTCAAAGTATAGAGGAGGTGACCACACTGGGAATGAAAGCCAGATCAGTTTCATGATTAATGAGTCTATTGTATTCTAAGTCATTACCATAAAGTGCAGTGAAACAAGAACCTTATCCCAAGGCCCCCTAGCGGATAAGCATTAAAACAGCAAATACTGGCTGTAAGTAAGGTTCGACATGCTGAAACTCCGAGATCAAGAGCAACAACTTTGAGAGCCAATAAATCAGCATTGTGACAAGTGACTATTAATCCGAAAACAATGAATGCTTTCCACTAATGCTATTAGACACACTCTGGTCAGATCTGTCATTATCTCAACCCTTCGTGCCCCACATTGGGCGCCAAAAGGAACTGTCGTGGTTTAAGCCCAGCTGGCAACCCAGAACCACGCAGCCACTTGCTCACTTCACCCTACTTTCCTCCCCCTGCTCCTGGAGGGATGGGGAGGATAATCGAAGGAATGTAACTCCCATGGGTTGAGATAAGAACAGTCTAGTAACTAAGGTATAGCACAAACCCACTACTGCTACCACCAATAATAATAATGATAAGGGAAATAACAAGGGAAGAGAATACAACTGCTCACCACCCTCCGACCGATACCCAGCTTGACCCGAGCAGCGATTTTACCCTTCTGGGTAACTGCCCCCAGTTTCTATACTGGGCATGATGTGCTGTGGTATGGAATACCTCTTTGGCTAGTTTGTGTCAGGTGTCCTGTCTCTGCTTCCTCCCAGCTTCCCCTCCTTCCTGGCAGAGCATGAGACTCAGAAAGTCCTTGGTCAGAGTAAACATTACTTAGCAACAACTAAAAACATCCATGTTATCAGCGTTGTTCCGAGGCTGAAAGTCAAAAACACAGCACTGCAGCAGCTACTAAGAAGGAGAAAAATTACTGCTACTGCTGAACACAGGGCAAGATGTTATTTTTTTTATTGGCCTGGTTAGATTTTTGTAGCAAGTCATCCCTGTTGTTACAGCTGTTCTTTTTCAGGCAATACTGAATGAGGTTGTTTCAAATAAAGTTGTCAGCAGCTAATAATGTCTCAGAGGTACTATGGTGTTTAGATGATGATGGTCAAGATAATTTGGTGTTGCACCCAGAGATGGCACAGCACAGATTCTGGCAGATGCAGACGTACAGTACTTGCACATGGAAACCTCAGATAGATTCTAGTTAAATATGTGCAAAGGGGAAAGTTTTCTTTTATCAGTGAAGCTCTGCAGTTGATTCTGTGCACTTTGGGGTTGATAGCATCCAGTGCATTTGGTGTTTGTGGTTTGCTATAGCTGCTTTTACACCTAGGCCAAATATTGGGCTAGTGAACAGGATATGCAAAAATTGAAAACCAGGGCAAATCAAAAGAAGGAATAACCAACTTTAATGTGAGCATGGCTGAAGGCAGTGGTTTTATTTGGCTTAGTCACCGCTGGCTTTAGTGGTGAGCTGATGTCTTATGCTGGATAGGGAAGAGAGGAAGGAAATTGATTTAGTGGAAAATTGATTGCATCTACTTGAGCTCTGTCTAGCTGTATCCTGAATTAAGTACATTCATCCTGAACTAATTGTTGGGGAGAATTGTCTGAAATCTCACATACTTCTTAAAAGGAAAGCTAAAGGAACAATATCTTTATTGTACCTGAGTGCCAAAACAACCAAGTGTATTATCAGGAGTCCTACCTCTTCAGCTCTGTGTTTGGAAGCTGCTTGTGGTTTTAGTTCTAATGTGATCTGCTGCTGGAAGCTGTGGTCAGTCCACCACAAAACATCAAGGACAGGCCATTTTGGAGGGCTTATTACTGATTACACTTGGAATTGGCTGAGCAAGCCCCAGTTCATTTCAGTAATATGGTGCAACCATGATTTTCAGGTTTATTTTATTCACAGTAGAATATACTGGAATATTGTCTAAAATACATATCTGAGGTCCTAGCAAGGTTTTGTTTAAAGTTACACAGAATAAATCTGAATTAATGTTACTCACATCAGTATAATTGTTCACCAGCGTGAGCAATAGAGGAGTTGTCTCTGTACAATACTGCTAAATAATCTAAACCCAAAAATGTGCTTCAGAATTGGCAGAATGTTTTAATATTTTTCTATCCTGAGGCTGTTTAGATTTTTCTCCACTGTGTACTAACCTTTCTAAGCTTTCTTAGCACTTCTAGTCCCAAGGACCCTTCCCTGATACATTCTTCCATTATCACATGAAGAAAAAAGTTATCACTCAAGATGCCATCTCTAGGCATTGTGGAGCTCAACAATCTCACTTTATTGTAAAGATTTATCTCAAGGGAATGAGAACTGAGCACTGTGCGCTTGATTTCAGAAACACATGGGTGCCATTGGTGTTGGCTGCTGAGCACTCTCTGGACGTGACTCAAATCCAGCATTGCTGGTATGCTGAGGTTCATCAGCAGCACCCTTTGATGCTGCTCACACTGAGGTGCTGACGCATACAATGCTATGGGGAGGAAGAAAGTAARCYGTTCCTGTGCAAATCCATTCTTGTTTTTCTGAGGCAGCGCAGAAGATAGTTTAGGGAAATTGCTCATCTCCCTTGAGGCTCTCTTGCCTTCTGCCACAGGATTAGGCTGTGTCCACTCCTTTTGTTCAACATACTTTTATGTGCAAAGTATTAGGAGTGAAGGTGATGCTGCAGCTCACTTTGTGCAGAGATGACATTCAGCAATCTTGACTTGTTGTTCCAGGTCTTGATCAGGTTTCTGATTATCTGCTTCAGAGCCAGGCTAAGCTCTGATTTTCAGTTGAGGCTGAACTTGAATGAAGAAGAGAATAATTACTTGTGATTCAAAGAAATCACTTCACAGTACACACTGTAAAGTAAAGCACAGACCTTTATTGGCACCGGGAGCACGTGGGGGTTTAAACGTCCATACACGTGTCCCAAGCACAGTAAATTTCAGGGTTTTTTATACTTTACGTTTCCATCTTGATATAATTTTATCTAAAGCGTCCACACATACAGTTCAGTAAGTTACATAACTGTAGTTCTCTTATCCTACTGCACACTTGGGTTAGGGCTACAACAAGTCTATTGGTTAGTATTAATCAGGATTCTTACAGGTGTTTACCTTTTGGCTTCAGTATTATTAATCAACTGCTAATACGTGCTTAGTTCTTTTTTCAAATTGTTATCGTATCTTACTATTAGGGATGTCCCTGTTTAGAAGCAATTTACAGAAGCAGATGCAAGCTGTCTACAGGCCCAAATTCTAATGCATTGCTTATCATGCCTCACCAGGAGGGCAGTTCCCCACCCTCAGAGGTGACCCTGCTAAGCGAGTAGTCGTGTTTAAGTGCTAAAAAGTAAAGTTATTTCAACTAAGGCCTAATGGCTTGGTCTTACTTGCAAGAAAGAACCTAGTAGCAATGGTGAGGGGTCTGCAGTGTGCTCAGCTCAACAAGTTTACCTAACTTTTGCTAGGTAAGTTTGTCAGGTGGAATTTCCAGTGGGTTCTTGCCCTGGTCCGAATGTCCAGATGGCGTAGGGACCAAATATCATCTTTTAGATGTATTCCTACAGAAACTGTCTCCCATTGTGTCTTGTAGCAGTTCACTTCTCATGAAGGCTGCTCGTTGCAGTACAGAACTCAGTGGCTTGGTCATGTCTCCTGCAAGGATTTCACACACAGAGCGTGAACTTCTTGAGCCAGAACTATTAGTTTGACTTACATGTGTCCACCTCTGTGTTGTACAAAGAGTACCTGAGCAGAATCTTAAAAAGAGATGCTAGATAAAAATACCAATTGTGCCATTCATTTCCAAGGTTGAAGACTGGAGTTTCAGGCTTTGACCTCCAAAGCTCTTCTCTAGTCTGGTCGTGATGGCTGTAGAGGCTTTGTTCTTTAGGATGCAACAGGAGCTCGAGATCAGCAGAGGTTTTGAACAAACTAAAGGGAATGCTTCATACAATGCATAATGCAGTTGTGGAACTCAGTGCCATATGGACAGCTTGGAGGCCAAAAGTATAAATGATCTCATASAGGAATTAGACAAATTAAAGAAGGATTGGTCCAGTGAGGCTATTAAACATAATAGTTATGATGCARCCTGCAGTGCAGGAAGGCCTTAAGTGCTGGCTGCTGGAAGCTGAGAGGTTATTCTTGGGAACACACCAGCCTGTGCAAGCCCTGTTTCTAATTCTCTTTCCCATTGAGCTTTCACTCTTGGCCAGGGCTGGAGGCAGGGTACCATGCTAGATGGATCCTTGTTGCTGCCATCATGGTGTTTCTTGTTGGAGCTCAAATGAAAACCATCTACCACGTTGCATGGGTTGCTGCCAGCAGGGCTGCTTGGGAAAGTTGCGTCCTGCAAGAGCCAGGAAGACTTGGGCTGGAATAGGCTGCAGTTTGGTGATTTATGGATTTATTTTGCCATAGAATGGGCTGGCACTGAGACCCTGGGATAGTGTGATAAGACAAGTACTCTTTYAAGTCCTGGCTTAGAGGCAGCAGCTGGGAAAGTGGCATTCTTTGCTGATAACAAGCAGGGTCTGTGATGGAGTGATGAAAGCTTCCCACGGTGGAAGCTACCTTTGGGGGAAGAGCTCTACCTGCTCCCCTCACAGCTTGCTTAGTGCTGGAGAGGCCTCTCATGGTTCTTACCGAGTGGTCTGTGCTGCTTTGCCCTTGTTCTTCACTTTTTTTTTTGCCTTTGTAAACCCAGCCCCAGGAAAAAAAAGCAACAAACCAACTCAATTAAAGTACATTTAGTTTAGTTTACGTGTCCCTATTAGTGTGTCTGCTTGTTAGCTTACTAAGAAATTTATTTTAAGATGTATGTTAATCCGTAGGCCTAAAATAGCTATTAGATCAATGCAGGCAGTTGTAGTTCTGTTTTTCAATATATGCTTGGCTTATTTTTTTGCAAACTCCTTTTCAACATGAGTCCTGTTGGAGCTCCATGGAAATAATTTATGCCTTAGCCCTGAAATTGATGGGTGGTATGGGATAGAATAAATACATAAGTAGGAGAAAAAGGAAACATCTGCCAATTTTAACTTTTGCAAATTATATGGAAGCTTGAAAGTATCTGCTGAGTTTATAATATGGTCTGTACAGGAGTGCTTTGCCCAAGTACCAGAGGTCAGAGATATTCTCGTCCCTGCAGCATTAAGTAACCTTTTGGTTAAATAACCTGACTGAAGAGTAGGAGGAGAGGGGAGGGAAGACAGAATTCCACACTAGAGTAAACATGGCATGGAGATTATGCATACGCTGCCAAGAAAGGTGTGGTTTTCCAGCAAGGTAACAAAAGATATTAGCTAGCTATCTACAAAATCCTGCTGGAGACTGACAGTGTAAGTCATGCAGCTGGGTTGGGGCAGAAATGTACCCTTCACTTCCTCTCCACCCAGTATTGGGCTTGCTGGCTTTGGTGATAGCGAGTGCTGCAGAGTGATCAGAGCAAGACACGTTACCCGCCTCAGTGCGAAGAGTTTTGGCAGCAGAGGTGTGTTTTCTGGATAGATGGGTGCTTCCTTCAGTGCAGTAGCTGACACGAGGCAAAATGCTAGGGAAGACAATGAAGGTTTTCGCTAGACATTGTGAGAGGTTAAGGTAAACTGCAGAGGAGATGCTGGAGTATACCCTGGGCTACAAACATGTCAAGATGATGAACTGCCTTGTTTTCATCTGGATTTTACCACACGTTAGTGAGTGCATAGCAAAGAGAGACCTTTTTTTCTCGCAAAGATAGTTCCTTGGGGCAGGTCTGCAGCTTGTATAAATGGTGATGAATTTGGTGATGCTGTCACGATTCACACCAGCTGCAAGTTCAGATTCACACAGTCTGCTGGGGAGGGGAGTGGTAACTAGCACGTCTATGCAGCAGGAGCTGGCACGCTGCTGCCGTGCTGGAGAGGTGGCACAGAGCAGTGCAGAACCTGGATAGCAGCCCAGAAATGGAAATGATAATTGTGTTATACAAGAGCCTACTTTTKTGAGAGCCCAAGTAAGAGCTGGGCAGAGGTAATCGGGAGGAAAAACAGTTAACTGCCATCTGCCTCTCCAGGACAGATCAACTTGAGATGGAGAGCGAGAATGAATACTGACTTTGTAGCCACAGTTAATTTGCACTGGAAAGCTCGTTTTTAATGTACAAATATGAATTATTATAGGAACTTAAACTGTGGAGGAATTTTCAATTCAGATTTTAAGCATAATTTATTTTAAATGATAAATCATCATTTTAAACCATTTTTGTGCTTTTCCTGCATCGATACTTTTCAAAAGTAAATCTCTCAATCTCTTAAAAGTGTTCACTCATATCCTGCCATGTCTGCTACCTGATGATAATATTTGATTAGAATTTGTTCACAGACTCTGAATACTCTTCCCTGAAAGAACCTATGTAAAGGGAGAAAACAATACGCATCCTGTACTCCACCTTCATAGGCCTCTAGCATATGATGCCACCTTTTGTTTGCAAGAGTTTAAATTTCAAATAAAATCCCAGCATTCTTTTGGGAAAAAAAAAAAAAAAAGGAAAGGGCCTCTCCCCTGCTTAGATTGTCAAATCCCAGACTAGCCCGGAATTGAATAGGCCAAGTCGGTGACCTCAGGCAGAAAGAATGTTGGTTATTTACGTAGGGCTTCTGCTATTTTAGCAGCAAACCTTTTCTTCTGAAAGGACAATGTATACTGTTTTGTGTTTATGGCCAAGTTAAAAGCTTGTACATCTGAGATTTGCATCGTAATAGCCTCGTAACTCAATATACAGCATCCTCAAAAATAGCAGGCAAGGCTCTGTTTTGTCTTGGGCAATGCGGGTCTTTTGGAGGCTTTTACAAAAGTTCTCTGAAAAACAGTCTTAAAGATTCAGCTGCTTATATGTTTGCTTTGGTGGCTTTTTTCCCCCCGGAGTTCTTCTTTTTTTCCAAACCAAAAATTACACGTGGTTTCTGTATGAGCTATCAGGCCAGTGCTCAAAATATTTTGATGCATCTCAAGCTAAKCTGTGCCTGCAGCTTGAAACCAGGAAAATGTGTGAGAGTGTGTGTGTGTAATTCACACACTGAGCATTTTTCTTGAAATAATGGAGGATCTTTACAGGCATTCTGGCCTGGTGGATGAGCCTGCAATTCCAAATGGTTTTTAAAGTGTGCTTTTCTCAATAGATCGTAACCATGAGGAGCTATTGTGCAAGTAAAGCACACATTTAGGATCCGATCCTGCATTCCTTAAAGTCAATGGGAGTCTGAGCGTGAAAAGAATGCAGGATTGGGTCCTGAAACAGGGGAGCAAAATTGTGTGCCAGATTGCTTTGAAAAGAAGAATACAGCACATCCACAGTAGCTTTTTAGTGTTTCAGATTTCAAACGGCTGGAGTCTGTGAAAAGTGGCTTCTGCCAACAGGCAGTATCTTCTATTCAAACGAATCTGGCATTGATTTTTTTCTTTTTTTTTTTTTTTCTTCTATCTTAAAAACCTTGAAAGGCCCAGAAATTCACCCCTCCTTTCACAAAGCCTGAGCAGTTGAGCATTGTGAGGAGGGGACAGTGCTGGTGGGGGATGGAAGATTCTCCAGGCCCAGGGGCTGGAGCTGGAGCAGTCCTCCCCATGGTCCTCCTGCAGTCCTTCCTGTGGTCCTCCGCTTCCTGAATTCCCTTCCCGCTAGACAGACCCTTCCCTGCCCTGGTACCTGCAATGGAGGCTGTGGCTGGAACACAGAACCCCGTCATGAAGAGTTTGTGCTCATGTTGCTTGGTGGCTTTGTACGAGTCCCTTGTAGAAGATGGAAGAGGAAAATGTAATTACCAGTTATTCCAGGGCTAAAGTAGCCTCAGTGCTCCCCATTCTCTAGCGGATGGAGTGGCAGGAACCCCATGTAAAGAAAATCTCTGTGCAGATAGACAGTCATAAGCCAGAGGGGAAGGATGGAGAATGGCAGGCCCAAACTCACATGTGATTTAAAGGAGAAATGGCAATAAAGTGTTGGAAGCTTTTGTTTTCTTTTGACACATCTTGAATCCTGAGCAGGTAAGCCTCCTCTACCAAGTGAAAGAGAACAGACCTGGGTGAAATCCTGTCTCAGTTTTATCATGAGATGACTGGGAAGAGGAGGTAGCAGAGGTGGGTTGTTATTATTTAATGTTTTCAATGATTTATCCCATGTGTGTAAACTTGCTATTTCTCTTGAAGTTTCAGCTCCTGGAATCATCCTGTGACTTAAAGTTTAGCATCCACTTTTTAAAAATAGTAATTGTCCAGCCTGGGGGGTTGTGGAGACCAGATTGGATTCTGGAGGTTCCCTTTATCCTTCGGCTTTTGAGTTATTTTGGTCCCGGTTTCTCAATCATTATGATGTGTACGTAAGAGAGCACAGAGGCCCCTGCCATAGCCCATGGGTGCCATGTGGAGTGTAAAAGTGCATTTTGGTGCTGTCTACATTTGGGAGCATGGGCAGCCTCTGAACGTCCACCACATACAGGCTCTGAATCAGAGCAACCTACATCAGGGGCTTTTGCAAAGCAAAATCACCAGGTTTGGTGTGGTGAAGTTTACGTTTGCATTGAACAGTGATGGAGGCTGTGACCCCAGGTGGGCAGTGGACCAGCAGATTCATCTGCTCAGCTCAAGGCACCTTGTGTCTGGTTTCACTTCTACAGGGCTTTGGGGCAATACGTGGCAATTTTTGTTCCCTATTATAGAAGCTGGGAAATATTTGAGCAACTCTTGTTGCATATTAATCCTGTGTGTATGTTTACATGTTGCTTTAGTCTGGACGCTTTGAGAGACTGTCACTTAAGGTGCTAACAGGCGACTGGTAACGATGCTCGTGTCACATCAGTCACTGCAGAAATGGTGTCTGAAGCAGTTAACAAGCAATTAGGTCCATATTTAACATTGCTAACTAAAACAATTATGCACAGTTCTTCGATCAGTCAGGCATGAAGAGTCTGGGCTGCTGTGCTCAGGAAGCAGTGCGAGTCATGGACCAGAGCCTCCAGAATGCAGAGATTCTCTCTGAGTGTCTGGTTCAGCCTTAGAACTGGCAATGAATAAAATAAGAAGGGGAAGAAATTACCGTGAGAATCACAGTATAGTTTGGGTTGGAAGAGACCTTAAAGCTCAAAGCCCCATCTAAGCAATGAGAGAAGCAATGTGAAGTGCTATTTTCATAGAATCATAGAATAGTTACGGTTGGAAAGGACCTTAAGATCATCTAGTTCCAACCCCCCTGCCAGGGGCAGGCACACCTCCCACTGAACCATGCCACCCAAGGCTCTCTCCAATCCAGCCTTGAACACCGCCAGCGATGGAGCATTCACAACTTCCCTGGGCAACCCATTCCAGTGCCTCACCACCCTTACAGTAAAGAATTTCTTCCTCATAYMCARTCTAAACTTBCCCTGTTTAARTTTGAACCCRTTACCCCTTGTYCTVTCACTACAGTYCYTMATGAAGAGTCCCTCCCCAGCATCCCTATAGGCCCCCTTCAGATACTGGAAGGCTGCTATGAGGTCTCCGCACAGCCTTTTCTTCTTCAGGCTGAACAGCCTCAACTTTCTCAGCCTATCTTCATATGGGAGGTGCTCCAGTCCCCTGATCACCCTCGTG
This sequence comes from Aratinga solstitialis, assembly GCA_902168055.1. NCBI lineage: Eukaryota > Metazoa > Chordata > Aves > Psittaciformes > Psittacidae > Aratinga > Aratinga solstitialis. The sequence goes on along the minus strand of CABHOG010000042.1, from coordinate 464,030 downwards.
GCCCTCCCCTGGTCTTTTTCCAACAGTTCCATGTCCTTTTTATGTTGAGGACACCAGAACTGCACACAATACTCCAAGTGAGGTCTCACCAGAAAGAGCTGTTAAAGAAGGATGCTGTGCATTGTTGTTACTGTGAGACAAGCGTGGAGCTCCGCATGGGTGCCCCTTTCTGACAGGAGCAGTGCTAGGGGCTCGAGCAAGCCCTGATGCTGCAAGGGCAGCCGCAGCCATCCTGCCTGGTCCTGCCAAACCCTGCACCCCACATGCTGCCTGTGCAGAGGGGCCATGCCCCATGGCAGAAGTGGCAACAGAGCTGAGGTCTGTGCTCATTGGTGGTCAGACCTACCCAGGCATGTCCCCAGCCACCAGGAATAGCAGGTACTCGAATAATACTCCACTGCAATAGCTTGGACTGTTCAGGCTTTTAATTAGCTCTGCTTTAACAAATTTCTTATCTTTAGCAGAGATACAAACAGCTGAACTCTTTGATTGCAGTCCATATGGGTAGGTTTTAATTACATTTTCTGACTCAGATACAGTCCTCTTGGTCTACAGAGCTGTAATGTTGGAAATAACAAGGACATTATTAGTCATCTCGCACTTTGTCCCTTCTAACACTGAAACTTTCCCTCATGAAGTTCTGACAAGAGGCACATCTGTCATGAGAGAGATCCTGATGGTGAAGAGGGACGCTGGTTTTATCTGGGAGGTGGGGCTGGGGCTGCAGCATTCCCATTATGTCAGAAGGGAGCTGTTTGGTTTTAAGTAGCATCAGTCACTGAAACAATGCAGGCTTCTCACATGAACTTGCTTACACTACAGTACTAGTAAATCATGATTATTACCCAACGGTTGTATGTTTTTAATCATCAAAGTACTTAAAACATTATAATAATGCTTGGCACTTTTCAACTTCAAAGCACACTGCAAACAGTAATTAGGTCTAATAACCATGCTGTGACAGTGAGCCATTGCTATCTCTTGTCTTACAAAGGCAAGGGGGTTGTTAGCCCCTGATGAGATTGCATCATCCCATGTGAGACTGGAGCTCTACCACTGAAAGTTGTGACTTGATAAACTCACTTCCCTATAGGCAAATACCCCGCTGCCAGCAGTGACAAGGAGAGCTTTGGAGATGCTTTTGAGGCTAGTGGGGAGGGTGCAGGACATGTTCAGTGCTCTTTCTAGCACCTCCTCAAGGCTGGACTGGTAAAACCTGGTCTGGTTACATTTTGTTCCATGAGGGCCTGGAGCAGCTTTTGAAAGTGTTGGAAAGAGTTTTACCCCATCTTGGCTGCCTGGCTGGTGTGTTTTCACCACCCAGCAAAGTGTTGTGGGGACTGGGGAGAATAGCTGTGGACAGCCTGTGTCAACTCTGGGTCATTTTTCCTTTTGCAACCTTTGAGTTGAGTTCTTTGCTAAAGCAGCAGCTCTCCTGTTCCTTCCTTTTAGTTTGCAATACATAAAACGGTGCAGCAAGCAATTGCTAGACACATTTAAATACTAGAGACTCGTAAACTGGTTAAATGTGAAAATTTATATTAAAAATCTAGACCTGATTCTGATTTTATATATATTTTCGAAGTTCAAAAGCTTGAATTCTCATGGACATTTGTGTGTTGGTTGCAAACGCCAGTTGTGATTGTTGTGACAGAGTCATTTCTCACTTGCATTTTAGTCACTACTAGGCTATCTACAGAAATGTTTGCCCTCCTCGCTGGAGCATTTGCGAGGTCTCTGTTCCTCCTCTGAGATGGGAGAATCCTTTTATCCTGGTGCTAAGAACCTCTCAAAGGTGTGGTATCAGTCAGGAAAAGTTACTTGCAGCAACCATTTGCTGCCACCATGAGTGCACAGGCTTTGTTTTCTACAGTAAAACAAGGCTAAAGAGCACGCTGGGGGAAAAAGGAGCTTCCCTATTGAAGCTGTGCCTGCAGGCAGGCTGCAGGCTGGATGGTTCTACCCCATCCGTGGTCCCCCCACTTCGTTCCAGGCTGCTCCCCGATCAGTGTGAAATGGAGCCTCTCACTGCTGTTGGGAACTGGTCTGACAGGGCAAACATGCCAAGGTGGGTATCCAGCAGGAGGAGGAGAGAAGCACAGTGTGTGTGTGTGAAACCCTGTACCTGTTGAACTCTGCGCTAGGCTGCTGGTTGTAACTGCTCATTATTATTATAATGAGCTATCTGCAAGTTGCATCAAGTTTTGTCAGAAACTCTCGACATTTTTGTTTCAATATTACGAAAGCAAACAGTAACCCGGGCTTGGCAACATGCAGCCATTCAAAGGAAGGCCAGGCAGCAGGTTCTGTGGGCCAGTGGGCAGGATGGTATTTACTTGTCTAGCTGGCCAGGCACTTGACACAGCGGGCTAAAGCAGCATTAGGGGTTTTAAACTTGTAATCTCTGTCTGATTGAGAATAATATGTTATGGCTACAGAGAAGAGGCTGGTGCTGTGCAGGCCCCTGAGTTGCTGCAGGAGGGCCACAAAGATGCTTCAAGGGCTGGAGCACCTCTGCTATGGAGACAGCCTGAGAGAATAGGCTTGTTCAGCCTGGAGAAGAGAAGGCTCCAGGGAAACCTTATAATAGTCTTCCAATACCTGAAGGGGGCCTACAAGAAATCTGGATAGGAACTTTTTACAAGGGCGTGTAGTGACAGGACAAGGGAGAGTGCTTTAAAGTGACAGAGGGTAATTTACATTAGATCCTAGGCAGTTCTCCCCTGTGAGGGTGGTGAGGTGCTGGCACAGGTTGCTCAGAGAAGCTGTGGTTGTCCCATTCCTGGCAGTGTTCAAGGCCAGGCTGGATGGGGCTTGGAGCAACCTGGTCCACTGGACGGTGTCCTTGCCCTTGGCAGGGGGTTGAAACTGGATGATCTTGAAGGTACCTTCCAACCCAAACTGTTCTGTGATTCTTTGTATGACCTGGGAGGTGAAACTGCCTTGTCCAGTACATCAAGCTCAGGGCAGGTATCCTAACGTCAAGATGCTGCATCCACTCATCTGCAAGGCTGCCCTGGGGCTGGGAGGCACCAACACTGCTGCATCTCCTCTGGCTTCTTATCTCCCTGGCTGCAACTGCCAGCACTTTCCTCCTGATTGCAGATTTCACGTGATACCTGGACATTTGTAGAGTTCAGTGTTTGTGTTCAATGCTGTCATTTAGCAAACTCTTCTAGAGGGCAAGTAGAATGTGTATTTTTGCCTTTATTTCTAAAATGCAGTATGTAGAAGCCAATATAGTGCACCAGGGTTATTTGTGTGAAAATTCACTGTTTCTTGTTTATGAGACAATGTAAGATCCCTGAATGAAATTCTTCTACAGTGAAAGGCCTGTCAATCTTATTAATTATTGCTAATAATAGTAATTATCATGTGAGCATGCTGCTTGCCTGCTTTATGAGTTTAGGCAAGTCAGTTCCCTAATAGATGGCTGTAAAATGGGGGAAATGGTATTTTCCTCAGTGTTGAAAGGTGTTGCTCTGTGAGTGCCGTGTGAGACAGAGGTGTTTCACCATGGGAGCTGTATGGCAGGAATGACAGGGATCTGTATTTGGCAGAGTAGGGCTCATGGATTGTGCACTGGCTGAGGAGGAGGTTTGCAGTGAGGTGAGCTTGTTTCATGTCACAGGGCCATCAGCTGCCAAATGCATCTGATAACATAAATGTCTTTGGGACCCAGCCCAAAACACCACTTTGCCTCGTTAGCTTTGGGTTATAGGTTTCCCATAGGCTTCTGCAAGTGATGCTGTGCTATGGAAACAGGAGCAGAATTTGGGGTGTTTCTATCAATCTCAGCACTGCCAGGATCTGCACACAGGGATACAAAGCGGGATGTACAGGTCCTCATGGACCTTCTGCAGCTCCTCGGGAGATGCTTACGCCTCCCCGAATTAGGGGTTTCCTTTTCTGCAGAAATCCTTGCAGCAACACAGTTCAGGATTTGGCCTTAATTATCTCTGCTGCTTCCAACCATTATAGTGGTGTGTCGTCAGGGTGGTGCCTGAAGCAAATGCCCCAGCTCTGCACTGGTGATGGTGTGAGCAAGGTGGAAGTACTTTATCAGCTCATCCAAGGCAAGTTCCTGTTCTGGGTGCAGCCACTTGACCTCCATCATCTGAAGACAAGTTGTGCATCAGTTCTGGGTCTGGCAGAGCCAATGTGTCTTATAAAAAGCCATTCTGGCCTCTTTTCTTCCCTCCTTTCCATTTACCTTTCCTTTACCTTTCAGTGGAGAGGTTTAAAACAGCTTGGATAAGCAGGGGGGATGATCCAGAGGTGATTGCTCCTGCGTCAGTTGAGAGAGGCCCTGTGACCCACTAATTGCTGTCCCAGCCCCGTGCCTTGTTTGTGTGACAGGTAGGATGGACCAGTTTGACCTAAGAGTCACAGAGGAGATAGGACAGTCTCAGTGCGTTGCCCATGCTACCAGGCTCCTGGTCCCCACCAGAGCGACCAGGCAGCTGGAAAGACAAACAAGAGCTGACTCCACCTACCAGCAGTATCGAGACAGCAGCCTGTGAGATCGACAGCCCAAGAATGTGCGCACAAAAGAAGCATTTCCCTCGGCCACGACAGTAAAACCACCAGACAACCACATGCAACATGTGATTTCCCAAAAGCATCAGCCCAGATCCCAACCTCTTTGTGCCACACACTGTTTCCCAGGATCAGATCACAGTGGCAACGTGTAAAAGGCATTTTCAAGCACTGAAAATTAATCATATTTGCCTCAACATTGCTTATGGAAACCCTGGAGACCACTCCTGTCCTTTGCTCGGCCAGCTGGCTCAGCCCAATGGCCCTTGGAGTCAAACCCTCTGCAAAGACCAGCGGTGTTTATGGTAGATCTACTCACTCTGCCTCAGTAGGAGACATCCAGGCTTACTTTGTGGAGTAAAAGCCTCAGCAGTGACTGGGGGGCTCATTTGTTGACCTGTAGCCTTTTGCCCTCTTCCTCGCTATGTGTCACTGCTAACAGCAGCAGGTACACAGCCCATGGTAGGCACTGTGCCCTGTCTTTGCCAAGGCTGCAAACGGCTTGTGAGAGCACCCAAACGTTTGGGAGCTTTGGCCAGTGGGACTCTGGCACAGAGTGGAAATAAGGTGAGTCATGATGAGTGTGGTTTCCCTTCTCCCTCACTGGTTTTCATTGACAAAATGGTGATGCTTTCAGTGCAGCACCTCTGGTGTAAGACAGATCTGATATATTCTATCCGAGAACTGTTCAGGCTCAGTGGTTTTTGAATTCCTGGTTTTAATCCTTTTTGTTGTGACTCTCTGGAGTCTGTTGTGCATTCTTAGCTGTAAAGGGAGCCATCAGTTAATGATGATCACAGGCTTTGTCAATAGAGTTCCAAAAGTGCTAATGAAATTCCTACTGTTTAAGCTTGAAAATGAAATCTCTTGTTTTCAGTGTGATTTTTCTGCCCTTCCCTCCATCATGTGTGCCTTCTGCTGCTCTAGTAATGCAGGCAGCTATGTGTGTAGCTGCTGTGGCATTGCTGAAGGTATTAATATTTGTAAAGGTGACAGAACATCCATTTGCAGTGTCCTTTGTTTGGTCCTTCAGATACAAACACCTTGCTGATGCTGATTGCAGGGGATGTATGCCTGCCATGATTTCACCTGTTAAGGAAATGGTCTTAATTTACAAATGAGCTGTTCCACCCATCACAGAATAGTAATTTTTGGGTTTAGATTTCCAGGAACTGGTATCAGCTGGGTTCCATGACCTGCACTTAGAAACAACATTTAGTTGGTAAGGAATTTGTTAAGGCAGAATGGAGCTGGGAGTCAAGCTGCTATCCATGTCTCTGGATTGACCCAGGAGGAGGGGAGGGGCCAGGAGCTGGCTATGCAGACAGGCACAGCAGGGTATACTTTCCACTTTGCACCCTGAGTTTGGGTTTGGATATGGAGGACAAATCCTGACAGTACTGTGTTATAACAGGGAGAAGACTACGAGGAAAAGCGTTCTACAATGTCAATGGCAAGGTGTACTGTGAAGAAGACTTCCTAGTAAGTAAGATTCATGCTTTTTGTTTGTTTTTTTTGCTGTTTTGTTTTTAAACCAAATTCTTCTTTTATATCAATTTGTTTGCTTTGAGATACAGTTTACTCATCTGAGGCCTCCTGCCGGTGCTGGAATTGGGAAGCATTTACCACTAACTCAATAATGGCAGGATCAGGCCCTTGGTTTGAAGTGGTGGCTATGAAACCAAGTACATAACTGTCYATAAGCCATCACAAAGTGTAAATTATGAGAATAAACACTGGAGCTGCTCAAGCCTGGGACTTGAATTGCAGCCACAAAGGCTTGCCTGCCAAGCTAGAGCTCAAAGTCAAACACCTGGGGAATACCGATCATAACAAGAGGGAAGGCATTTTTGACCAGAGCACATCATCACTGTGTACAATGTTGCTTTGTTGCAGGCACAGTTTTAATCACTGCCCTGCTCAGAGTGATGTGGAGATGCATTGTGATTAGGTAAAAACTCTTAGCCACGGAGGAGCAATTAATTTTTTCTCCATGCACACAGAGCTTTCACAAATGCTTTACTGTAATAGCGACTAAGTCATGAAAAGAAAAATTAAAACTTGTTGCTGAGCTGTGTTGTTCCAAAAAATAAAATATTTGTGCAATTAAGGGTGAGGATTGTGCAGGACACAGAGAATAATTTGATAAGTGGCAGACCATTTATAATTAAGAGTAAGAGGACAGCATGTCTGGGAATTGAAATAAGAGAGGAATGGTATATTTTAGCTTAGAGGATGAGATGTTGGAGAACCAGTATGTTGAATTTATACCGCCTTTATTTATTGAAATACCAGCTTGGGTCTTCCAGAACTGCTTTCCATTTCTAATGAAAATATGGCTGTGCTTTTTGCAAAAGAATTATTCAAAATACATCCCACAACAAAAATGTTACTGGAGGTTCAAAGACTGTGCAAATGCATTTCTCATCAATTCAATCCATAAAACTCATGGAAATTCCCCAAATATAAGCCATATTTGCCTTCATGTGTTATACCTTTACTCTCAGCCTACCACAGCTGGACCCTGTTGAAAAGAGCAAATTATATTTTGTGCAGAAAGTAAGTTTCTTGTTATAATTTAAATGTGTTATTGTTTTGCTGGCATTTTGCAGAGAAAATTATTTTTCTCCCTTGCTTTTTCAGCTTTTTTTTTCCTCCCTGTGTTTCTGCAGAAGCCCGGGGAAGAGGTGGTGCATGAGATGGAGGGGCTCAGACCTTTGAGATTTTTATTTTGAACTGTGTACTTTCCTCACGGCCAAAACCTTTCATCCAGGCTTAATGAAGTTATTATTGTTACTAGCTTGTAATTTCAGCCTAAATATGAGAATTTAAAATCTTAAAATCTCAATCTGGTGGAGAACATTCCATTTTCAAGGGATGGGTAACCTCTTTGGTTCTTCGACATGTTCTGTAGGCAGCATGTGAAGGGAGATACTTGCAGTGATCTTTCCCAAGAGATGAAGGGCCTGATAGGAATAAATTCTGCACATTAGGGAACTATTGGGACATTTAAGACACAGATCTAAAAGTCCAAACCTCCCACAAGTGTGTCTTAGGAGATTTCCAGTAGTGCAGAGGAATGGGAGAAAAGCAGACCAAAGGACTCTAGGCTGTGTAAGTCAGCAAAGAAATCAAATTCTGACATTGTCCCTGCCTGTGTTAAGCCAGCTGCTTCTCAGAAAGTGATTTCATCTTCTCTCAGTTCCCCTGAGCAAATGTTGTAGCAAGATTGCTAGGAATTATCTTCTTTCCCTCATAAAATAAAACAACTTCCCTTATTTTAGAGTTCTGTGGACAAAGAAAGCTCAAAGCTTCTCTCAAAGCTGGAGGAAAAGGCTGAAAAGTGGTAATTATGAAGGAAATTATTTAACTACTTCATATTTCCATATTTCCTCTTAACCACTTGGAAATTTCAGTTCTAACGAGGTGTTTTCAGTCCAAAGCAGATAGCCAAACCTTCTTCTGTTTAACAGAATCTCAGTCTCTATTGTAGCTCAGTGGAATTTTATACATGGATTCCCTGCTGTCAGTATGGTAGTGGGTTGTCAGGGATGTCATTCTTAGGTAAGAGCATAGGAAAAAGATTATTTTAATTTGGAGAGGTAACAGACGTAGTCTTCCTCTGCTATAATTGTATTCCAGCTAATAAAATACTCTCTCCAGGTGGTGTCCTTGCTCTCCCTTAGTTTTTACTTGCCTGGGAGCCGGTAAGGAGAATTAAATGCTCCTATAGGTAGGGGAGCTGGGTCACAGCTCTTCAGAGTTGTGGCCCTGCAGCTTGTGACCTGGTTATGTCAAGTATGACACAAAGATAATAGGAATTGGAAAGCTGAGCAGCTTCAGAAAATTGGGCAGGTGGTACTGTGCTGTCAGGCTGGGGTCAGTGGTGAAATCCATGTAGTAGCAACTGAATTGGAGTGGCCTGTGTGTACATAGAATCATAGAATAGTTAGGGTTGGAAAGGACCTTAAGATCATCTAGTTCCAACCCCTCTGCCATGGGCTGGGACACCTCACACTGAACCATGCCACCCAAGGCTCTGTCCATCCCAGCCTGGAACACCGCCAGCGATGGAGCATTCACAACTTCCCTGGGYAACCCATTCCAGTGCCTCACCACCCTTACAGTAAAGAATTTCTTCCTCATATCCAATCTAAACTTCCCCTGTTTAAGTTTGAACCCGTTACCCCTTGTCCTCTCACTACAGTCCCTAATGAAGAGTCCCTCCGCAGCATCCCTATAGCCCTCCTTCAGATACTGGAAGGCTGCTGTGAGGTCTCCATGCAGCCTTCTCTTCTCCAGGCTGAACAGCCCCAACTTTCTCAGCCTATCTTCATAYGGGAGGKGCTCCAGTCCCCTGATCAYCCTCGTGGCCCTCCYYTGGWCTTKTTCCAACAGTTCCATGTCCTTTTTATGTTGAGGACACCAGAACTGCACACAATACTCCAAGTGAGGTCTCACAAGAGCAGAGTAGAGGGGCAGGATCACCTCCTTCAACCTGCTGGTCATGCTGCTTTTGATGCAGCCCAGGATACGGTTGGCTTTCTGGGCTGGAAGCGCACACTGCCATTAGGCTTTCAATATCAGAATGCTCTTTAAATGGATTGCCAGGGACAGATGTGAGGAGTTGCATTGCTCACAGTCCCACTGAAGGAGCAGTGGTTTGAGTGAGCCCCTCATTTGCTCTTTCAGCAAGAGGTATGCTGATGGGAAGCAGCTGACTTGCAAATGTAATGCCAATTGGGAGCAGGGGTGGTAGGAGTCTCCCCACTACCTGGAGGAGAACCCAGCCTCTTCCCATGCTCAGCAGGTAGCATGGAGGACTGTATTTCTTGCAGGGCTCTGTCCCTTCCAATTGTTACATTTGTGTATCCCATGAATGTGTTGCAGGTACTTCTTCCCCATCAGCCCTGACTTCACTCTGGGGACGTCCTGCAGGCCAGGCAAGACACAGGGACTGTGGTCAGTCCCAGTTTGGGATTGCAGTAAATAGCACATGAACAAGGATGGATGGAAAAGCTGAAGCTGTTCTTGCTGTGAACCAGTCGATGTAGGAAATTTTAGGGAAGAATTTATATTATTTATGGGGTTTTTCTTACTGTAATTGTTAGAAATGTTTAACATTTTACAGATGTCAGCATTTTAACTCCACTGTAACACTGCTCTTTTCTGCGTCAGAATGGCTCCTGCCAGAGCAGAGTCCCCAGAGCTGTGGTCGGTGACTTGTATGTGATACCTGGTTCTTTAACTCACGCTCAAGACAGGTCAGCTCTTTCTCCCTATCAAAGGTGATGTATGGAATTAGCTGCAGTGTTGCATATGGTCCATGAAGGCAGGACCTTGAGAAAAATCATTACCTGATCCTTAGAAGTGCCAGACTTGTTTCCAAACAGATTGATCCATAAAAGTGTGACATAAGGAGCTGATAGTGTCAAGTGTTCAAAATTGGGGCCTTTCTTTGAAAAGTGCTTTTGGTTTCTGGACAAAAGGTGTTAAGAGAAATGTAGATGTTATTCATTATGAGCAATTTCCACTGCACAGCCATAAAGCTATTCAAAGTGCAGATACACCCATCAAAACCTTTGGCAATAGCCACAAGGTACATTCTTCTAGCAAATAGTTTTCCCACATGTTTGTTCTTATGGAGGGCACAGATTATCTTTCTCTGAATCAGGCAGCTCATTCTGCTCATTGTTTTCAGGAAAGAAATGCTAGAAGTTCTTAGACATGCTTGTGGAGCTGTGGATGGGGAAGGGGTGCTGCATGCCGTAGTTGTCCTCATACATCCTTTGCTTTAGCTCCAGGGAAGATCCAGTCATGCTTTTTCATGCCACCTTAAAGCAGCAAGTCCAGCAATATCCAAGTCTTGCCTTAGCCCTGTTAGGATGGTTATTTCATGAAAGGAAATAAAACAAATGTCAGTTTAATCCTTCCCTGAAAGCTGTTCGGACACAGATGGGTAACTAGCCATAGCAGGGACACTGTTCCTGGTGCAGCGAACGAAAAATAAATGCCTTGCTGTGCAATAAATAATCTCAGTCAGATGTTCTTGTTCCATTTTGTTGATAAATTGCTGCATAATCATGGGTGATGGAAAAACAGCTCAATAATTCTGTCTTTCCCTTTCAATGCTTAAATATCATGTAAAGAAATTTAAAGAAATTACCATTTTTCTTGGCAAAAAAGACTTTAAAATGTCACCAAAGCAACCTGAATCTTACATCTATTATCTTTTCTACTCTGCTTTTTTTTTCTTTTTGAAAGGTTTTTCCTTTTTCTCCTGAGGTAATGAACATTATTGAGTGGGGGTCCAATAGAGGTTAAGAAATAGGAGAATTTCCCTCCAGGGAGGAGATGAGAGGGTAAAAAGAACCTTGTGACAGATGTTAGTTACATTGCTTAATGCACTACTGGAAGACACTTAGATGCTCTGAAAATAACCTATTACAGATGCCACAAGCTGCAGTGCGTAGCATTAAGGTCATCCAAATCTTCTCCTTTTAAGATTACCTCTTTCACCATCTTGTAACTTTGCCAAATTTAATCATCTAGGTTGAACTTCATGCCAGGTTTTTGCCTCTGGCTAACTTTGCTGTTATTAGTTGTTGAAAGTTTTATCTAAAGCTGTTCATCCATTTCAGTGAGTAAGACTGGAGGAAAATCTGTCACTTTGCCCATAAATCTTCAAAGAGAAAAGCTCTAGAAACGTTAGTTTGCATGTGCCAACCAGAGTGACTTAGTGCATTGTAAGCCTCCAGGGCCTTGCAGGTTGCCTCTCGAGTCTTCCTTCTCCTCTCCATCCACTTAACAAAAGTTGGCTGCCGAGAATATACAGGGCCTCATCTTCTCTCCACAACTGTAAAACTCTCAATGACTTAAATGGGTGATGAGGGTGTGTGAGATTGGTAGAGAGATGGCAAATGGAAATGATGAGCCTTTCCTAGGGAGAAAGGTATAGGATGTCAATGGGGGACTATCTGGGTTATCAACAGTTCAGGAGAGCAAGGCCTGCACCCTCATCTCCTGTAGCACCCCACACAATAAGATCCATACCCTAGTTTGTACCTCTGGCCATGGCTACAATGTAAATATTAATACTAACTAGGCTATTCTTCTCAGTTTGCATACATGCTGTTTTCCAAGCCGGGTGGTATGGGAAATGGCCTGTCCCACTTGCTGGGACCCTAGGAAGAGAGCTTTTTTTTAATGTAATGGAAGCTGGTGTCAGCTGGAGATAGAGGTTTGATTTTCCATCTGAGTGAGTATAAATGTTTGGAGATCTCCCTTGGGAGGTGAGCGCTGGGACTAGTGCATCAGTCAGAGCCCATTGATGCTGAGCGAGACTCTCAGAAAAGCTAGGCTCAGTTGAAAAGGTAAGTGATGGAAGCTGCAGCTCATGTCTATTTCATATCTAATGGGAATCACAGAGCAAATGGAGTTCTAGATAATTATGAAGATGTTGTGTTTAGAGGACTTGCCATTAAAATGCATACTCCAGTTAGAGAGCAGACAGATATATGTGTTTACTGATGTTTAACAGAATGATGGAATCAAAGCTTGAAAAGGGATTTGCTTCAATATTCCTGATGTACAGAAGTGTAAGGAATTGTGCAAGCGTTTTCAAGGCGCTGATGGTTCTAGACAGGGACAGGAGGTGCTTTTCAATTTCCAGAAGTATCATGAATGCTGAGCGTTGCTGTGGTCCCAAATACTGTCACTGAAAACAAAGGCAAACAGTTTATAATGTGTTACTGTAATCGGTGCATGAGGGAGTGAAGTTCGTGTTGCTACTTGTGTGTGTCTTGCTCCAGCCCCTCCCTGCCAAAAAAAGCTTGAATGCTTCCCTTCCTTAGTTTTTCCTGAGTTTGTAATATACTATTGCTCTGGTTTTATTTTATAAACAAATTTGACAGTAAAGACACTTAATTGGGGTGTTCTAATTAGAGTGTTGCATCAAACCTACAGACGGGCTTTAAAATTCAAATTTCAAAATATCTAGGGATAGTCAAATCCTGATTGACCTCTGCCCTTTGGGCTTGAATGTGAATCAGCATCAGGAGCATGTTGATCCAGCAGTTTGGGTTCACCTCTCATTGCAACACAATACTGTAGTGGTGTATTCCTTATCAAGAAGTTACAAGCCCATTGAAGTTGGTGGCAGAAGTCCCACTGACTTCAGGGGGGTCTGGATTTTCTCCCAGGAATTCGTCCCAGAGATAGGGTCTACATAAAAATGTTGGCATCAAGGCTGAGAAGCGAAGGATGAATGCTGCATGGCACAGCAAATGGCAGGTCTGCTAGTTGAAGAGCATTGGTGTTTTGAAATAGGAGATCAACTAGAGTCCAGACAAATCTCTCAAGAGCAATACACAGGCAGTACCTAGACTCTGGTGATAACATAAATAACCATAATGTGATGAAAGGTGTGTATTTACTGAAAGGATGCTCAACATTTCCTCAGCTAGGTTGTGGATTGTCAAATAGGTCACAGGAATCACTCTCTAGGCAAGAACAAACTGGACAAGGAAAGGCCAGGATGGGTTTTTTTGGAGATGTATCACTAAGTGCTACCTTTTGCAACTGTCCGTACTTTACATTTGCATTTGGTGGAATGTTTTGAAGAATGTGTTACAAAGTCCAATTGGTTTCATGCCAGATAGTCACTCCCCTATTTCCTTTTGAGATGGCAATCCAAAAGCCAGATTATCACATTTTTCTTAATATTACATTGAAAAATAAATTACAATAACTCAAGCATACTTAAAAGAACTAGAGCTCTTTCTAATTATGTGTAACTCCTGCCAAACACTTGGAAGCAGACAGCATTAATTTTTTTCTATGGGAGAGTCAGAAAAAAAAACCATGTGAGAAAGTGGTGTTTCCACTTCTGTAGTAAACGTTGGTATTAGTTGCTGTTATGTTTTGAATTGAAATCTTTCAACAACTGTTTTGAATAAAATCCAGATTTATTTCTTTTTTCCAGGAAGATACGTTTTAATGTAGGCAGCTCTTTTGCAGTGTACATAATACATGGTAGCAGTGACAATAAATAACCCCCAGCAAGAGTATAAATGTATGATGTGAGTCAAGTTAATAGATTTTGGGCTGTATGGTATGAGGCAGAGTTAAAGTTGTTGCTTCAAGCTTTTTACTTGATCATTGTCTCTGCAAAGCTTCTGCAGGAGTTTAAGGAAGTTCTAGGTAAGAAAATCATTGTTGTCTCTTAATTGGACAGAAAATAGCCTTGGTGAGTGTACACATGGTTCTCTGTAGGCTCTCTAGGAATTAAATGGCTTTCCCTTCTCAGAGGCTATGAAATGCCTGACTGCTAAGGCAAGGTTAGCTGCCAGCTGAATTCTTCATTTTTGGCAGAGTTTTGCGCATAGCCAGACCAATTGTTACCTCTGTGCAGAACATGAAGTCCCTCCTTGTCCTACCCATGTCCTTCAGACATAACAAAGTGGAAACACAGAAGCAAGAAGATAAGATGTTGGTAGTATTTCCTCACTGGCAGCAAGACAGGATTAAGCTATAGGGTATATGAAAGGGAGGGTTTCAGTGAGATGAAGAGTAAGTTCTGGACTATTTTCCTTTAATCTCTGCCACCTGACATGAGGCTCCCATATCTTTGAGCCTGAGAAGGCCTCGTTTTGTTCGGTTCAGTTTGATCACTGCCTTTAAATATGTGTGTAAAAAAAAAAAAACCTACAGCAAAACCCATCTGCATGAAACCAAATTTGATATTTTCTCCCTCTCTTAATGTGATCCCATGAATTTCTTGCATTGTTGCATCCCATGTACTGAAGATCCCATGCAGTGAGCAAACAATAAAGCAGCGAGAAGACAGATGCTCCACTAATGGGAAACCAAGGAGAAGAGAGTCTGTGAGGGATTACAGGCAGCCTGGGGTTGGAATACATTATTAGCATAGCACCCAATTCAGAAATTAGTTTTCAGAATTAAATGCCTGCGGCATTTTGGCAAAAACTCCTGATCATCTCTCTCAGAAGCCCTTAAAGCATGAAAGAGTAGGAATCTCAAATCTAGGCTGAGCAATCACACTGGATGAGTTTAGCAGTGCTGTTAACAGTGAACTGTAATTTTTACAGCTTCATACCATTACCAGGGCAGCAACTGCCACACCTACTGAAATGTAACCCTCTCTATCTGCTTGCACAGACCTTTAGCAGGTTTTGAACATCCTCATCAAAGAAGAAAATGGGCCTGAATGAGATTCCAGGGTCTGTTTCYAGGAGGAAGGTTTTGTTTTGTTGAGTGCATAACAGCAGGGAAGTGCATCAGCCTCTCCTTGGGCACAGGCATGCGAAGGAGAGGCAGCGACATGTCTTTTCAGAGATCTGATGTTGCCTAAGGTAGAAATTTGGGGTCCTGTAGCCTTTTTCAGGCATGCTATTTTCTGAATGTTTTCGCTTTAGAAAATCATGCTGAGAAGATCAAACTTTAAAAGGCCCTGGGTAGACAACCAGGCTTGGTTACAGGACTGAGGGCAGACAGGAGAAATTGTTTCTCATAGTAGTTGGTGGGATTATCCTCCATGCATAATTGTTCATTATATGCTCAAAAKTCATTGTTRATTTCTTTTGGATRTATTGCACATTAGACAGAAGAGTTATAAACCCCAAGATTATCACGGGAGGACAGTAAGAGGCCTAAATATTCAGGACAGAAGGGCACTTGTTTTCCTCTTGCATTGAAACAAAGACTCTTGGAAAGAATCATTACAGAGGTTTTTTGCCTGTTTTATAATCAAAGTATATTGGATAGCAAACAAAAGAAAGGATCAGCAAACCAAGTCTTCTACTTTAGTTTTACTCTTCTATTCTAACATAATTAACATATTTCTCAAGGTTTATTTAGTTTCCCAGAGTCTTATTTTGTATAAGTATCATTGGGAAACTTGATTACAAGGTCTTGATTCATGCACATGAAGTGTGATTTTGTTATCCTGGGACAAAGTCAAGGACAAGGTAAATATGAGAGGAAACACTTGGGACCAAACTAAGAAATGAGGAAAAATACTATGCCAGCTCTTCAACATGCACTTGCTTTCTTTGCGTCATGGTAACTAGCATCATATTTCTAAGTCACAGAAGTGAGAGTAAAGGGTAATAGTTCATTTTCAGCTTTGAATCTTAAAGGTGTTCTTTTTATAACAACTTCTTTCAATGTTTTTATATATTCTTAATGAGTATCTATAATGAATATTTGGGAAAGTTGAAAATTAAGCTTCGTATGTGTCATGGGTACCGACTGTCTGTAGACTTCTGAGCATTTCTGTCTAGTTTGAGACTGGTTTGTATTTACATCATTGCACTGGTCTGCCAACAAAATTTAAAAAAAAAAAAAAAAACACCAAAAAAAATGGCCTGGCACATACAAAACCTCATTGAGTAAGTCTAGAACTGAGCCCAAGACTGCTTATATCCCAAACAAAACTGCAATATAAAATACCCTGTGCACAGGAAGCATAGCTGTGAGTTGTCTTCTCCACAGGGCTCTTGCCTATCAGCCTGTATTACTTCACTGCTTCACCTCAGTTTGTTTTTCACGTCTCCAGGTTGTGAGATGGTGTGTCCAAAAGCTCATTTTCCCACTCCAACTGTGTCAGTAATAGAAGAGGCTACAAGTCTCTAGAGCATGACCTCCTCTTCTCTTGCAGTTACCTGGTTCACAAGCTCTGGGGACCAGTGCTTCTTGCACCCTGCCACACAGGGCATCCAACACTGGGGAGGCTCTTGGGTGTATTGAGAGATAATGAAGAGGCCATTCTGCCTTGTCTGCAGTCTGGAGCAAGTCACAACTTCTCATTGCACACGCAGGATTTCTGAAGGTTAATAATAATAAAATGCTTCAAAGACAGAGTTTGCCAATTTTAATTAGTATTTTAAGACTTCATTGGTAAGCTCTGCTTCTTAAATTGAAAACTTAGCACAAGAGCCCCATTTGAAGACTCCAAGTTAAGAACAAACACTGCAAAGCAGAAGTTGGCAAGTAGAGAAAAGTATTCATTATTTACCTTTAAACAAAAGTCTTCACAGTACTACCATCATGTAGGAAACTGCTGCAGGGATCGGAGGCTGTTTCTCTGTTCCAGTCCAAGTAGATTTAAAACACAAGCAGAGACGAATCCAAAACTCTGATCTCACTGTTTGTCTGGGATCAAGATTGATCAGAAAAGAGTGTAGTGGTAAAAGGCAACTCCCCGAACCCATGAAATATGTTATCACTGCTATTAGACTTACTGCCCCTTTGCAGAGTCTTAATTGGGTAATCCAGTTCTGGATGTGTTTGACAAATATCAATTCTCTTGTTAAAAACAAATCATGGTTTTAATTTAATAGGGTTAGTCATATAAAGAGTGATTTTGTGTCAGCAAAACCTTTCTTTCTGACAAACTGTAATTTATGACAATCTAGTTAGCAATAAATGACATTATTCTGACCACTATACCATTCTGTTCCAGGGGAATAATGTTCCCTCTTAATCAATAGCTGGGTAAATACTCCTTTGCATTCCTTATCAAATGACAGCCAGATGGTGCTGGTAAATTCATTACAGCAGGATTTTAGAATTAGCTGGGTTTGTACTATTGTTAATCCTTTGCTGTCTGCGCCACTTGGACCTACCCATCTGTTTCCAGTAACCCTCGAGTTTGCAACCTTAGGAAATAGTCTAGCCAGATGGTTACTCAGATGCAGTGCAGCCAAGAGGCATCCCAAGCAGTGAGGCATTTTGTTCTGCATCTGTAAGAAAAAGGCAAACCGGAATCTTGTAGCAATAGCCAGCTAGGACTGTCTGACTCTGTATTTGTTCCTCAGCACCCCGGTCTCTTTTGATGAAGTTTCAGTTTCTTAGGATTACATAAGCTGTGTTACTCAGTGTGTAGTAAATCTGGAGCTGTGACAGCTGCCATACTGTCATTTACTGACTTTCTGTGCCCATCAGAGAGTCTGTGATACCTTTTCCTTCGTAACTACTCCGTTGCATAGCAATAATAATTTTTTCTCCAGTGTATTGATTGGAAATAGTATGTGATCCTCCAGCACCAATAAAAAGAAAAACATATGGCAGCTCTAGGCGGTAACTGCTGGCTTGTGAAGTGAGAGGACAGTTGATCCTGGTGGTGGAGCAAGCCGTAAGCTCTGTTGGGCTGAGGCTCTGAAGGTGCATTAGATGCATGGGCTGATTTACCTGTGCTCTGGGAGAAGGGTCCAGTTTACACTTGTCCTCCCCATTCCCTTTGTTTTATCTTGTGCAACTGAAGTACATTTCAGGTGAGCTTTGCTACAACTTTAATTGCTGAAATAAGCATCACTCTGCAATACCATACAAATAACTGGGCACCCCTTCCCTCTGGCAGGAAAGAGTGCATGCACAGCACTTTGCTTATATGGACTGCAGTGGCTGAGGGTAAAGTTCAGCCACTGCAAATACCAGTTTCAAAATTACATTGCTGGAGTTCCTCAGGCAAATGCCTCTTGCCTGTAGGGCGGTTGTTTGGTACCTCAGTTGTCTGGCCTGATAACCTTGGTATTTTTTGTATACTTCTAAACACAGGGCTAAAGACAGACTTTGGCATCTGAAACAGGATCTGCTTTGGGGACGCAAGTACAAAGTTAAGGTTAAAACAACTGAAACAGGGAACGTAGAGCTTTGGTCCCAGGTGGGCAAAGTGGCTCCCTGCTGCTGTGTCCCGGGCATTTGAACCCAAGAGGGCTCTGCTGCCAGGCATGCCCAGCCTTCCTGTTTGCCACTGAAGGCTGGAGCATAGGCTGGTGGATGGGGTTCGTATCATCTTTCTGAGGTACCTCACTGTTGTTTACATTGCGCGGGGAGCCTGAGCTCCTATGTTTGGACTTTTAGATTCTTCCCTGGATAAAATGCTTGGTATCCATGAGGCAGCTAAATCCTCCTTGGGCCTGTATTTATTTTTCTAGCCTGCATGTAAGAGTGAAATGTAGGTCAATATCTGAGATCAATAAGCATCTGGTCACTAATTTGAGCAGGAGTTGGATGGGAAGTCCTATGTTATTTACTTACCCAACAATATCAGCCAAAAGAGTTAATTCAAGTGAGTTCTAACACACCAAACTCGACAATTAGGCTTCCAAAATAAAAATAAAACTTTAAAATAATATTGCTGCTTTGAAAATCTCAATAGAAACCTTGCACTGGAAAGCCAAGCTGGTATCTGAGCGTGCTGCAAGAGCAGAGCAAAGGCCTCTACTATATCCCAAAGCTATTGTGTAGTTTGTTGCCATATATATAGCACACGCTGAAAAATAGCACAGTGCTCACTTAAAAGGTGTTTCTGCAGCTAGAGGAGTGGCTACTAATAATCCTGTCTTTTCTGTCATTTGAATAGTATTCAGGTTTTCAGCAAACAGCAGACAAGTGCTTTGTTTGTGGACACCTCATAATGGAAATGGTAAGAGACCTAAATCCCTAACCGCGGAGCAGTTTGCTGTTCATGTACTTCAGGCCCTGCACTGTGAGACATTGTGCTTTTCACTAGTCAGACTGTCATTGTGTCCTCACTGCTTTCAATCTATCATTTGAAACTTAGGTAGTAAATAAACAAAAATACCTTCATGCTCTATTACTTTAAAAGTATAGGAAGTTGGGCTTCTTTTCTAGCTGAGATCATGGAAAGCTGTTGTTCTGCCACATGCCAGTTTAAAAACAAAAAGATAAATAGAATTTTGATACTAAGGAGGGAAAATACAGCACAGCTTTGTATGAGAACATGGTAAAGGAAAAAAGGGTGTGCTCTGTAAGACAGCAGAATAGCAAGAGCTCAGTCAAGTGGCTGGAAAACTGGGCTAGAGAAGAGACAGTATCAGTAGTCCTGAGGTTTGTTTCCTGATATGTGACTTACCTTATTTACCTTCTGCCAACTGTTCCAGTCTGTTAAAATGCATTTTGCCCTGGGATTTGCAGGGAGACAGCAGTCACAATCAAAGGGCTGTGGGTTGGGCCAGATACTGTTGGCATCATTTATTTCAGTAGGTGAAAGTAGGAAGAATAAAGTCTGTTTGTCCTAATGAGAAGTTCCTGAACAAAATGAAGTGGCTTCCACACTAAAGTAGTGCAGATCATGTAGTATATCTGTTTTCCTCTTTCTTTAAAAGGTATGTGAACCTCAGCATGCCTAATGGAAGTATCTATTGTGATGCAAACACAGGTTCGGTAGGAGCTGGAACAGAGACTTCACTAACAAGGATTCTGGCTCATATCCTGGCACCACTGGTTGGACAAGGATATTGTTTGTTTTAGCCCAAGAGCAAATTTCTAGATTTCCGTCATGCTGGGAGGAGTATCCTGACTTGCATGCTTTGCACTGTCCCTTAATGGCAGAATCCCAGGCTAGAGTCCATAATATCTCATTGGTGGAGCTCTGTAGCTGGAAGCTTGGCAGGTGCTTGTCTGCCCTTCTCCCATCAGGAAGTGTGCTCTGACAAAAGGAAACAGCTCTGGGAGCTCCAGGTATTAAGCAGTCTTGGTTGGTTAATTCCTTCATGTTCCTCCCTGGGAGCGCACATACAATAAACATGCCTGCACAGCAGTGGTGCCCATGTGCAGTTAAGGAGCAGGGAGCTGCAGCCCCACAGCCCTGAGCACACCGGAAGCTGTTCAAGGCTGAAAGTGCAGTTGAATTAGGAGCTGCTCTGTGCAAAGGGGTGGCTGCACAACCATGCCAGGCTAACAGTGTGTGTCGCATAGCTGCCTTGATTGCAACACACACAGGCAAGTTGTTTCTGGCTAGGCTTGCAAACCAAAACTAAGCTATAGGGCTTCATTAGAGGGGGGAAAAAGGTTAAATTCAATTAACTTTGTGCATTTTTCTGATGTGGCACTTCTTATTTCCTGTTGATTTGATCTTTATTCATAGAATCATCTACAGGGCCATGGAGATTGGCCTGTGGAGATTTTTCATCTCCAGTTTATTAGCAGCTCCCAGCTGAGCACTGCTGCTAGCAGATACTTTTTGAAATTACTTTCCAAAGGTATTTCTTATACCTAAAATGTATGCAGTTGGTGCTGCCTGAAGATGATACCATGTCTCACTCTTCCCAGAGGCTTGTTCATGGGTTTGGTGCATCCTCCTTGATGTCCCAGTGCTACAGTGAGGGTTATAGATAAGGATGCCAGGAGGGTGGGGATTTGTTCTGTAGTGGTATAGCTGAGACTGACTGCATCAGGCCCTTCCTTGAAACCTTTAAAATGCAATAGAGAAGATCAGCATGGGAAAAGCCTGGGCAGATGGATGGATCTATATCCAAACACATGGATATAGATGAAATTTTAACAGAAACTGATGGGCCCCTATGACTGAGTGATAACCAGTCAGTAACTGTGATGGATTAGGATCCTTAAATAATGAAGGGACACCTATTTATTTACTTGGTCTGGTATTTACTTTTCAAGTTTGAGTAATGACTGGTTTGGATTCTGTCTGTCACAGCCTGTTAAGTTTTGTGAATTAACTCTGTATCCCAGTAGCTTGTGTTTGTCTGCAACATATTTTCCAGTAAGTGGTCTCTGAAGCTGTTTTTAATTTCTGTTGGCAGTACTGGCCCTGCAGAGCTACGGCTGATGGGTGTTAGACTGATTTTCACAGTTAGCTCTCTTTACTGGGAGCCAACTGAAACCCACTGAAATAAGCAAGTTGATTGTTTTAAAAGGCCTCCTGCTGACAGATCTGTGGAGTGGTAATTTCATCCTGAAGAGCTTTTCTCACTGTCGTTATTAAGAATCAGACACAGCAGGGTATGAGGGTTGGATCTCATGTAACCAKGCATYTGCTTATTTTGCTRTTTGCCWCCTCTTAAGATCTTRCAGGCCCTTGGAAAGTCATACCATCCTGGCTGCTTCCGCTGTGTGGTGTGTAACGAGTGTTTGGAYGGAGTCCCTTTCACTGTAGATGTGGAGAACAATATTTACTGTGTCAAAGACTACCATACGTAAGTATGCAAATCCATTGATGCTTAGTGAAATTACAGTGGTTCAATTATTGGTATAGTTATAAGCCTGCATAAGCCTTATAGTTATAGACCTTATAATTATAAGCCTATGTAAGTTGTAGATAAAAAGGGTTGTTCCTGTTTGCTCAGATGTCTAAGTGCTGCTCTTACACACTGGCATTTGTAAAGCTTTTTAAAGTTATATTAAAGGTCACTTCATGGGCCCAGCGCAGCATACAGTCACCAAGTGAGGTTGAAAATGTGAGAGGATGTATTTTTTTGGTGGCTGTTTCTCTGCTTCTTTTAGGACTTTCAGTATTTATTAGATCAGGCTAATTCTGCAAGTGATGGTAGGTTTCTGCTGGCTGTTTCTAAGAATTGACATTCTGGTAGTGCATGACACTGGTGAGTGTAAATTAGGTTAACCTAGACTAGACAGTAGACATGTAATTCATAGCTAGTGTTAGAATGATTATAGCCTCACCTGACAAAAAAGTTTTGTGGTTTAAGTAATTGCATTTGGACTTCTTTCTGTTCCCACTCAAAGGTAATGTGCTCTTAGCTCCATTCAACCAGTAACTCGGCTTATGCTGCAAGAGTACTCATCCCTATTGGTATCAAGGTGGCTATGTTACAAGGACGGAGTGAATGTTGGCCCAGTGACTGTCATAAAATGCAGCTGTAGATAATAAGACTGGTCGATGTATTTAGTTTAAGTAGATCTTAGCCATGATCAGCCCCTCTCCTATTCAGCATAGTTATGTCTTCCTGACGTCAAT
Source organism: Aratinga solstitialis (assembly GCA_902168055.1). Lineage (NCBI taxonomy): Eukaryota > Metazoa > Chordata > Aves > Psittaciformes > Psittacidae > Aratinga > Aratinga solstitialis. The sequence continues at coordinate 441,727 of CABHOG010000042.1, read as the reverse complement.
GACAGTCCCCAAGTCAGGAGCTGCTTTGCAGTCAAAGCAGTGAACCTCTGGAAGAATATGAATGGCTTTATGAGTAAAGGAAGGTAAGAGAAATGGCATATGTGGGAAGAGGGCTGAGTTCACTAAGCTTAGTGTTCAGGAAGAGCTAAGCAATAAAGCTGGACTAGCATCAGCCTCCTTTTTCCTGAATATCATCAAACACTTAGAGTAGTTTCAAATCCTGTGGACCTTCATTTTGCTAAAAGCAAGGCATGATTAGAATAGGTCTTTTGCTTGTACTTTTTGAAGAAGCTTTAAATGTGATTTGAACATTTCTTTTTGCACCCTAGGGTTTTTGCACCAAAATGCGCTTCCTGTAACCAGCCGATCCTACCAGCACAGGTACATGTTAACATGCACTGACTCTTTAGAGAAATCAGCTGTTGGCATATGAACACTATCTAAAAACACATTTGATGCTTTTCCTCTCTCTTCCAGAATCTATACTATGTCAGATACTAAATTAAATACAGTTCAGAGTAATGTCACTCCCAAACATTCCCAGAGGTTGTAATAGTCATACTACTTATGCAGCTTAGTACTTTGTATCTTTAGGGTGCTTTTCAGCTCTTAATTATGCGGTTATAAATGACATTTAATCGAAAGCTCTGACTGGGGCTCCAAGAGCAACCTAAGAAGCCCTGTTTATTTTTAGAATCTCCTATTAGCTCAAGTAGCAATTTTCCTTGTCTGCTACATCCGCATTTCTGATGTGGATCTGTTAAGATGCTCAAACTTGAAAGGGCAGCTGAGGGTTACCCTGACCCTGTGAGAAGGCCACAGAGTCTCTTGTCCTGGGGTGGCAATGTAATAAAAGTGCTTACAATGGTGGAGAAGGCAGCAGAAAAGTTGGCTGAGAAGGAAGCCAGGTGAAGACGAACTTGCAACCTCAGCCTATTCTGGCAGGATAGTTAGCATGATAAGACTGCTGCATTAAGACATCCCTTTTCTTCCTGCCTGCAGTGGTGGTCCCTCAGACTCTCAGGGTGCAGGACCCATTGCTGAGGTCACTGACCAGATCACTTGTAAGCAGGGGCCTCAGCACCTCCCTCTTTTTCCTCTTGTCAAGTTTATAGAGCCAGAGTTTGCATCCTATGAGCTGCTGTGCCTGGGGCTAGAGCTTCTCAGCATGCCCACCTCCATCACTCTGCGCGTTAGTCTCATTTGTCATTATTATTTCTGTTACATGGGCAGGTCTCACATAATTAAAAACCTCATTAAGTTTGAGCCAGAAGTGCTTGTTCTGGTGATGGGATATGAGGAGAAAACCCCTATGTAAATTTCACTGGTTTTGTGTCTTACAAAATTACTTATAAAGAAAAAAAAAAGGTGGGAAAGAAAAAGCAGTCCTACTGCTGACTCATCTGATGTCTAGCAGGATAGACTCCACGTTCCCATGGAGGTTTCTCTAGGTTAGTTCAGATCTAGCAGTGCAGGTACTAACTTGCCCGTAGCTTCTCTCAGACATAGTTTACATTATATCTGATGCTCTAAATGACACCTGGAACTGAAAACAGTGCAAGACAAGAGATCAAGAGATTTAATGAGCTCTGACTTCAGAGGCTTCAGAGTGGATCAGGGAGTCTGTGAGGTTACATGAAGGGTATAGGCTGCTGTGCATGGACTGGGGCTCAGCCAGGAATTATACAACTTCACTGCACCCACCCTCATGCTGAGGTTTTGTCTTGCGCACATAATTACCTGATGGACTGGTATGTAACTCCCTATAGAGCACATACAGTGACATGTGCATTAGCAAAATAGCTGTGCAGCAGATGGTTTGAGGAGAATACAAGTCCCGGAAAACTCAGGCCAGGATGTGTACAAGGAAAAGTTACCCAATCAGCAGATCATAGTTTTTGGCTGGCAATTCATTCAGAACCTGGGTGCCCTTGGAAAATTATTTGATCTCAAGACAAGTTTGTTCCTTGAGGATAAAGTATTGGCTACACTTCCCAGATTACCTCTACAGCTTAGATATATCAGACACCCATGCTTCCCCTAAACAGCAAAACCAGTGGTGCAGGGCTGTGCACCAGGGACAAGACCCCCAGCGGTCACAGAGCCCTTCTCTGTGGAGGAGGAGGGGATTCCTCAGGGAAACAGCTCTGCAAAGCAATAGGCTGGACACTGAAAGAAGATTGAGAAAACACCACTTACAAGCCTATTCTTACCTTCTCTCTGCTTCCCCAACAGGGCTCCGAGGAGACCATTCGGGTGGTGTCAATGGACAAAGACTACCATGTGGAGTGCTATCACTGCGAGGTAAGCATCCGGCTCAACCCACAGCAAGGCTTTGCTAATACCTAGCAGCCTCTTGGTAGGTGCCTGACTCACACCCCAAGGTGCACTTGCTGGGTTTTGCACACCTGAGCAGGTAGGGCTCTGCCCCACAGCTCCTGGAGGGAGGCAGAGGGAGTGATGAGTGCTAGCTGGTCCGCAAGTGGTGCTACCATCCCCAGTACCATGTTTTGGTTTAGTAGAAAAGAGATAGGGATACCACTATGTTACTTTTTGGGGAGTAGTTTCTTTTTGTGCAGAAAAATTAAACTTTTATTGGAGCAGATCAAGTTGTGGGATTAATGCTCTTGCTTTGGAGAGGAGAGCTGAGTTCAGTCCTAGCTCTGCACCCAGAGGCATGAGGAGGGAAACAAACTTTAATTTGGGTCAACCCAAAACTCCCATTTTGCAGTAGGCTTGGCACTCTGATGTAACATGCAAATATCCACACTGATACTAACTGTGCTACCTGTCTTAGCAGCAAAGGCAGAAATGCAGCAATGCATTTACGAATTCCATGCACATTTACAAAAAAGGTTTTACAAAGAGACTTCCAATTGAGGGAGAAAATAACAAAATTCAGGGCATCTTGAAATGTATATAAACCTAAATGTAAGGAAGACCCCATCCACTCAGCTGTCTCCTTCCAACAGAGATACCTGATACTCCATCCTTCTCTATTACATTTTAACAAGAAATTGGCACAGGAAAATGCATTATTTTGGAGAGCTGTGCTTCCCTCCTCCTTCTTCCCCCATCTATTGCTTTGTGCAGGCTTCACCTAAAATGACAGCTCGCTCCCGTTCTCTTTCAGGCTATTGACTTTTATGTTAGAATGTCCCAATGGGGGKTTATTTTCAGTTCTGTTTCATTATTCATTTCCCCATTCTCCTTCCAGTTTGAGGCGAATCAAGCTGCCTCCACATCTGCCCAGAATGGCAGAGTGCATTTATGTACAGAAATCAGGGGTTAGCCATGTGTTATCAGGGGTATGTTATTGCTCCATGGTCTCAAATCAGGCTCTCAAACTGTACGCACTGGGTCACTGCTATCCTGGAATCATGCTAGAAAAGTTAGTGCCAATATTTTGAGGTATTCACATGGAGACTTTTGCAAAGTCTCTGACCAGCCACTTCTGAAATGCTGTTAAAGTCATCATCACCTGGTGGCCTTGCAAAGCTCAGTGGGCAGTGGTGAAACTTTGCTGCTTTTCTCTATGATCTCTTTCTTGTGTAATCACTTCAGTTATGCTGAGAAGTTTAAGTAGGGTTATAGATCAAAAGACCCCCATTCTAAAACTGCATGTGTCCAATTAAAAACTTTGCATCAGTTTTCAATACTAAAATTACTTATATGCCCAAATAATAATGATGGCAACTGAAAACCAGGATTGTCCCTATTGCAGCATACGTAATAGCAGGCAGTATCATTGTTTGTTATTCTTCTTTTTATCTCTGTTCCTTCACTGTTGTTCACCCATTTTGTCCAGTTATGCTCCCCTATATCTTGCTTGCTGCCTTGTGGTAGAACTGGCTCGTTCTCATTCCTAACCTCTTCCAGATTGTATGTGTCAGGGTCAGTCCTTGGCCTGGTTTGGGCTGGGTTTTTTTTTGTTTGATTTGCATCAACATTTATTAGATAAGAGACCAGAATGGAAAACAACAGGAAAAAAAAAGCTCCATACAATTATAGACTGTCCTGTTTGATTTCAGCGATGTCATTTTGCTTAATATGAGATAGTCATGGTTCACCTGCTGAAAACTCTTGAGGTTGCTGGCTTCAGAGGCTGGGCAGGTCAACATTGTTGTGTGATGACATACCTGAATCGCTCAGTAACATGAGATGTATATGTTTCTTCTAGGATTGTGGCTTGCAGCTCAATGATGAGGAAGGCCATCGTTGTTACCCATTAGAGGGCCACTTGCTCTGCCATGGCTGTCATATCAGGCGCCTTAATATTAAACTGCCATCACATCCACCTCCAAGCTATCCAATGCATGTTACAGAACTCTGAAAGACATTTCCATTGCCAATAAGCCGTTTGAAAGAGAAGACAAATATCTAAAAGTTACTTTCCTTCCCTTTCCTTTCCTTTAAAGATGAGATTCCAGTAATAACCATCTAAACCAGCTATTTTTTTTAAAAATCAGAGGTGAGGGTTCCTTTCCTGCATTCTTTTATCTAGATGTTTTCACTGAGACGCCATCTACTTGAACAAATAATTCAGCACTAAACTGTAACTGTAAATGGCAGCATTTCTAAAAGCAATGGTACAAAGGGCTGTTCTGCACTCCCTATTCACTTTATTTCAATGGGGATTTCACACAAGTAAGGAGTGTTGAATTACTTTCCAAAAGTTAGCACCTTATCATATTGTAGCAAGCTTGATAAGATAAATGCTAGTATTTTAGCTAGCTTTGTTGAATTCTGGTCTTAGAGAATACAGGCTCACATTTTTTAAAACTTAGATGTCCAAAAGTAGATAACAAGAAACAAACAAGTGTTTTTAGTAAGGACAGTTTTCAGCAGGGGTTAAATAATAGCGTTCTCTAAAGTAGCATCAGGCCAGCTTTCCATCCTACAAGGTTCCACAGTCATCTAAAGACGTGTTGGAGAAAGATAGCAAGCATCTCTCAAAAACTACGTTGCAGAGGATTGCATCCAAATGATTGGCACATGCAGGGTCATAACGGTTGAAGAAAGTTACAGACCTCTGTAATTGCTTGCTATGTACAACTGTAGCCATGGTTTCAAAATGCATTCATATCAGCTTGATGATTTGGCACTTACTAAAGAATTCGTCTTCTGAAGCTGTTTTTTGTTTGATAGCGTTAGCTGCCCCTTTCTATGCGAAGGTACACTTGTATTTATACTACTTGTTTTATACAAGACTTCATTTGTTACCAACT
>CABHOG010000042.1:355605-431472 GCA_902168055.1 Aratinga solstitialis | reverse complement strand
GTTAGTTACAGTAATTCAAGTGCTTAAATGGATTATCCAAAGAAAGCCTGTTCACTAAAAATTTGGCACATTATTTTATTAAATTATTAAATTTTATTAAATTATTGCAGGAATGTTAAAGCCAACTGATCAGTTAATTACTGGCTTCTATGGTGAGCCACAGGCACCCCTCGGTGCTTCCAGGCATAGTAAAGGAACAGTGACATGCTCAGTTCCCAACTGGTGTAACTGGGTCTTGTGATACTCAAACCAAGGAAGCTAAGCTGGTTCATGCTAAGTGCAAGTGTCTCATGCCTTCTGTAAGGCAGAGCATTAGAATAGGAAAGAAAACTATTGTGTCAAGCTGTGTTTCTTACCACCTAAATTCTGCAGCTGGAAGCTTCATGAGCCACATGTGACAAGCTTACCAGAGGGGAAATAAAGCAGCAGTAAAGTCTGTTCTGTGAAGGGCAGCTATTGTGTGGCTCTGGTCTCACCAAAGTGCCTTTACCTGAAGTTTGCAAAAGTCACACGCTGTGTGTAAGGATAGACACAGCAGTAGAGTAGGGGAAAAAATGAAACTGGCATATGTGTCAGGGTGCAACGCTGGGAAGAGAGCAGCAAGACTTATCTTCGATACCTGCAAGCCACGTGTTTCAACTGTACTTACTGCTACTAGTGGACATGTTTCCCAGAATCTTTTTTCCACAGGTCATCTTTAAAGTGGGGAGGTAAAAAAGGGCACTGGAACCAGCTGACTGTTGTCCAAGAGGATTGTGGTGGCTCTCCTCCACATCTGGGCTTATTTTGGAGTTTGCCCTTTTCCTCACTCCTCCCTCCTACATCAGAAAAAGAATAGAAAAGAAAAAAATCATCACAGCTTTATGCACCATTCACTTTTCCGTTCATTATTAGGAACTTTATCCCATTCCACTTCGAAACAAGGAAGAAGAGGGAGATGACACCCTGCCTGGCACAGGGCTGTGGCACCACAGCACGGGCTTCTTGCCAGTGGTCACTCTGTCACACATGGATTCCTCTTACCAAAACAGCAAGTCTTGGTCCAACAAGCATTACGGCCACTTTAGACACACTGTTGCTTCTAGCAATGTTTTATCATTTGGAATAGATCATTTGCTACCTACATTCCAAACCTGTAAAAGCCATACCTACAGTTTATATAGCTCATTATTCTTTTATCACCCCAATATACCACACTTAATGGTAAAAATAACACACATTCAGCTGTGGTAAGATTGGCCTTTAGTTGGTTACAAACATTATTTCATTCTCTAATTAAATAAGAAGTATGTTTGCAACCTTTTTTAAGTAATTTACTTGCCTTGCGATCAGCTGCCGACTGCTCTGTAACTCACAGCGCATTTTCCGAGCTCTGGATCAAAACCATGTTTTTTTTAAAGCCAGGAAAAAAAAAATTAAAAGTTGATAAATTCACTGCCAGTTAATGGGTAATTGGCTAATTATTTTTTAGAAGTACCATCAGAATGGTGAAAAAATAACTATCATTTCCATACGTGAGAGTCCATGAATGCTTCTGAAATGGAGCAGAACTCCTTAAAGAACATGCCATTGCATCTTCCAGGTGGAATCAAAAAAAGAAGGTGGAGCAAAACAAAGATTTCTTTACATGTTTCCTTGTAAGCTGCAACGTGCTGCAGAAAATCTGCTAAATCGATGTCTCCGGCAGGCACCAGACGATGCTTTGCTAAAGCAGACAGATTCCATGGCATCGCTGACCTTCAATTAGATTTCTTTTTTTGGTTTTTTTTTTTCATTAATTTTAACATCCTCAGAGGTGAAATCTTTCCCTTTGCTGATGAGCCAAAGACAGTCTGAAGCTCGGTGCCTATTGCACAGTAATCAGTAATTTCCAGATCACCTTTCAAAGATTCTATGGCTTTATTTGCACCCCAGGTACCAAAGACTGATGCTTTCTTTGAGCCGATGTTCAATTGCAGCCTTGTGTATAATCACACAGCCCAAAAGGAAGCAGCGTTGTAAAGATGGGGCTGCAGAGACGCAGCAATGGCTCCATATTAAACAGGAGAGAAAGGGTGAGCAGGGCTGTACATAACTTACCAGGTGCCATCGTTGTTTGCAAAGGAACAGCAAAGCAAGCCACTAGCTCTTGCTGTGGTGTAAGAATAGTCTCTCCATCCACAATCTCTGCAGCTTTACTGTTAGTGAACATTATCCTTTGTATCTGCCCATGGAAATGGCGCAGGTTTTGCTTGTCCTAACGTTACTCCGAACTCAAAATAGCAACAAACCCACATAGATGAACTTACTGTCTATACTGTACACAATATACATTAATAATAAATCCACATATAGAAGTGTGAGTGGGTTGAATGGCTGTTTTGTGCAAAGATTTTATTTTAGAGGAAACCACAGGAGGTTCGCTGGCAAAGGGTTACAGAGTATTTTAAATGTATCTTAATATTATTCTTTGGAAGAAGGTGGTAACAATACTTGCACATTACATAAGCACATTTGCTCTCGCTAGCTGGCAGTGAACATTATTCCTCACTCCCTCTCCAGCTGAAGTTTACTACTTATCCCATTTTACTAGGGAGGGAATTCTCACTGTCCAGGTTGCAGATATGTGCTCAAAGACAGGCCACAGAAACGGGATCCATGAGCTCTGCCCACTGCAGCTGTGGAGGGGTACAGGCTGGGCAGGGCTGCGGCAAAGGATGGGGATCAAACTCCGTCACTGCTTTGGGTGGCTCTTTCTAGGTGCTGCCCCACAGCCTGCTGCAATAGAGCACAGGCTTATGAGAGCAGCAAGAGGCACCCTCCTGGCCTTTGTTGTGTTTGGGTCTTAGACAAGAAAGACGCAGTTGCAGCATGTTGGACTAAAGTAAACAAGGCCAAAAGGTGGGAGAGACGGAGGTGATCAGTCAGTGGCTCAGTTGGAGGAGCAGATGGCTGCTGCTCCGCTTCCCACATGGTGCCAATGCCCTGACTTTGAAGGACATGGGAATGTCACCCTTTTCCTTTACCAGTGGAAATGTCAAAGTTATTGCAAAACAGACACCCCGAGGTGTATACTCCATCCTCCCCAGTGCTTCCTGGTGTGCACAGCAAGGAAGCATTAGAAGGGCAAGAGCAGCACCACCAGACCCTCTCCTCCTCTTCCAAAATGGTTGTTCTAAGGGGGGCTGGCACAAAGCCTCATTCATGCCCCTGTTTTGTGTAAGTAACCTGAGGAGGCCCAACACCACCTCTGCCATGTTTCTTTCCTGGATAGTATCAGTAACTAATATCTGAGATTCCGTGGAGGAGACCCTCCCCTTGAGCCCGCTGCTGTGAGCTGCACTGAAATCCACTGAGCTCCACCACACTGAATCCAGGTTTAGCTGTGCAACTCTCTCTTTCTTTTAGTTTGGGTTTTGTTTGGTTTGTGTTTTTTTTCTAGAAGCTTCTGGAATTCACTAAAAATACGTTTGTTTGTGTTTTTAAATGGAATCCAAACACATATTTGTGTCGTCCTTCAATATGGCACTTTCCCCTTGCCCCTACTTGACAGGAGATTTTTCAGTCATTAGGAATGCTCTGCATGCACAGAAATATCTCGGGTTATTTTTCCCATAATCAAAAGAAAACAAATCCCAGAGCAGCCCTGGCAGGCCACTTCCGTCCAGCACCGCTGCCCCCCCAGAGACCCATCACGCTTGGCTGCTGCCTCCAGACAGCAAACAAGAAGCTTCGCTTTCAATAGAAGATTAGATGCTGGAGCAGTCTTTCCAAAATCCCCACCAAAACCCAAACTCTTGCACTACTACTTCTCCATTAAACATATTCCACAACAGTACTTCAGATGTATATGAGTGGTTTGGTTTGTATAAGCCAGCATTTATGTTCTTTCCCCTCCTGCTGTCAGTACCATTGGATACATTCCTGGCCAGGGCTGGAAGCTCACATCCCACTGCAGGCACGTGTAAGCATTTGTGATGGAGCTCAAACCCTGCTATCAGCTGCCAGCATGCCCTCTTCTTATTGCCTGCTTCTTCTTACATGCCTTCTCCTGAAAGGCCCTTCCTAATTATAGTGGTTTGGCGTTGAGAAGGAACTGCAGTTATTTACCTCATTATCTTCTTTTAAATCCTTCCCAAATACCCTCATCTGCTGTGATACCTAAATGAATTTTGCCAATTAGGGCTGGTAGCACACTATGGGTACCATCTGTACCCATCTATCCCGTCTTAAATTTGGACAGTAAGTTTTTGAGGGCAAAAAGTTATTTTTTAATTACAAGGAAGACAGACTTGCAACTCTACAACAAGCTTACTATTAAACGCCAACAAATCTTTCAATATTGCCAGAATCTTCTTGGCTTAATGTAGTGCAGTTCTGCTATAAGAATTATTTCTATGTCTAGCACTGAAATCTTTCCTCATTAAATTAATTAATTAATTATTTAATTAACTAAATCCATCACAGCCCTCCTTAGCAGTACCTTTCCTGCAGTGGGTTTACATAAGTATAACCTTATGAGTTTTCACAGGCAGTTCACAATAATTTACCCAATTAGTCTTTTGCTTTCTCTGTCCATTATAGATAACACGGGTGAGAAAAAATTGCCACTATTCAGAATTGTTCAGGAAAGCTTCTGGAATGCTTTTGCATTCTTCTGATGGGGACCTTAGTGAGAGACCACTGTCATCCCTCTTAGCCTTGGGTCTGCAAGGCCAGATGAGTCACTGCGGTGTCTCCCTTTCACATCTGATCAACTGTGCAAAATCCTGGGGACAGATACTCCTGCGCGTTACTCTTATGTCCTGGGGGTCCTCATTCAAGAGCTTTCAGAGGAAGCAAGCGTGAAACAAGGCTGCAAAGCAACATCATTTAAGAATTTAAGCAGAGTTACAAAACACACTGGGGTTTAAACCAGGCTTTTGCTATCCGCATACAGTACCCAGCACACTGGAGACCTAATGTATCACTAAGCACCTGAACATTATAGTCTAATAAACTTTTTCATTTTAGCAGATCTGATAAGGTGTTCAACCTTTTGCATTTATGGGAGCTTTGAATACTCCAAGATCTTTAATCCCCAGCTAGGCCTCTTCCCTTAAAAGTATGTATCATCACACTGGATGCGCCACCACAAGAATGCAAAATAAATGTTTCATGTCATCGCGTTTTTCAGTGTGGAGTTGCATGAACTGGACTCCCGAGACCTCTGGAAGGAGGAAAATGACAGTAGCTTCAATCACTATAAAATATTTAGAAGGTGAAGCTCAAACACATAAAGGACCCTGGTTGTAAAAGCTTCTTTCACTGTAATTAACTGCAAAGAAGAAAACAGAGGCACCACTGTATATTGCCCCCACTGCATCAGTCTTCATATATGCCAGATTGCACAGCCACTACTCCACGATTTTATATTCCCTTTTACACTGAAACCTAGCTCTTGGTCTTGTTCTTTTCCCAAGAGAGTCATGTCCTGTGCAGGCAAATGCACAGAGACTAAATCACAGCTGACAAAAAAGTAAGGAGAGAAGACAGTACAGCGAGGAGGAAGGAAAACAACTGCCTGCCTTTCGTTTGGAGACAAATTGCTTCTCAGGGATGGAGTTCATGAAAAAAACAACAGCCAAGCATGGCTCCCAGGGTGGTTTGTTAGCATTGGCAAAGCCACTCAGCCTGGGGGAAGGCACAAACAGGTCTTAGGACAACTTAATCCTGTCCTTCTGTGCCCATCACGGGACTTGGAGGATCGCCTGCAGTCTGAGACCTGACAATCTCCACCCAACCATCCTCATGTCTTCTGCAGGGCATCAGGAGGCCTCCAAGTAGCATGAGCATCTGGAAAGAGCAGGACCAGATATTGCACACACAGGCTATCCCTTTAATACTTAAATCCAGCAGTAGCAGCAACACCAGCCAACACCAGCAAACTCTGTCCAGTAACCTGAGTCTCTTCTGTGGTGGGCTCCATACCCACCTGGGCTCCGCAGAGAAGAAGGTATCTGCAGCCAGTGGCAAGCTTATATAAATAAAATGTCTATGTTCTTTGATTTTCTAACTTAAAAGGAAAAAGTAGTCATACTGAAGGAGAGCTGTGAAAAGGCAGAAGATTTTCTGTTTCAGAATGGCCCTTTTGTCAGCTTTTAGAGTCTTTGTGTAGGGTCTGCAGAACTCCACACAGCCATCTAGATCTGGAAACAAAATCTCTTCCCCACTCTGTGACTATCCTCCACAGCCCCATAAGTGTATTTGAGACCAAGTGTCTGGCAAGGAGGAGCAAAAGCCAAGTCTCTGTAAAAGTCAAGAATGCGCATTTCCAGTTATGGGCAGCAGCAAGTCTGAGAACAAAACAGCTGATGAACTGTGCACACAGGAAATGCGCTTTTATCCCGATAAAGAAAAAAGAAACATCCCACAAAAGACATGGCTACTGACTGTGGATTCTCTGGCCATTGCTATCTGTGGCATCTTTCCTCTGTGCTGCTGGGCTAAGCTGAGTAGCAAGTAGATCTACCTATTTTTAATGATACCCACTCTTTTAAGAGCTGCCCACCCCACTGCTGGCTGTCCATGCTCTGGCTCTACAAGCAGCTTGCTCTCTTCTCCTTCCTAACAGTGAACGATCAGAATTTGCTTCAACCAAATCCTTCTCATTTCTCAGCAATTCCTTGCTGGAATTGCAGGATGAAGACTGCCTATCCTCACATATAAGCACAGCTATAAAACAAAACCACAGTGTGTTCTTTCCAAGTCACTTGTTCCTAGGTTCATACACCTCCTCCCATGTGGTGGCACAAGTGATCATGCAGATGTGCAGTGGAGCAGATCAGGGAACCAGACTAGTTTAAAACTAATCCAGCAAAGAAAGAAAAAAGAAGGAGATAAAAGTTTGCATTCAGCCAGATCAATTGCCTGGTTCCTGTTCACCGCATAGGTGAACAGATGCTTGTGCCAACCGAAGACTGGGGGCAGCACCAGAACTAGTTGGTGGTGCGCTGCGTTCAGCAAACTACAGCACAACTTACCATCTCTTCCCCCACTATGGCCAGAAACGGCAAACATGAGTCCAGAATGTGCCCTGGTATGCCTCCATTAGGGGACAACACTGATTAAAACCAGGTTAGTTAGTGAATACCTTTCTTGAAAGTCTTTATTTTTCCATAACTTTCAGACTTTTTGCCTGGAAGATGGCAGAGCTCACCCCGCTCAGGAAGTGTGCTGTTTGGATGTCAGTTTGGAATATCCAAATTTATTGGGTTTTTCCCCTTTGAATTCATAAATATTTTGCCATGCAGATAGCTAACCAGGTCTTAGAAGGGTATGGTTCCTTGTTCTCTTGCTTATAAGGAAAACTTGAAACAAAATAAAATTATTCTGGCCTTGTACTAAAGGTCAGCATTGTGGGGCAGGATGACTTGTTCGGAATTCAGTCAGGAAGTTTAACACAAATAATCCAGCTTGAAGTCCTGTGAGAACAAGTCCCAGCCAAAAAGAAAAAAAAAAAAAAAAAAAAGGAAAAATTCCATCAGCACTTTTTAAAGTCCCGAATCTCTCCTTTCCAAGCATTTTTTTTCACCAATAAACCTAGAGGCTGTTAAAGCTGCCATGTGAACAACTATTTAGCTGAGGTACGAAAGATGCTATTGGTACCTTCGCACATGAAACCAGGCTTTTATCAGGAGATTTAAGCAGGAGCAAGGAGAGGAAAAAACAAAAGGTATTGTTGTAAATTGCTGTGAAGATAGGCTGCCCTGTACAGAGTGTCACCATTAGGCTGCCTCAAACTTCTTCAGCAAAGATCATGCCATAAAAAAAGGAGAACTGATAAAATCCAACAATTTATTGGCAAAAAAACTTAATTCTTTGTTAGTAAAGAATGCCTTGCGGTTGTACAGATGCCTTTTGTACCTGTAGAGCAATATCTGCCTCTCTGAGGCTACATCATGAATTCCATTTGGAATTGTTCATGAAAGCCCGGGAAGACTTTAAGAGATGCTATTCCCACCAGAAACAAGTATTAGAAAGCAGATATTAGAATTATTTAAAAAAACCAGTAGATACTCTACTTTCATGTAATTGTCAGCGTTGAAATGATGACTTCCAAAAGAATTAGAGAGAAAGCACTTGTTTTAGACAGTGTGTATGTGTTTGTGTGTATATGCCTATGTAGATGTATTTCTTAATAAACCCCCTAGGGACACAATGGGTCAGGAGATCCCTCCCAGAACTCTGGAAATCGTGAAAGAACGTGAATTGTCAGTTCCTCACAGTTTCATACCTCCGTGGTTGTTCTGATTGAAATCAGTGGGGCTGTAAAAGCACCTGCACCCAAAGACTTAAATCCAGCCTTGGACAGTCTGGGTTTGTTTTTCTGGCGGACCAAAAGCTGATACCAAGAAATGAGGATTTCAGTCCCCTCGTCATTACAGAGCATTCAGTTCCACCAGCAAGTGGGTGCTCACATCAACCAAGTTGTCCCTGGGACTAGAACAACATGAAATCCAAAACAACCTGCAATCTTCTTGTAGCAGTCACATAATACAGCAAGCATGGAGTGCCATGGTCAGTAATGAAACTGCCCTGCAGATAGAAAAAGCCATGAATCAACTAAGAAGCCTGTGTGGTTCTTAAAACAATTTCAGTGCATTTCCAAGGGTGCTGACCTGGAATAAGAACCATATCACTTTGAAAATATGCTAGCAAGCTTTAAATTCGGTTTCTATAGCTGAATCTAATAGGACAACCTGCCAAACACCAGTAATAAACAAGCCCCATATTTTATGGACCAACATTTTGATAATTGCTGCAGAAAGAGTTGCTGTGGCCTACATGTCACCACTAAACATGCATGAACACTGATGCAGTGTTCTTAGCACAATTCAACACTCAGATCTTTCAAAAGAGGTTTCTGCTGCGTTACCAGCACACCCAGTTTCATCCCGTCCAACCCTACACAATCATGACTCACTGCTGCCCTCTTTATTCCAGTATCAGCTCCAATGCATGATAAACACACAGTGCCAGGAATCTTTCTCCTGCTTGGTGACTCAGTGCTCATTACTTCTGTATTTGTCCGATCTTCTCAGCAAAAATAACCTGGAGAAAATTATTCTTCATTCAGAAAAAATACATCCCTGTAGTCCAGTGGGAAACACACCAAAAAGCAGAACTGACTCACCAAGTGCTTCCTTCTAACCACCAGCATGATGTCTTGCCACCCAAGGTGTTGTAACTGGACCATTAAAATGTGGCTGTTTCCTTTCAGCTCTAACGATGCATCAGCAAATGGATAACATATCTATAGCCTCTCTTTTTTGTCTGTCTCTGGGAGGCAGGTGCAGTTTCAAGTAAGGTTCACAAAATGGGTTTAGATGTAACTGATTTGTAAATTCCCAGGCAGCTATCCCAAGAAAGCTTACTGCCACCAAAAATGTGCACTTTGGAGCATCACTGAATGTCTCCTGTGTCTACAGTAATGGCTTCACTAGATATAGTTCCTCAAGAAAAAGGACCAAAAGGACATCAGAGAAATATTACATGTTACAGTGTTTAAATGAAAGTGCCAGGACCAGTGCTCCTGCTCCTGCTGATTAGCAGGGAGAGACACTCACAGGTGCTCTCCCAGGACAACCTCAGCATTTTCCTCATGCATTCTGAACACTTATTTCAGTGGGAAATCTCCCCAAATCTCAATTTCCTAGATGAGGATATATAATAAAGCATCACCAAAGCAATCCAGCTCTGCCTTAAATAAGAGAGACATTTTAAAAATGTCTTTTGAAGGTTAGTTCTCCTATACTCAGTATTAGTGGTATGAAAACACCAATTTAATTCCTGGTAAAACTCATTTTTTGCCAGGGCCTTGCTTGGGATGGTTTTTAAAGTTTTGTCTTATCAGCAAAAAAGAATATTCACTGACAAGTCATTTCTAATGCTGAACAAAGACAAATGTTCCTTTTGGCCAAAATTAAAAGAGTATCTGCAACTCTGCCCTCCACTGATAATAGAGTCAGACAGTCTGTAATTTATTCTTCTTCATGAGGTAATCTGCACATACACAGTGTACTGAAAAATAGAAAACAGCAATGATAATCCAAAGGCTAAAATTAATCCCAAATCTTTGTATATACATTTATACTTCCCCTTTGGCATGACTGTAGCACAACAGAAAGCCTATTTTCATGCTCTGATGGAAGAAAAGTTCTTCCAGCAAACCTGTTAAACTTCAGCCAGATTTACTAATAAGAATATTTGTCTGGTTTCCTGTTCTTTGCTTCTGTATCCATGAAATGGAGAAATGTGTTGTTATCAGAAATGTCTTAAATGGCACCTTATTGCTGAAAGACAATGATGCCGCAGAGTATTCTGTGTTTCTCCCCAAACCCTCTTTCTCCAAAAAAGGATATCAGATAGAGTACTGAAGTACCATCTTAACTTTAAAACTCTGAATCATTCCATAAGAGACTGGAACAACCACCATTTCCAAGCACCAGAGCTTCAGAGTCATCTGCCAAGAAGCAGGGAGGTTGAAAGGTGTTCAGAAACAGCAGTCAGGAGGCTTGGAGTTCCCAATTTGTAACTTGTTGCATCTGGAAGTCCCACAGCAGAGAACGGCAATGCGAAACAAGCAGAGTCCTGAATTAATACATTATTACTTTGATGATGATTCCCTTTGCGCTTGTCAAACTCCCCTTGTTTGGGTAAAGCTCCCTGTGTGACTGGCAGCAAGCAGCCCTGTGCTGCACCATCTCTCTCTCATTACTGCTGCCTCCTGTTAAACAACAGCATGACAGCAGTGACACAGAACAGCTGCCCCCAGAAAGCTTCCTTTCATGGGCCTGTGGGAGCCTACCATCTGCAACTCCCTGCATGATGTTGCATCTACCTTTCATGCCACTCAGGGCTTTTAAAAGTCTCCAGAGCAGCAGTGGTGGCATGCAAAGGGGAAATAGTAAACCTACCTCCAAATTACTTTTGCAGTTTTGAGGGTATTTTCTGTCATCTTGGAGTACTAAAACGGATCAGAAGGGCTGTTTTCCCATAGCTCCCCCAAATTATTCACAAAGTCTCTTCATGGCAGTGAATGCTTCATAGGGCTCATGAGGAGCAGCAGACAAACAAACAAACCAGCCAACCCACCCTAAGAAACATTCCCCCATCTACATTGTTTTTTGCTGTAGCCTCAAGCACTGAAATGATACAAGGGAGGAAAAAGGAATTCAAATATATACATAGAGGTCTATATAGCTACAGCATAAATGCTTGAAATGTAACCCATGAGAATACTGACTGCAGGCTCAAGAAATCTGTTGCATCTAAAAAGATTTCAGTTGCTAAGTTAGACTCCATGTGAGGGTTTTAAGAGCTCTAAGAATTTGTACTCAGGTGCCTGCCTACTTTATTTTCTAGATATTTTGTTTACCATGCACACTTTAGCCGAATCAAACAAGCTTTGCACTCACCAGACACATTTCTGTAAGGCAGACTGGAACAAGATAACCTTTAATGGATTCCTGATGGCAAGGAAGCTTGCTTGCACCTCTCCTTTCACATTTGGCTGTCCTTAGGAGGACCTCAGCCCTGTAACCGTTCCTGCATCAGTAACATGCCACACCAGTTCCAAATACTGACAGCCGCACCAGCCAGCACTACTCCTGCTTGCAAGCCAGACTCTTCCTCAAGTTCCCTGCTGACAGTTGTCATCATCTGCTCGTTTACAGGGATCACCTCCAGTCCCAGTCTTTCTCTTCCCTTCAGGTATTTGCATGTTGTCCCTCCTGTAGGTAATCAGCAAGCACCACAGCTGGCCCCACCAGCAAGGGCGGTAATGGTGAACCTGGTTCCACCCGGAAAAGCCTCTCTCCATATTCAAACCTTTGCTGACCTCAACTATGCATTTACTGTTTTCTTGCTTTGCTTGCCAGAGAGCAATATAATAACATTGCCAAAACAGCAAAAACTTATATTCTCTACTGTTACTTTTGGAAATGGGACATTTCTGTCAATCCAGCAGAACACTCCGGTTTGGTTCCATCCTCAGAAACAAGTCTCCCACATCTCCCATCTGATTGATTCTAAGGGTGCAGGTACAGACTGTACATACACATCATGGTTTACTGCGTAGTAATCACTGATATGCCCCTATTGCACAGGGGTATACCTATAACTCAGTAACTCGTGGCCAAGTGGAAAACAATGGAAGCAAAACGGAAAGGTACAATCAGTAACTTCCAAATGTACACACCCCATATTGTTTTGTATTTATTCTGGTGTGCTTGACCTCCTGAAGTCTCACTCTAGAAATTAAACTAGTGCAGACGACTTTGTGAAGTAAAAAAAGAATAAAAGACAGAGTGTGAAAGAGAATAGTCTAGGAGATGTCACAAAGATATCCTGTTCATGGATCAAAGCATCACTTGGTGAGTATTTGAAAGTGGGTAAATAATTTTTGAGCAGCTGCATGAAAAGCCTCCTGAAGAAGCTAAGCCTTTACATTTCCCTCTGTAAAAACAAAGACTTGTTGGAATCCAGGCAGAAATAAAGCTGTTGGGTCTACAGACTTATCCAGGTAACACAGACCTAGAATCATAGAATCATAGAATAGTTAGGGTTGGAAAGGACCTTAAGATCATCTAGTTCCAACCCCCCTGCCAGGGGCAGGGACACCTCACAGATAAAGCAGAACACTGATAACTTCATGCTATCAGCATCAGAGAGCTGACTCTCTGAGGTGCAGCATCATTTGTAATTATACTAGCATTCACCATAAGAAGCTGAATAGGAGAGCAACCTACAACCATGATCACAGGGTTACACTGGGAAAGAGAATTTATGGACAATATTTATATACAGAACCCAAAAAGCACTGCAAGTCCACAAGTACTCATGTAAAATTGATATTCGGAAAGAAATTAAATAGGTGAAATAATGCAATTCTTAGTAATGAAGCTAAGTATTACACGAAGATCAGAAATGGCTCTTTCTCTTAGGGAAAAGCTACACCTAAAGTTGCAGAGCATTTTGCCAAGGCCTGCACACATACAGAAAAGACTTCACTGCAATCTTATTATGACTACATACAGCCAACACCAAACCTCAGAGCTGAAGAGTCAACAAAATGACAGAAAAAGATGAGAACCGCATTTTGAAACTTGAGCCTCCCTCTAATTCTGTGCAGAACAAGTTTCTGAAGTTGAGATTTCCAAAATGAGTAGGGTTCAAAGTGCAAACAGACATTTCTTTCCAAGTCCATGTGGATACCATGGATGCCTGGCCTGCTGACATAGTTTAAAGTTTTGAAGGGAGACAGCATCATACGCCAGGGTGCCTTCCTGTCAGCTGAATGGATAGCTCCTTTGTGCAGCCCTCCCTGGTGAGTGGGTGCAAGGACAATACTTAACACTTCTGTTCCTGTCTTCTCTCACTGTCTTTGTTTAAGCAACAGGCTTAATCCTCAATAACCCATCCACAAAGCTGAAATATTACCAGAAATAATTTGTCAATGATGTCTGTGAGCTGTTTTGACTCTGTAGTGAAGGGCACCAGAGAAAAATTTAGAAACAGATGTCTCTGGAGAGTGGAAAAAAAAAAAAACAAACCACCAGTGAATGTGTAAACATATAATGTTTAGTACTTATATAAATCCAAATCTGTCTGACAGAACTACTTGGTAAGCATAATTAAAGGATGGTTTCAGAACAAACTGAACTACAACAGAAGGTCGATGTGTTTTTCCTTACAGAGTTCAATGCAAGAGAGATACTGAGTTGCTGGAGTGGGTCCAGAGAAGGGCAACAAAGCTGGTGAAGGGTCTGGAGCACAAGTGTAATGAGGAATGGCTGAGGGACCTGGGGTTGTTTAGTCTGGAGAAAAGGAGGCTCCGAGGGGACTACAGCTGCCTGAAAGGGGTATGAGCGAAGAAGTGGCTGATCTCTTCTCCCAAGAAACAAGTGATTGGGCAAGAGTTAATGGCCTCAAGCTGTGTCAGGGAAGGTTTAGATTGGGTATTAGGGAAAAATTCTTCACCAAAATGATAGTCAGGTATTGGAACAGGCTGCCCAGGAAAGTGGTGGAATCACTGTCCCTGGAATTGTTCAAAAAACTGTATAAACAGGGCATTTAATTACATGATTTACTGGTGGACTTGGCAATCCTGGGGGAACAGTTGGACTTGATATTAAAGGTCTCTTCCAGCCTAGTTGATTCTATGACTATACTTTCTATGATAGTATCCCCAGCACTGCTTGTGAGATAACAGAGAGGATGTTTTGCACTGAACATTTCTTTCCTCCTTAAGATGAGGGTAAAAGAAGACAGCCAGCCAAGTTGACATAAGGATTGCACTTAAGCAGGCAAACCTTGCGTGAACATTAACCAAGGACAAGATCATCTTTCTTATTTGCAAAGACCCTCACATGCCATGTGTTAGAATCACACAGCTGATGCTTAAGGAGGAAGGATTTCTTGTATAAATCAACGAAGTTAGGATGCTACCAACAAATGTTAGAAGGGTGACTCACAAGAAGTTTCTGTACACAGCAAAGCCTTGATCTTGGTTTCCATAGACTGCTGGCCCTAAATACCAGAATATTCCCGCTGCTCCATTCCCATGTATCAGGATTCAGAGACTGGTGCCTCACTGAAGTCAAATGACACCACGATAATCTGCAAGACAGCTTTTCAGAACCAGCAAAAAATAATGTTGATCACCTTAATACCTTAATCAAGACTTGAAAACTGGCTGGATAACATGGGCATTTACTCTGACTTTCAAAGGAGGCACAATTTAAAAGCATTACAAGTCATTCAGCTCAGAGAACCAAAAAAATACGTAAATAATAAAAAAGTGCCTGGCACAACCACTTACAAGGTGCTTATCTAGAAGAGTTTTTAGTTATGGTTAGTCATCGGTACATTCTTGTTACCATCCCACACCACTTTCTACCTCAATTAAGGCCAGCTGACAAAGTCTGGCAAGACATAGAAACAAACCATGGTTTTCTGCAGTCCAACGTTTGTTGCTAAGATTTCATATCTATTTTCTTTACTGGTTTTTGTGTGTTAATTCTTGCTCCTTTCATAGGTTCAGGTTCACTCTTCTGGAAACTAGTCTGCCCATGTCATGCTCACCCACATCCCAAAACCAACAGCAGAGCAGAAAAAAATCTCTTCCTTGACATTTCCAGTGGTGGAGACTGGAAGGAAAACAAGTCTTGCAGGAGAAAAAGGCCTTTCTACAGAGAGAAGTACAACCAAAACAACTCCAGCCCGAAGCTCCCCAAAAGCAGCTGAGCACTAATTCCCACAGAAATCACACTCAAAGAACACAGCCAACTCCAGATCTAATAAGCAGTTTGACTCAATTCTAGCCAAAACAGATCAAGGACAAGCCTCTTCTGTGGCAACTATAAGGATCTGCATCTTGTACTCCATTTTTTTTTCCCAAAAGCCACACAGCACAAGAAACACAAGTCCGGCAAAGCATGGGCATTTTGGCACGATTCCTTTAAACAAACAGTAGCGGTCATCAAGACGTACTAGAGTATATGTTGGGGACTTCACTGGGATGAGCCACMTTCAAGGCTCATCTTGCCAGACACCAGTGACCTGGAGTGAAAAAAACTCTACTTTATCTCAAACGTAGTGAGTACTTCTCATGTCTCATGCGCAGCCAGTCCTTTTCTCCCCATGTTTCCTCTCCTGTCTCACTTGTCTCAGAGATGTTCCAATAACATGATACATTTTGTTCACATTTTGTTCAGCCAAGATTAGTCTGACTATCTCTAATCTTATCTTATGTCCTTACTCCCTGTGGTCATGTCATTTTGACTTGTCCTGTGTGAAAAGTTATTGTCTTGGATACAAAAGCACAGAGCAGAATATTTATAATACTTAGGAAACTAGAAAATTTCTGTGATGTTGATCATTGAGAATCACTAGATAAAATCCACATGCATGAGTAAAACTGGGACAAAAATTTTAGTTTTAAGGTTAGGAAGAGCCATCTCGAAATGAACTAACAGTAGCCTTTGGATCAATGCACTGATGTATTCCTCACACAAGGGACACTGCCTAACACAGACCCACCATATGTTTAGCACAGTTAATACTTTTATTCATGAAAAAAAGTATATTGTGCTTAAAAAAAAGGTAAATGCACCCTATCCATATTTTCCTAAAATATACTTCTTCAGATTATATTATCTTGCATCAAAACATTTTAAAACTCCTTTATGCAAATTTTGCATTTACATGGCCATGTCTCAGGTATTGATATGACAAAGAACACTGAAATCACCAAAATACAAGCATTAGTAACAAAAATAATGTCACATTTGATAAACAGAGACACATAAAAACCAGTTACATTTACTGCAGGAGCATTTGAATACAAGTTTTCCGAGCAGCAAAACATGAAGTCACCTTGCATTCAAAATGCAGCTGTTCTGCTATTAAGTAGCAAATAGACTTTTTAAACTAAAATCCTGTTAAACATGTAGGGAAAGTTTTGGCAAGACAAACTGTTTTCCATTATCAGATGAAATTTTGAAAGCTGTTTTCTAGCACAACATGTCATTGCAAATATTTTGGATACTTTCATCTGACTTTGAAGTCAACTGAAATCCATGCTAGCACCTCAAACAGTTACAAAACAAAGAGCAGATTTCTGAAGGTAAAATAACTCTCTTTTCCAAGAAAAAAAAACCTGTTTCTTAGAGGGAAAAGTGCTAAAATAGTTCACAAGAGTAGATGCATCTTTTCTTTTAAAGAATTAAGTGACAGTTGTGCAATGGTTTAATTTCCAAGATCTTATTTAATTCAAAACAACTAGAACATTAAAAAAGGCCACTATCTATGTTTAAATGTCTGGTAGACGCACAATACCCACTGCCCGAATTAATTTCTATGCAGCTACAGTTATGACCGTATTATCCTTGAATACCTGAAGCAACACAGCACATTCTCTTCTTTGGGGGCGTACTGCTGCTTCACAGAAAGATAACACCACATGTTTGTATTGCAATATCACATATTCTCATACATAGGTGTGTTTCTTGCCTGGTGTTGCATTTGCAATGATTGCAGAGAAGCCGACTCTGCCCCTAAGAAACTCATCAACTTGTCCATCTACCTGAGTAGCTGAGGTCACAGACTTCATAGGAAATAGATGCCTTCAGCCAGTGGCTGTGCCAAGGTGAGAAGAGCACTTGGGCCAGTTTTCAAACGAGACCAAGTAACTGGGCTTTTCTTCAACAAAAACCCTCTTCATCTAGAAAATGAAAGAGGGAAAGGCTTTACAGTTATCTCAGAAGACAAGACCGTTCATTCTTGGAGAAGCACAAGTTTATTCCAATTTTTCATTGACATTATAGGGACCATATGCTGCCAAATCAATGGAGCAAAGGAACCCTCTTCCTAGGCTACATGACTCAGTCTGCTGAGAATAGCACACCAAACCCCACACTCTTCTGGCTGTGAAATGCATCTACTCAGATGGGAAGAGATGTTTCTGTGACTCCTCATTCTCCTGGCATACTGCAGATGGAATTAAAACAAAAGGAGTGGGACATTTCTCTGTGGTTTATAAAACAAACAGGAAAAACCCACCAAAGAAATCTATGACTAATATGATATAGTGAAGAAAATCACACTAACTTCTGTTTCCATGACAAAGTTTATACAAAACAAGATGGTAAACAAGAAGACCTGCACCATTCAAAGTAGATCACACTGACTGTGGAAAGACAGCTTTAATTTACAGTATCCTGCTTAAACGAAACCCATTTCTAGACATATAGAAGCCTTACTAACAAGCTGCAGCTAACATTTACCTCCATCTCCCAGCGGTTAGCTCTAACCGAAAAGTGTGTGCTATCTGATACCACCTTTATAACCACTGAAAGTGATGAAGGGGATTGAATTCTGAGAGTTCTTGAGATCAAAGTCACTTGAACTAGCTGAGAGGGAAACATCAGAGCATTCTCTGCCTCTTTCCTCCACATGTGCTTTTCCAGCCACCAGGGCTAATAATTGCTGGAAAGCAGATTTTGAAGCAATTGCTCATACACTGGGGATCATAACACCAGGTGTGGTCATGGAGGACTTATTGGAGCCTAACAGGTTAATCTTATATTTTACTAATATTTGTGCTTATACTAAATTACAGCTCAAAGAGTAGAATTGCAGCCACAAATGTGGAAGGTTCTTTGGAAGACAATGATGGCACCATTCTTATTTGATACTAGATGTGACTTCAGTGTTCAGAATTGAAAATGTGTGAAAATCCAATGGAACAAACAAAATGCTCACTCAAAACCCTCCACAAACATATAGACTTTAGTGAATACATCCTAATGCACCGAAAATACCCCAACATCAGCCATAACAAAAAAAATACCCAACCCGACAAGCCACAAAAAAGAGAAATCACATTGAAGTATTTGCTAGTAATTCCCCATGGTGGAACATGGTATAAAAAGATTCACCTCAACTTACCAGGTAACATTACTCATGTCTGCATGACTGTAACAAAGATAACCTTATCTGCAAGATATTTGTAGATACCAAAGATTTACCAGGAAAGCACCATGATAGTTTCCATAAATTCATAGTTATCTTGTTGGATTTGTGGGAGGGGGTGCTTGGAGAGGAAAAAGACGAGTCATGTTACTTTTCAGCAGTAGTTGGATGGTAGCAGAAAATTTCAAATAGCAATGACAAAAAGGACATTTATGAGTATTTAAGAACAGCTGGGCCCAAATATGCTACCCTGTGCAAACAGATACTTGAATATGGAAATTGGCACTTACACAAACAGATCTCCATGTGCACAAGCATCTCCCCATGAAAGCTGCTCATTTCTTAAGCCATATCTACTCCCATTCAAACCTATGTCATAATTTCATTTGGCTGGAAAGGAAGCAAGAATAGAAATCCAACCTCTGCAAAAGCATTCTCAAGGTTGTTTGGGCTTTGGTTGGCTGGTTGGTTTTTTTAACTCAGACCTGCATATGGGACTGTCCATCAACCTGAAGATCATTCAGCAATTGGAATGGATTTATCAGAAGTTATTTCTGGAATCTTTTCTCAACACGAGGTCAGTAAAGCTTTTGAAGTGGTCATTTCCTGCAGAGTGTCCTCAGACTTATATTGCTAATGCACGCAAAAGCCTCTGAAGTTCTGTCTACAGATTCAGAAAACTGAAAGCATTTTGCATTTAGGATGCATTCACATTTTCATTCCAGAAGACAAACTGCTATCTGTTCATCACAAGAAACATCACATATTCCTTCTATAAGGAGTTTGACAGAATTCTGGTGTGTCAAATTTACTGAATCCCAAAAATACAAGCCTATTTATTAATCACAGTGAGCTTTGATAAGCTCTGGATGCTGATACCAACTTGTTTCTTCATTTCTTTTCTTACAATTTTTCTGTACTTTTTCAATCAACCAACATTACTGGCGAGTAAAAAGCAGCCAGGAAAAGTGATCCATGAAACACAACAATGCTCTATGTTTCCCATGGCTACTCAAGCTATTAAAAGGTTAGTTCAAGTCTGTAGGCAGTGAAATCATACCATCATTATCATTGTCTTGTGGGAGCAATGATTCTGGGTGGTCTGTAACACTACAGCTCTTGGCCTCCTAGATAGTATGACGATGTTGTCAAGAAGAGCCTATCTAGGAGTGTAAGTAGGCTGAGGCTTTTTGACCTCATAGATAAATAGGTTTTGTTGAAAGCTGTTCTATTATTTTTCAGATTAGCTTGGACTTGCATTTGGTTCATTCTCTGCCACGGGGGTGGGGAGAAATGCCTTGAGATATCCAATAAATGTTTATCCAGCTGCGGTAGCTTGATTCTTAAAGTATAACTGTCAACATCTCCGCACCCTCATGCAAATCTAAATTTGTAAACAATCCTAATAATTTCTCCTCCCTGTTGTTCATTTTAGTTTTACATTCCTGACTGAACAGCCACAGTATTTGAAAGAGGGAAAGCAACACTAGTCAATCCAGAGCTGACTGCAGTGAAAAAAATATGTGCTAAAACCATGGGCTCCCAGAACAGACTGTTCAATGCTAATTTTAAATCCTAAAAAACAGGGCTAGTCTGACTTCAGAGTGGGGCATTTTTTTGTATTTTTTTTTAAATCAAAAGCAACTGTGCTGCTTTTTAAAAACAAAACATTTGATTCAGCTCCCATTGCAATAGCCTTAGAACACTTATCATTTTTTTTAAACTATACAAACAGCATTGCACTTCACAGGCATTTGCTTACCACCATAATTCATAATATAAAATTTCTTTATCTAGTCTGTGTTCGTCTTCCCAGCTATACTATGCCAGAGCAGAGGGGCAGTAAGTTGACCTACAAAGAATATTCACTCAGTTCTGTGTACCACAAGCAAGCTGAACATTACAACGACATGATACACCACCACGGAAGTTGTTTCATTCCAGTCACAGCGAAGAGCTCTTTCCAGCATTTATTTAGTTTCAGCAAAGGCCTGGTATTGCAAGTATTTATGCACAGGCTTAATGGGGAATAGCTTTGAAGAAGTTAATGAGCTTCATGATCTGCCAAGACTAGTCTTGCACATAAATTTTTGGAGCACAAGGGACTAATAGCTTCAAAATTATGGAGACAATTCTTTTTAAATGTAACATTTTAACTTGTTAAGATATTAAGCAACAAAATAAGGTATTATTTCTCATAGATTTTATGTCTCAAGGTTCAAGTCCTTGGAGGACTCTAATGAATACAGTTTTTCCCTTCAGTAAAAGTTAAAGTTCCTTTCCGTTTTCTCCCCAGCTATTCTCATATCACTTCAAGAACAACCAAATTTGGTTAGAAGTTTGCCCAAAATTCTGAAGTGATGAGGGGACTGATAAAGCAATGGCATAATGCCTGTCTCTGGCATGATTTCTTTAGGAAAAGGCTTCATAATACCATAGAAGTTAAAAAAAAAAACCAAACAAAAAAAAAACAAAAAAAAAGTGCCATCTGTGCTAGACCTGATCAAACCCACAGCTGTAAAATAGGTGTTTAGTTTGTATATATTGATTTGTCAGACTGTGTGCTGAAAGGAATGTGTATGCACAGGGAGTCAGTCTGGACTTAATTCTGTGCTTCGTACCTACAGCTTTAGCTCTCAGCTTTGACACAGCCTTTCTGTAACCTCCTAAATGCAAAGATTGAACTATGCATTTTCTCACCCTCTTTCAGCTTGCAGGCAAGCAACTGAAAGCCATAGAAAACCTCACAGCTTTGACATTACTTCCTATTTCACGTGGAGCCTGAATTCAACAGGTATTTGAATTAAAAGCTCTGTTGAGCATCAGGCTACTTTCAATACCTGGCGGTAGATGAAGCCTGAAATATAGCTGCCTATCCTCATTTTCTCCACCACTTCTTTCTCTCTTCTGAGATGTGCTAATGAGGCAGCTTTATTAACTTAACTGTTTTCTCCTTTCCTCTCACCTCCCCCCATTATCATAGCCCAGAGGCTTCAGCATTTTCTGGAGAAAACACACATTTTGGTCAGTCCAGCTGCCTAGGAGTCCCCATTGTTACCTCTAGAGCTCAGGAGGTCCTACGCCTTCAGGTGGCTTTTCATACCTTATGCCACCACAGACATACCATCCTCTTAAGGACACAAGTGGTTCTGTATGCTGGTACTCCCCCAAGTTTGCCAACTGACTGAAACTGCACAATCTTAACAATAAATACTGTATTCCTGGGGTAGTAGCTGGACTCAATGATCTTAAAGGTCTTTTCCAACCTGGTTGATTCTATGATGTTATGATCAGATGCACAAATTAGCACACATCATTACTGAAGGTCGCATTTACTCTTTGCCTTGTAAACAGCTAAGGACCTACTGTGCATCAGGCAGTGAAACTTGGTCCAGATTCTCCAGCTGTGTGGACTTGAGAAATTAGAAAGAAGTCTTCTGGGAAGCAGAGGAGGGGTACTACATCCTCCTGGACTCAATGGCTGTCCTTCAGCATTTAGTGATACAAAGGGTGGAACATGATATGAAAAAGAATCACCTCAATCTAGCAGGTAACATTATTCATGTCTGCATAACTCACAAGGCCAGCATACATGGCTGAGGGTCAGTTCTGGCACACAGATGTTGCCCTTGTGATCTGACCCCCTTTCCATTTGCAGAACGTAAAGCCCCATGGAGCAGCTGCTGAAGGAGCTCATAGAAGAGGAAGGGATGGTATTACAGAGGGTACAGCTTCTCCAGTTCCAAGTCTTTCAGAAAAGAACCTGAATGGATCTGTTTACTCAGACATACAAATCCAGACCATCCATTCTGCCAAGTAGTATTTTAATCTCTCATTCCTGTCCCTGAATTTCTTCACTGTTGATACAAATATGAAAAGGAATCTAAATGAGTTCTACTCATTCAAATTACATGTTCCATTGCATCTTCATACTCTGTTGATCAGGCCTAGCTTCCTGGCAGTATTTGTCACTATTACTCACTCACAACACACCATTTAAGTCATTTTCGTATGACCTCATCAATGATGCTTACAACATTGGCTTTGGCTGTACTTTGTAAATGCTGAGTAGCGCATACAGTTTTTCATAAAGGCATTAAAAAAGGCAGTCTTGAAACACAGATTAAGCACATCATAATTTTCAGACCCACTTTGGCAAGCATTAGGTGTGTCTTTATAGCTGTCCCTTGCATCTCCTGTGCAGCAATGTCTTCAAAGAATTCCATCAAGGCAGTGAGCCGTGACCTCCACTTCCGGAAGCTCAGCCCACGGTAATCAGGCTTTTCTGAGCAATCTTACATTTGATCTCTGAAAAGTAGTTTTCTAGGACTTTCCTAGCAAGAGATGTCAATAGTGGCAGGCTGGCACACACGGGTGCTTCCCTGGGCAGTCAGGGCAAAGGCAGTGTGTGGCACACGTGAGGCTGCAGGCAGCTGCTCAAAACTGAACCACCTTGGTAAAACACTCCCTAAAGATGTCTTGTTCCCCTCCTCAGGCACCTTCCTGCTCTTGGGCAGGAGTGGATGTTGTACTGTCCAAATACCGAGAGGGCCCTGCCACATGTGACTTAGAGCAAGTGCCTGGCACCCAGCAGGGGAACAGCAGCAACCTAATAGATCTTGGTAAGTTTGAATGTGTGTCCTGATCTGCATCCAATTAGTGACTACATATTTAAAAAAATAAATAAAAATAGCATATCTCTATGACACCAGGACACCAGACACTCCTCATTTCCTATCCCAAAAGGCTGGTTCCTTAGTCAACCACATATTCATATCTGAAAGACAAAAATGCAACAAGGGTTTAAGATCTTTTAGAAAATGCATTCCAGTTTTCAAAAGTAGTTCTTATAATCGTGGAATAGTTTGGGTTGGAAGTGACCTTTAAGGGTCATCCTGTCCAACCCTCTCTACAATGAGCAGGGATATTTTCCACCAGATCAGGTTGCTCAGACCTACATCAAGCCTGACCTTGAACACTTCCAGGGATGGGGCAACCATCCATCACATCTCTGGGCAGCCTGTGTTTCATCATCCTTACTGTAAAAAAGGTCTTTCTTATATCTAGTCTGACTCTGTGCTGTTTTAGTTTAAAACCATTTCCCCTTGTCCTATCACAACAGGCCCTGAGAAAAAGTTTGTCCCCATCTTTCTTTTAAGCCTCCATTAGTTATTGAAAGACTCAAATAAGGCCTCCTTGGAGCCTTGTCTCAGCCTTCTTACAACGGCAGGAATTTCTTTTGAAAACATATTTTTTATGCTTATTAATGCAGCTACATGAAAGTTGAGTTTCTATTTTTTAAATAAAATCTTGATGGCTGTTTTCAGTAGGAAATAAAAAATATTTTCAAGGTTCCTACAAATCAGATGCTCTGGGTGAAAATTCAGAATCTCAGTGTTGTGTTAGGTTTTTCTTGCAACACAGGGTCACTGCTAGAGCATAGCATGTATGATATTATGGTAGTTCCAATATTTTTTTTAGGTACCGAGGTTAGGCATATTGTTATTTTGTGAAATACTCCTGAAGTTTTAGAAGTTTAATAACTTCTATGCAAGAATGTGAACATTAACTCTTGTTCAGATGTACTTGGAAATAATTTTGATTTGTTTCCATTTGTACTATGTTTTCATTTAAAATAGTCGTGAAGTTTTTTGCATTGGGACAGAATCTGATATAACATCGCTATGCTTTCTTCCTAAGATGTGGTGTAAAAGTATGTTCAGTTACAAGAAAAAGACCTTTAAAACTGAGGTATTTTGAACAACAATTAGTGTTTCTAAAGTCATATTCTTCTGAATTAAAAATTATTTTGCTGGAAAGTTTTGTTCATGAATAAGCTCATTTGTGTGTGAAAGTCTATTGAATTATTACAGAATCAAGGTTCCTGAAAATGCTTCTTTATTTAAGAGCTGGTAAGTCAGCTGAATCTCATCTTCAAAGTAAATTTGCAGTGTCAGAGATGGATAAAGGTCCCTTAACGTCAGTGAGAATACTTGATCTGTGCACAGATGAATTCCCCACCTTCAGCTGTTTTTCAAGTTCTGATTATTTTGAAAGCTTTTAAGCTACCAAGTTTTCCTTCCCCACCCTGTATCATTATGAGACCACGCTAGGGACTTACACTACTCTGATCACTCCTAACAGCCATTTACCACAGAACAGATCACGCTGTTCTGCTTCAGAGACAAAGGTCCAGCCTTACCCTATGTGGCTGTGTGCAATGGAGCAATTAAAACCATTTTCTGAAGTACATGAAGAACCAGTGGGGCTAATATCAGCTCCAGTTGCTCCTGACTCCTTCGGCAGCCAGGCACCTTTCCACCAAATGAATCAAAGGGGGTGGATTCAAGTTACTCCAGAGGAAGGCTCAAACTCCTCTGATCCACAGCAAGGGCAGTGACCTGCTCCTGTCTCCTGCTTCTGTCTCAGGAGGGTGTAATGCACGAGCTCTGGCTAACTTGAGCACTTGCCAGGTGGTAGTTGTTCAGCCTGATCACAGGGCAACAGGCAAACTGGAACATCTATTTATTGAGTTAAGCAGCAAAACAGAGGAGATTCTGTTCACTTGCTTAATGTGAAGTTCCAAACTAGCCTCAAGCTATTTAGAAAACAGTTTGCCAGATTTCAAATAATAACTCAAACGAGGAGATTCATACAGAGGGAATAGAACAATTTAGGTGCCAGGGGCACCATCTCTCCATCCCTCTGCCTGCAGAGAATTAAAGAAGAGGAAGAGAAGGCCGAAGAAGACAGGAAGAGTTAGGGTTCAGAATCACTATACATTTTCTCTTTTTAACCTAAGTCCTCATCAAACAACTCCACCGTGATGTACCTATTATACCAAAAGCACATACTTGCCAAGAAACAAAGAAAAGCTGTGTTTGTCCCTGGAAAAACAACAACAACAAAAAAAAAAAAAACAATGCTTCTCTTGCCCTACAAAGTTTTTCCCTTATACCTTCCTTTATTTTCATTCTAATCTTTGTCTCTCTGCAATGTCTGAGATTTCTTTTTAATCTTTCAATTACTCCCCAATATCCATTGTCTCAACTCTGTACACTTCTCCTGCTTTACATGCAACCCATGTCCTGAAAGCATGTGAGGAGGCCAAATACCAGGCATCTTGGCACAAGCTTGTACTTTACACCTATTCACAAAGAGAAAACATTCCTCTTTTCTTAAGGAAAAAGAAAAAATAAGAAGGGGGAGCAGAGCTCCACCAAGTAGTCATAGCAAAGAGATGAAGTAATATTTACACTCACCCTTTCTAAAACATGTCTGGTCCTTTAATAACGACCTGTCAAAGCTGAAAATTAAGAGCAGCCTCCAAAACAGTGAATTTATTATTATTAATTATTATCCATACTGCAGTTATTTCCTTACATCCTATAGCTGTCTCCATCACACAAGCTGGTTTACATCTGCAGAACGAGAGAGTTTCCACAGGCAAGGTAGAACCTGATGCCAGATAATGGCAGCACGTGGACTAGCCTGATGTCCACTGCAGCATGGCACAGCAGCAACCAAGAGGCCCTCAAAGTCCTCCAGAAGCATAGACCCAGACACAAGCCCCCAGAGCTGCCAGGGAAAGAGCAGAGAGCATTGAAACAGCCTTGGACAAAGGGTCTCCAACAGGGAAGGTCAGATGGGCCAGAGCAGCTCTGGGCCAGCTGGGAGGGCATGATGCCAAGCACAGAGCAGGAGCAGCATTTGTTTCAAGTAAGGCTGAACCAATAAACAAGGCTGGGACCCACTATCACAGGCTGTGGCTGCTGGGTCCAGACATCCTCCTTCTGAGCACCATGCCCTCTGGATGAGCAGAACAACACAGGTCCCCCACCACCACTCTTGCCAGCAGGCAGCCCTCCAGAGAGAGGAGGGTGGAAAGCTCAGCCTGAGAGGCAGCATGGCACAGAGGAGCTCACGGTGGCTCTGCCAAGCTTCAGCTGGGCATGCAATGTGGAGTTTTTTAATTCCTCCATTCTACTCCACCAAAGAAGCTACCATGAGCAGCAAGCCAGAGTCATGGCAGGGGAAGATCTTTGACCTGAAACATGAGGGTTTTTACTGTCAAAGTACACTTTATGTGAGAATTGCTTCTTATGAAAGCATTAGTTACCTGCTATCAAATCACGAGCCATTAAGTCAACAAAAATGATTATATATGATGTAGTCTCCTTCTCTTGGATCATAAGACACATCCAGCCCCTTGTCTGAAGAATTGACAGTGTAATCAATTACATACCTTGTTCTTATTTTTTAGCATCACAAAAGCACACAACAGGTACCACTTTAACGTAACCATCCATGAGTGCAGATCAGTACAACTGATTTTTTACGATTAAGTCAATACACCATCAGAATAATTACTCTTCATGTATTACCACAAATCCATCCTCCCAGGGAAACTTGTCCATTCTCATGAACACTCAGAATGGCACAGCAATTCATTCTCAGCAGCAAGACCTCTGCCCAGGGAAGTGAGCCAGGAGCAAAGGGGCAAAGCAAGGCAGGAAGGGATCTCATGAGCAAGCAACACAGTCCCACCGTCTCTGAGCAAGCAGCACATGTTCAGTGACATTAACTGGGGTCAGCCACACTCACCATACAAGTTTGCAGTGATGAGGTAGGTCCAAACTCAAGCCAGGAAGCCAAGCCAAGCCAAGGTCAGATCAGCAAGGCACACAGCCAGGTACAGGCACACGCACAGCATAGTTCAGGCAGGGAACTGAGCTTAAATGCGACTCCTGTACAAAGGGAGAAAGCCCCCAACAAAGCTTTTCACCAAGGTTACACAGCTGCCCCGTGTCACAGCTGGCTTTGATAGAGCCAGGGGGTGCGGAAGAGTTTGCAGACCCTGCTGCAACACTCAGCACCTGAAATTCACTTCCAGGAGCAGAGAAGCAAGCCCATAATTGCACAGCCCTCTTGTCCTTCCCTCCTGCTCCCATCATCGGTACAGCTGTGTGTCTCAAACAACGTTCTTCTTTATTGCATAGACTTTCAGTCCGAAAATGTATTAAGCAGGATAGCTTTTGTGTTTGTATGGCATAGCTACTGGCTGATTGTTTTTGAAGTGCAACAAATACGAATGTGAGTTTATCAATTACACTGAAAGTATTGCACTGAAGGATTCCTACCTGTATACTTTAAATTAGGTATATGTTCATGTTAATGGAAATCTGTGAAAGTAAGGATTTGTGAAAGCTGTTATTCATGGGTATTGTGGGCAAATATAATTAGAATTGGCTACTCACATTGAAAAACTAAGGACAGCATCAATATTCAAAGGTGAAAGGTGTGTTCTTAGTATCAGCCTGGTTGCACAAAAAAAACACCAAACAACAAATCCAACACACACAAAAACACAATAAAACTACCACCTTAGTTCATGTACGCAAAATTTTATTGTATTCTCCTGTATAACAGCTATTTGCAAGGACCCGTACTTCATGAATGCACTGCAGTATCTGGGAAACCCTGCAGTTACACATTTGACTTCTAGGAAAAGCACAACTGTACTCTCAAACATACACGAGAAGCAAAGCCACACGGAGAACAGGCAAGGCTTTATTCCCAGGTCAGAGGAAGGTGTCTCCTCCAGCCTAGCCCTCAGGCTGGCACTGGCTGGGAGGGAACAAGGCACTGCTCAGGTAGGTGATGCAAACTGGCCAAACGGAGGGCACGGGCACCGGGTTTCTCCATTTGCTCTTGGCAGCAAATTGAAATTTGAAACACGCCACTTGGAAGAGATTTCTGCCTACTCCTGTTTTCTAGTGCTGAAGGAGGGCTTTTGTTCCAGGAACATGGACTTTGTTCAAACCTGACATTTCTGCAAAGCTGTACATTATTGTGGTCTTGAAAAGAAATAGTTTAAAAGAAGAAATTACTTGCCAACTGGGATTTATTATTATGTGCCTTTAAAAATAACTGTCTGAAAGACTGCTGATAGGCTTGTGACTATGAGAACTTAATAGTTCCTATGAACGATACAAATAACCATACATAGAGTACACTGCTGCAGGACAGATACCAGTTTTGCATAGTCAGACAGCCATTGGTAGATCTGTTTCAAATTATCCCCTCATTAGAGTTTTTGTACAGCTGCTCCCTCCTCAACAGCTCCATGTTATTAAACTGAAAGTCAGCTGAGCATGATAAAGTAGTGAATTTAAAGTATGTGGTGGATGTCGTGTCACAGTCACAACAGCTTTTTAGCAGACAGTCAAAAATGTCTCCTGGCTGAGCCCCTCCTCAGGATAAGCAGGGGGGGTCTTAAATTCCCCCATCACTACATCTTGCATTTCGAGCTCTCCTGCAAGCAGTGCAGAGGATGAGATACCAGCACAAGAGGCTGCGCTGGCCCTTCTCCCCTGAACCAACTACTAGGATTCATATTTCCTCCTGCCTGGATGAACATACCTGGGCCAGGGCTTGTTCTTTTCCAAACTGGCCTCAATGGTGCCCCACTCACAATGTATATCTTACACTGTTCAACAACAGCCTCTCAGTACACGTTTTGGGGGTTTTGACTGTGTATGAGAACTAAACAGCCCACAGAGATTATAAGGACAAAATGAATTGGGTTACCTAAGACAATTTCAACAGACTTCAAGCCGTGGTGATACAGATTTTCCCTCAAACTAAGCTTTTATAATTCTATCTAGCTGGATAAGGATCACAGAGAAAGCTTCCTGCTTCCCACCCTGTGAGGTGTCATGTTCAACACAGCTCTGCCCCTGTGCAACTACAGCGTGCTCTTGAAAATCTGAAGCAAGATTCACCTATACCTATATACCTATACCCAAAACAAGACCCCTGCCTGTAGATTGCACATACAGGTACAATGGACGAAGTGTCAAAGAATACGTGCAGTAAAAAAATACTGTTTGTTGGGTTTTAAATCAATTTAACCTTGTATCGGTTTACAACCAAAACAACCTCTACTAGCAATGGTTTTGTTAATACAGTTATGTCTGCAGTCAGTCTGACCTTTGCTTGCATAGAGCCTGACTTGAAGAGAACAATAAAAGCCTTCTACAATCGCCATTGCAGGGGGTAGGAGGGAGAACTCAAATTCAGTTAAATAGTATAGAAGTTTGCATTCTTCAGTCATATGATTCAATACAAAGCAGATTGTATTTTAAAATGCTGCAGAATTGTGCAGGCCAAAAATAGAGCTAAATCGGTCACATCTGAAATTCTTTCTTTCTGTTGATGTATGGTCACCTTCAGCTGACAAACATCTACCAACAATGTCTGCTGTGTCAAGAGCTGGCAGAATAAAAACCAAACCTAACCCAGAAAATAAGCATCATGCTAGCCCAAAGGTGAAGATTTACAATAACAAAAATTAATATATAGTACTTGATTGCCATTATATTCCTGAGAAAGATTTCTACTACGGATAAGTCAGCAAGATGTACAGATTGCTGCACCATGTTACAATTTAAACAGTGCTTGTCACTGGGGGAAGGAATAGGGGTTTGTTAATCTTTAGTGTTTTAGAAAAAGAGTAATTCCATTTTAGTACAACAGCCTTTGACAGATAATGAATACGTAATTGCTAATAAGAGGGCTTAGTGCAAGGAGTACAGCAAAGATGATCTTAAGAAAGCAAAAGTATACTGAGTCCGTAAGCAATACGCTTCTTCTTCTAAAGGTTAATGCTGTAGCAAGGGTGGATGGCATTTGTCATTTTTCTCAGTTCCATTTGCCTGTGCATTTGGGGAAAGAAACCCATTGGAAAAAGCCTTAATGACACAGCCGAATACATATTTGCATTGTAACAGCAAAATAACTGTTTTAAGAAATGTTTTGCTTTTTTCCTCCCTAAAGTGAAAATCAAAATGGTTTTTGGAAGAACTTTGTCTTGTGCTTCCAGGTACTGCATATACAAATATGGACAAAATGAAATCTATAGGTCCCTGACAGATAGTAAGCGTATACTGTCAACAGATGGTTTTGATAAAGACAGACCCAGTTTCTGCATACAGCACTTGTATGCTCAATACCAGCCTGGCTCCCCATAGTTTTCTATCTTCAAATTATGGAAGCACTTTGATACTGCATTTTGTACACTGGAAGAGGGTGTCTAAATAAGATATTCAAAATCACGGCAGTAATGATCCCATGTTCCAGCAGGCACTGTAACCACCCTGCTGGTCTGCTTCACCACACAGGAACACCTTGGCATCATTGTGACCACAGTTTATTATAACTAGTCACTTGTCACCAACCTCACAGGGTGTGATTTCTAATCAGTCAGTGCGAATTAACCTTTCCATTACAGTTGTCCAGCACTCATTTATATGAAAACACCCATCCAGACATATATGCTGTGCTGTAAATCTCCTTTAAAGAAGACCACATAGCTCCTTGGTACAGCAATATCAGGAAGCAGAGCCCTCAGGCATTCTCAGAGAAGTATGCAGTAAAATGAGTCTTCCAGAGTGATTCCCATCATGACACAGCTATTGATCAGTCTCTACACCATAATTAATGACAACTCACTTGTGGCAGAGAACTCAAGGCTGGCCTAATGTCACTTTGAAATATGAATGTGCAGGTGTATACTCATTTTAAGAGGCATACACACCTGATATTTTCTGGAGCACTTCTGAAGATCAGGTCTGTTTACCCTGTCTATGGAAAGATAAGCTTCTTTAGAGCTCCCTCTGTTGTAAAACAGAAGAAAAAATTAATTTGAATTCTCAGAGCCATTTACTGATCATTTTTATATAGAAGAGGATAACAAACTTAAAGAAATGTAAAAGTAACAGCTAAATTAAATAATCTCTTGAATTAGTAACCCCAAGCTTACTAATTTCTGTGGCTAAAAAAAAACCCCATGAGATATGAAGATAACATTTTTAATATTGAAAGATTTTTATTTTTTAAAAAAAGGAAGTTATGTGGACTTGTGCTGCACATAGAGACTGACCGTTTTATTTACTCAATCCTACATTCTGTGTTGGTATGTTTAAGTTTTGCAAGCATGCAAGGAAACACAGTTCAACTGGTTTCTCCCTCTGCTCGTCACATAGGTTTTCCTACCAGGGAGTTGAACGTGGCCCATCCCAAATACTGCCTTCCATCCATTTTCTCTCCAGACAAAAGGACAAGTATTACCACCTCTCCTATGCATGGGCAGGAGAACAGGCGCAGTTTCAATTTATAGCTGTTAAATTAGAAGCTTCTACCTTATGTCTCTTCCCAGCAGAAAAAAATAAACACTTTTTCTTCATCCAAAAGGCTTCTAGGACAGCCAAGGTCTGGCAACAGCTCCTGCTGTTCCCCAGCCAGGCACACAGGCTGACCACCACCACATCCCCATACAAAACTCCAAGTTAGTTATTCCAGCTGAATTTAATGCCTGATGAACTGCTGTAACACTTATCACCTAGGTTTACGAAAGCAAAAGGGGGAACTGAGAGATACTATTGCTCACTAATGCCTCATGGCCACAATGAAAAACCCAAACACGCAGGCATGACAGAAAACCTGTGTGACACCATGGAGCAGCACTGCCACCTTTGTGCTGCGCCACCCACAACATGCAGGGACGTCCTGCAATCACAATCCTAAAGGACTGTCTTTATGTGTGTTCTTCATGACATGGCAGATTCACTGTTCACAGATTAGTTTTTCTTTCACTTTCCACCACAAGCTCAGGGTTCAAATTCTCCTTAGTCATTCACTCAAGCACTGTACTTTTCGTTCTCTGGTTACAGACCATTAGCCCAGACCCACTGTTGTTCTGGGAAACACTGGGTGTAGAGCCCCAAGAACTGTGGAGGTGGTGGGACCATACTTGAACATCTTTGAGACTTTGAGAAAAAGCAAAGGCCAAAATAGAAGTAGTCCCTATTCCTCCAAGAAAAGATGACTATGGAGATCACAGTGACTCCTCCAGCTCCCTGTGGTGCCCTGAGAGACCATGAGTGCCTCTTTCAGCGGTGGGTGCATCGCTGCTGCCACCCTACAAGCCAGAGAGAGGAAACAGAAACCTTCATTGTCCCCATGGAGCCAAATTTGACTGGAAAAGCAGCATTAACATTTCTGGTGTCCCCCGGGTAATGCAAGTATGTTTGTAACAGGGAAATAATTTGCACATCAGAGAGCACAGTGCAAATCAGCATTCAGGTGCAGCTTGATTTTAAACAGGCATCTAATAATATTATATAGCAAGAATCACATCCCCAGACACCCCACCACCACCACTCCATTAAGCGATAGGGATATTTGCAAGGGTGTGAACAAGCCAGCCAGATCTTTACTCTGAAAGTACTCATGCATCAGGTTCCTCCACTGTTGTGAAGTTTTGGTGCTGCTGCATCACTGTGGCTGATGTATTGCAGTCCACCTCCATAGAATGAGGTGAAAGACCCAGGAAATGAGGTCAGTGCAAACATTGTGAAGAGGGTTGAGATTTTTTCTCTTTGCCTTGGAAGAGATGCAAATAGCTGAAGGCTGGAGGTCACTGGAGCCCCCCAGCAAGTCTTTGTAATAACAGATAGCAATCTCGAGGTCTGCAGGTGATAAGCTATCGTTTGTCAGAAATATTTTGTATACCTCCTGCTGAGCTTTTCTGGCATTCAAGGGACAGATCAATATTTGGTATTTTCACTGTGCTTGAGGTGCTATTGTTCTTTGTATCTGAAAACAGAGTAACTGTTCAGATGTTTATAAAGGTAGCCAGGGCAGCATCAGAAGGCACGTGAAACAGAAAGAAACTAAAATGTATTATAAAAAGTGAAAAATCTTCAACCTCAGGTTTGACTGAATGGTTCTACAAAACCAAAGAAACAATATAGCATTTCATAAACAAGACACAGAGCAAGGGGCCACAACTGAAAGCTACTGTTTCCCTTAGTGAAATTAATCTACAAAAACAGAATACTCTAGTGAAGTCAAACTGGCGACCATAAATAAGCCTTTTTTCTAATCTTCAGAGAGCATTATTAGGATGCTGTTTGTATAAATTAAAGGACAGGTATACAAGAAGGGCTTACATGTTTCCTATGTTATAGCTAATGGACTTTGGGGACTTCTCTCAGTTTAGAATGATTGAAGACTAAGCCAGGTTGCATATTTGTGTGCATGAGGTGCGTTTAGGTAACACACAGAGAAGAAGCAACAACCATGCTTAACTCTGAGATTAGAAAATCAAATTAGTTGCCAGTTCTACATTTTTTCTTTCTCTAAAAAAACAAAATAAAATACCAACAACTAAACCCAAACCCATCAATTGCTTAACTGTTAACATTTTAGTCTGTGTTGCCTGAAGACATTTTGGTTTACAAAAGTTAATTTTGCCTATATCTGTTTTGGTCTGTCTTTAAGCACTCCATGCTTACTTACCACCAAGTAAGCAGCTGAGAACAGCAACCAGGTATTTCTTTGGTGCAGCTCTCCATACTTAATGGGAACATCCAGACCTGCTCTGGTATGAATACCTGGTGCTGATGAAGCAAACAGCCGCTTACCTTACAAATCCCAAGCACACCTTTTTAGCCAGGTCTGGGACTCAGAAAATCTTGTCTCTCTGCCTGAAACCTTTTCCCATGCCTCCTGCTTCCTCTTCCCTGCTGCACACACCTGCACAGATGCAGCTCAGCACTCCCTGATCCCCATACGCTTTCCACCATCCCCAGAGAAATTATCCATCAACCCCCAGTTTGTCTTCAGCTCATCCCAGTGCCTCCAGATCCCTATTGCTCACTGCCACAACTCCAGAAAAGGATTTTCATTTGTTTTTCTATTTGCTGTGAAAGAAAGCATTTACCTGACTCTACAGCATTATCAAGGCCTGTGGCTGCTCACACATCAAATAGCTATGGCTGATATAGTCCTAAGAATACAAGGACAGAATCAAATTAAATGTAAAAAAATAGGATTTGTGTGATGTATGTGGGCTGACTGTCCAATTACCATTCCCTGTGTGCCCTCTGCAGGCACTCAAAATCAGACTCTGGCTATAGACACACGTTTTTGTTCGCTGCTGTACTAAGGAAGGAAAACACCTATCTGCCAGCCTGCTCCAGGCCCTTTGCTATCTCACTCCATACTACATTTTGTTCACTTGCTGGTGACAAAAGCATCCATGTTTTCATCAATGTAAAGTCAAAAGCTGCATTGTTGGGAAAAAACTACAATAAAAATCAATGCAAGCGAGGGGTTCTGCACTGAGCTGCCTGCGCTCTGCAGGCAAAAAAACGCACCAAAAATGTTGCTGTTTCTTTGCAAATGTGTAGTTGCTACAGCAACAATGTTATCACCTTGTCAGTCAGCAGCTGCCGCTCAGCCGCACAGTTTCATGCGCCGTTATTGATAACAATCTGGACCTGGCTTTAGCCAGCAGTAGCTTAAGTTGGTTTAGAGATGTGGCATATAAGATATAACCGTATATATAAATGATTGCAGGCCACAGATCTGAGGACTATCATGAGTGTGTAACTGTACAGGTCAGCCTTCAGTCTCCAGATCCGCTCTAGCTTCGTCTCCTGTCACCTCAGCATCCTGTTCATTGTGGTACAGCAGGAATGAGGACAAAACCTCAGTTCTGAAGAGTGAAGACTTTACTATATGGTTAAGGGAGAAGGTAGTATGTCCATTTTTAGGTACTGCCATCATTGCAGCAGTATTGCAGCATCTCATCCTTTTTTTCTGTTTACTTTCAGCTCTATAGCATATGGAAACAAAAGGGTAAAACGAGGTAGAAAGGGACTAAATGGCTTTTCAGAGGCTGCAGCAGAGCAATAATCCAATCTGGTTATACCACAGGCTCCTAAAGGCTGGGGTCTCCAGAGCCTCCTGACCTTGGCCCTGTGCCCGACTTAAGAGCTGCTCTTCTCTACATTGAGTCAGTGAATAGTCCAGAATAAGTCCCCTCAGTTACACAGCCTACATCTACATTATGTGGCATGGGCCTCTCTGGAGGAAAACAGTATTTGTTTTCTTGAGGTCTCTTGCGTGTTGAAGGTGATCAACAGACAGACATACGGCATGCTATGACTGCATTCACCAGTGCACAGCTCTTCCCTGGGCATTGAAGAGATTAATGTTTTCAGCAATGTGCTAACTATACACTGACAAGCCAGGCTTAGAGATCTGGCTGGGTTAAAACACTTCATCTCCTTGTTAAGGACCCTGCAAGCAGCCTGAGCCAAAAGAACACAGTGATGCATTACCAAGGCTCAGGAAATCAAAAGTGAAACAGCTGATTCAAGCTGTCTCAAGCACTGAGCAGAAGTGGCTGCAACTCACCAGGCCAAGGCAGGCACAGCATTCACACTAGACTAGTTCCTTTGGCCTTATCCCTTTTGAGAGGCCATGGAGATGGGTCAGCCTCACAAAGAGCAAGTCATCACTCTCACCTGTTTGGATGGTGGATAGAGCCTAAGCCCTTACCACAAGAAGCAATGGATTTGGTGACACATCTGGTAACAAGCAGGAAGATCTTCACAAGGGTGAGAAGCAAACAGCTAAACTGACTTCCAGCAACGATGCAGCTGCAGCAGTAACAGCCACTGTTACCAGCCTGACTGGAGTTCAGTCTTTTAGCCACTTCAGCAGCTATTTACAAATAAAATTGCAAGGAGACTCATAATTAACTGACTGCATTTGTCATGGTGTCACACAGGATTGGCTCTTGATGCTGAGGTGTTTAGTATCGTTACCTATAAACTGGAACAAAACAGAAACTGTTTGGATATTAAATCCACAAATGGTGCATCTGTTTGAGAACTGTAACTAGCAGTAAGAGCCGGCCTCTGAGACAAAGCAACTGCTTGGTAAAGTGGCTGTGTTAGGCAAAATCAGGAAAATACTTAATATCATATTGTTAATAATTGGTTCGTCTCCTTGTGTACTGTAGTGCATAGTTTGCTTTCCAGGTAATCTGGGAATGTCACTTAACAAGTTCCATGCTAATCTGAGGACCTACGAGCAGAACAAAGCTCTTACTCGCTCCAGATCTCTTCCAGTGGGACATGGCAGTTTGCAGCTTTTGATCTCTTACGTAAGATTGATAGTTTTAGATTTGCTATAGAGTGAGGTTTGCAACTTGTGGTTTGTTGAAGCATGTGGAGTGGGTGTTGTGAAGACCATCCCGGACTTTCAGACAATTATTCCACGATGACAACAGTCAACGCTTAACGAAAAGGTGATGTCTTCTAACCTTAGCGCTACCTGCATGAGCAGAACAGAATCGTGATACTAACTGTGACAGCTAGTCCTCCAAAGGTTTTGTTAAAGCTGCCTAATTTCAAACCTATTTTTTCTGTATCCAGTCAGGTCAGGAGAAAACAGAGCTCCTTTACCGCACAACTTAGAATGGGATCAGCTAATGATGGTAAAGCTCCTGAAGGTGGTGTACGTTGGCTGATGAAGATACAGGCACAGAAATTAATTCTTGTAAAGGGAGTTCCCTTCGCAGTGCTATGAGAAACACAAAGAGATCCTGTTTCGACTGGTTAGTTGAGCAAACATTCCATCCTGCCTCAAAATATGCCTGCTATGCTTTTTCAGATTTTTTGTCTTTTGGAAGTGTATCACCCCTTAGCATGTTCATGTCCCCACCAGTCTGAAGAGCAACTGTCAGTTCCAGCCCCTGGGGCTCACCTGCTGCTCCCCACTCCTGTCAGGCTGGATTTCTTTAAAGAGCATGTTGGTTGCAACAAATCTTTTCATGCATTGGGAAAGGAAAGGCTCTAATATTTACCAGCAGATCAGTTGCGCTGGGTACTCCCCCCTACCAAGCTTCTGCCTCCCTTGACTGTAAGTGCAGCTTACTGCATGTTGTCAGCTCTGCCTTTGCTTGCCCCCCCCCCAGCAATGCTTCAGCTGTGCCAGGCTTCTGTTCTGCCCTCCTCCATACACAACCCAAGTCTGTCCAATGACTGGCACTAGCAAAACTCCTCAGGAGTCTTCCCTCAACCCTCTGGTTCTCTGATTTCTCCCCCTCTCCTCACTGTGCTTTCCCATTATATTCAAGTCCCCTTCCCCAGCTCCCTGGCCCAGCCCCTCAGGCTGCTGTCCCCATGCCATGCCACCCCGCGCCTGCACTCCAGGCACCCTCCCCACAGCACTATATCCGAGCAGACATGCCAGGCCTGGACCACATTGCCAGGCTCTCTCTGTTTTCTGTGCTGTACTCTTGATGTGTTTTCAGCCTGATGCAAAGCTCATTCAACCAACAGAAAGAGCAGCTTTGACTTTAATGGATTTCAAATGAAGACTTTAGACTATGTCTCCACAGCAGCACAGAAATAATGACAGTGTTGTGTAGACATACCCAAGCCAGCTTTGAACTAATTAGACTGGATCCCAATAACCATCTAATCATAGAAACAGCGAGCTCAGTACTGGGTAATTTGCCCTAATGAGATTGTGAGCTTGTCAAAGGAGAAAGCCTGTGTTTGCTTTATTCCAGTTCCAATCTGACGTCATAGGCCCGTTGCCTTCTAAGAAACACCTACTACTATTTAAAATCAAACCAGCACATGCCAAGATAATTTCTCTTTTCATAGTAATGCAGCTACACAGAGCAACTGCCTAAAACATCCCAAGTCTCGTGGTCAGTTTTCTTCTCTCTCATCTGCCTTCTGCACAGTAAGCGAACAAAAGCAATGTTTT
This sequence comes from Aratinga solstitialis, assembly GCA_902168055.1. Lineage (NCBI taxonomy): Eukaryota > Metazoa > Chordata > Aves > Psittaciformes > Psittacidae > Aratinga > Aratinga solstitialis. Next base: position 393,339 of record CABHOG010000042.1, on the reverse strand, counting down.
ACAAAAGGACAGGAAATGCAGAGCACGAGAGAACATGTGATTTATCTATTAACTTATTAGGGGGAAAAAACCAAAAGCAACAAATCCTTTGTTCCACAGCACACAGAGGCAGCTAGTCCTTTCCTTGTAAAAAATGTAATAAATGTTGAGTATTATTTTAACCTTTCAAAACGCACAAACAAGATACAGGACTCCAGCCAGTGGCATAGGTTTTCCCTTGGAAACCAGAGGTAATCACACCTGCAGTCTTCAGACACAAGAAAACCCGTTAAATTCCATGTAAGAAGATAAAGCATGCTGAGAAGACAGATATAGCAAGTTTCCTACATTTCAACATGTATTCCAAATTCCAGTTATGCAAAACTGAATGCCTAGGATTTGCTTCAAAATGGCATTTTCTATCTTATATTTGCATATAATTTTCTGATTTTTTTCCCTCATTCTGACTTAAGGAAAATTATGATTCTGTTTTAAGTCCATACACAAGTGTCATTGTCATGTTCATCCTGCCAAATCAGCTGAAACTAGCCCTCACATTTCTGTAAGGAGATGCCTGACTTCTTATAGCGCTTTGCATTCAGCAGCCACCACTGAAACCAAAGGTATCTCCTATACTGTTGTAAACCAGCCAACATAAGCAGAAGTCTAAATACAGATTTGGGAGCCTAACTTGGGGTTTCCGTCTTTGGAAAGCATGAATTGACCTCACTAAGTAAACCAAATACTGCGTGTTCACCACAAATGTCTTAATTCCTGAAAGCAAAGCAGAAAATGAAGGAAACATTAGAGGAAGGTACATAAGAATCGTCCATACAATACTGTTAGGCCTGAGAAGATGAACAGCTATCCCTGCAGCCTCTCAAGTTTTTTCTCCACAGACATGGGTAACAAATTGATCTTCAAACTGAAGCCGGTAACAGCATCTATCGTCCAGTCATTCCTTCAGTTTTGTATTGTCATTTGTACAAAGACTTCATTGACTAAGATGGAGATTTTGAAAATAACTAGAGATTGCAAGTGCTAAATGTGGTTATTGTAAAGTGAATGCTCAATGACTTCAGAAGCCATCCCAAATCTTAGAGAGATTATAGACAAGTACCACTAGATAAGGTACATCTATACAAGGCTTCTGTGCACCGCCACAAGGCACATGTTGAACCTTAGTCTTTACTAAGTCTTGCTTCCTTTGAAAACCCTGTAGATTCCCAGATCCAAAGTTTCTCATTAATCCAAAACTTCCTTCCAGCAGAAAGGAGTGAGCAGGAGGGAGCCTGGTGTTGCAGGAACAGGGATTAACAACCAGCATTACCACTCACAGGACACAGGCTGCTCCTCCTACAGCTCGCTCCAGTCTGCCAATCTCCATCCACAAGGGATAACTGAATGTTGTCTTTTGTTGATGTATTAATCAACAAGTGCTGTATCTGTGTTTGGATCATAATTATTTGTTCTCAGTATGCTACCACTGCAGGCCCACATCTAATGAACCCCCAAAAGACCCATTAAAGATTCAAGCATGGGATAAATCAAACCTCCCAAAGTTATTTAGTCTCAGCTTGACACTCCCTGCCATTTTTCACCCATATCTTAATGCATTCTAATTTATATTAAAACACTTAGCATTTCGGAACTCTGAAAAAAACCAAGCTGTCCTTTGAGACTTCCTTTTATAAATGTATTAAGTACACTATTAACATGCTTTGGTTCAAAGGAAACGAGTGCCCTGTTAAATTTAAAACCCCATGAAACCTCAAGGGAAGAGAAAAGTCCAAAGTAAAGCATCTGGGACTAGACTGCAAAGCTATTTAGGTACCAGACTCCTGCTGATTTAGGAACCATCATACCATGCAGACTAAAGCTGATTTATGATTCCCTCAGGGAATTCTGCATTTCATCACTGAATTTTCTGTTACCATAACACTTTGTCAACATCCTCATTCCCCCCTTTGCACCTCTCCCTGAATTGTTAATCTTCATTCTGCAAAGTCCATTAAAGGGCTCTCTTTTATTTCTAGCTCCCTTCATACTGTTTGACTGCTTTGAGTACCTTGACTTTCTGCTACATTCCAGTCCTATCAGACTCTTCCAATGCCTGTAGGTTTATGGTGTTATATATATTAAAAGATTACAGAAATTTAACAAAATCCATTTACAGCACCTCCAGATTTTCCCATTTTGGACATGGCCTACGCACTTCTTTCCTGCACTTCTATAACCCAGGAACTTCTGTTCAGCTGAACCCATTAGGATCCCTCACAACTTCAGCAGGATGTAGGCATTTCTGCCAACTATTGAAATCCCAGTGATCCCTATTTTTGTGCCACTCAATCACTACTCTTTTTTCCAATCATGTCCAATAACTGTATTTTATTGAGAAAAAACTTCTCTATGCAATGTCTAAAACTTAAACAAAATTTCAGTGTCTTAATAGATCTCAAAAATGGCCTGCCCCTTCTGAATCTGAAAGCTTAGAGGAGCGTATCAAGGCATGTTTCCCAGCTGAAACAAAGTCTAGCTACAGGTCAACAGCGACCAAGTGGTTACAGAGGTAGATGTCTCTAGGAAATGTGCTGCTGTACAGAAGCACACAGTGTTTGAGAAGCCTGCAGTATTCCTTCTATCTGAAAGCTGCACATTTCTGACTAAGAAGTTATTTTAATTAGAATCTAGCAATCATGATTACTAACAGACTGGCAGCCCAGGAGGCTCCATGGAATGTGACCAAATACAGAAAATGGGACAATGTTCAGAATCAAACCAGGTTGTCTTCTTCCCATATGCCACTCTCAGCTGCTGTATTAATAGCGCTGCACTCCCAGGGTCATCTCTCCTGAAGCTGAACCCTGACCGCACCCAGAACAGCAGCCCTTCATACTCTCCGCTATGCAGCTTTTAATCAGGAACCCTAGATAAGGCATGTATACAAGCAGCAAACAACAGTGCAATATGTGAAGCTTTGGCTCAAAGCCACGTGCACCAGGAGAGAGCAGCCCTGCCCAGCCACAGCACAGGCAGTGAAAAGGAATGCTTTTCCTCACTGCAGCACATCCGTCAAACCCAGTGCTTTTTTCTAATATCCTTAAAGGCTCACAAACTTTCCACAGTTTCCTAAATGCAAACTAACCTTCTCTTCCCATTTGTTTTGCTTTGCCCCATTAAGCTTATGCAACTTATTTTTTCAGTGAAAAATATCACCTAATTTTTAATTTTTCAGTAAAAAAACATGTCACTGAATATTTTCCTTCGGCTTTATAGGGTGATTGTTCAGTTACATGACTGACTCCAGGACAAAAATAACAAAATACAATAAAAATACATTTCTCTAATGAAGTATGATTATTACCCCTATTGCAGCAATAAGCAAGGGGGCTGAGCACAGCTCTTTCTGTTAAGACCATACCAAAACGTGCTATCATGATTTAACACGACTGGATTAAAAAAAACCAAACCCAGACAGTTATTGCTTATACCACTTTCAGTAATATATCTGCCATTTGGAATTAGGGCAGCAGAAAGTCCCAGTGTTGAAGGAGAGAGGACCTGTGTGTGTGATTGTGTAGAGCAGAACACTAATGCAACTAGCCCTTTTGTTTGTGGTACAAAACAAGTATTGTTTCTATGGGCCCAATCCTGCATCTCTATGTGAAAACATCCTTTCAGGCAGGGGAGGTTTCCTCCTAACAGAGACAAAGTCACACAAATCTCATAAGCATTTGCTTATTTTCTTCACCTGATGGGGAGATCAAGCTCTGTGCAACTACAAAATCACCTTATCATATAGTAAAGAAATTGTCTTGTGATTGCCCTCAAATTGGCTTCCAGCTACATCAGGGAGAAGGATGATTCATTATTAAGAAGAGAGGTGTATTTTGTAAAGCATCTTCTGATATACATATGCCAGGATGGCAAAGACCACATGCATCTACCATAATCTACACACTGAAGATCGCAAGGAGGCCACCGACTCCATTCCAGTTACTGCTGTCACTCTAATCTCTCATGGAAATAAACTCTATCCAATTAGCAGTTCTATACCAATAAAAATACATCCAAATTGAAAGGGCTATATTAATTTCATTGTACTGGTTTAATGACAGTGGTACAACCTGTGAGCACAAAAGGCTTCAGTATCTATTAAGAAAACACATTTCCTCTTAAGAGATTGGAGTAAGGTTTAATTCCMTTGAAGTCAGCAAAATGACACTAGGGGTGATTGAAGCCCAGTGCCACCGATAATGAATATTTCTATAGCTGAATCCACTTGCAGGCCAATTAAGTACCTCCATACCCTGCTGGTATGTTCCAAATCTTATTTTTATTTCAAAATCAAAGCTAAATAACTAGAAAAATCATGTGACTGAGCCAAACTGAAACTTTATGGGTTTTAATTTTTGAGATTAAAGCAAAGTACAAAGACACACCCAGTCAGCAAAGTCTGGAGACAATAAGATGTAAAGCAATCCTCCTCCTGACCTCACATTAACACAGAAATCACCCTACAGCATGCAAGTGTCAGCCAACAACGGCACCTACTTATTTCCTGTCAGCTTGTCCCTTTGATCTAACCTGATCCTTCTTCACTTTATTAAAAACGTTCTAATCTTTTGTCTTTGATCTCCCTGTAGGATTCTTCAAAGAGCTTCAAATTAGCAAACATACAAACAACAAAAAAATGCACTCTGTATCTGCAAGAAACAATGATGTGGGGAGCTGTTTCCTTCCTCAACACACAAGTTTAAGGAAGGGCAGCATTTTAAAGCTAAAAGATGCCATAGTTATCTGCTGTTTATTGACATTAGGGTGGATGACAGAGTCCAAGCTTTTTTACTGGGGGGTGGTTTGCTCTGAAGGTGTAACAAGGCAGCCCAGCAGGGGTAGCAAAAAAGCCATGTGCATACTTCATTCAGCATGCCAGATGAAAGGATTATGTCACATTCAAGAGCAACAAAGAGCTCTGTTTAAGTTTGTACCAGGCTGGAACTGTGGGGCAGCCGTTAAAGACCACCAAGGTTTTAAATAAAACTGGACACTTTTAAGTTTCCTTTAGCTTTCCTTGTGGTAAATCCACCCAATATGAAGGGAATGTCAGTATCGCCCAGGAGGAAGATCTCCAAGGCTTTAAAGAGGAAAACAAGTTTAATGTGTTTTTATGTATGTAAACCCCATATGTATATTTTAAATATGTATTTATACATGATTTTTTTTATTAAAGGTACCATGAAATTCAAGGAGATCACTGTATTCATTTTCTTCCTAGTAAATAGCAAAATGTTTTTAGCCAGGAAGAGCACTGCTCAAGGACCTCTTCTACTACATCAAATAGCTAACATCATTCCTCTCCTATAACTTTAATTTAGCCCCAAAGATACACATCTTCCAAATTAAATCAGTGCTTTTTATTGTCAAATACTACTCACCTCTGAAAAGAGTTATGAAGCCAGGTTAGAAAGACTATAGGCTACCACAAGTTCCTTGCATGTGTGTCTGCCCCTTAGCAGAGACTTGACTTTAACTCTCAGTCCCTGGAGAAGCAGATCAGTAGCCAGGCTGACCTTTGCCAAATAATCCAGGTCACCTGAATGCTCCTATGACTGCAGGTAATAATTAAAGGCCCAAACCAATATCTAATTGAAGTCAATGAAATATTTTCACTGGTCCACAAAATCTTAGTTATGAATTGCAAAACAAGTCTTGTCAATAAAATCTCAATCCCATGGAAATATGACTTAAATAGAGTTTGAGCCAAGCTGGTATGCGTGTACCTTGGCCAGTAGTCCTTGTACCATGCTCCATACTTCTAAGATTAGAATGGTTGAAGTACCCATACGGATTCTTTTCTCACTTGTCATCCTAAAATCCACTAAGATTATAGGTGGCAGGTATATATCCTGAGAATTCAACATGACTTAGGTAAATATATCATTATAACCCTTCCAACTCAAAACGATGTAATTTATGTCAAAAGGCTGTTGAAGACCAACACTGATATTTACAGATAACTCCAGTGAGGCTCCAGCTGATTCCCTATACTCTTGAAATACTGGTTTTCTTAAGTGGTTCAGGAAACACATGCTGCTAGAACACAAATTATAAAGCCATAGACATATCAATAGCCCTTTTATTGTCCATGTTAGTGTCTATAACAGGTTTGGGAGAGCAAAACAAACATTAAAAAGATCCATTAGATAATGTATCAAGAGTGAAAAAGCAAAACTGCCCAGAGATTTGTTTGTATAGTTAAAAAAGTGGTAGGCCATAGACACATTTCTTGGAAAGCCTGGAAACAGTCCTAAAATAAGCAGCTCTGCTAGCACAGCAAAGCACTTCAGTTAATCCATGCATAAAACTGAAGAATAAATTAGACCAACTGTAAATTGAAGCATTTATGAAAAGTCACATTCAAGATTTGAACTTGTCAAACTCATTAACTGCTGAGACATTGGTTACCCACTTTACTGATTTACGAAGACACAAGTTGTGTTTGTAATTAGACCAAAACCACACAGGAACATTCAACAAAAGCTACTGGAACTGCTACTCAAGATTTTTTCTTTTGACAGTTCACTAGCACTAGAAATCTACCCAACAACAAACAACACACTATGCTTTCATCCTGTGTAAGTGAAAGGGATCTTCCCACCGGATATTGTCCCTCGTGGCTGTTATTGATGAAAGGCAGAGCTCAGCCTTTCTAGGAACTGCTGCATACTAGGAGTGCTCCAGATGCATGGTCCCAGGCCAACTTCTTAGCAGGCTTCTTGACATCTAGCTCTTACCTCAGCTGAATCCACCATGCAGTCTGCTTCCAGACTCTGCAAGGATTATCCATTCCCCACCTCCTTTCGTTTTGCACAGCCTGAGGGCAGCCCCATTTACAGGGACTGAATGGACTGAAGACACCGTCTCTCTTCTCTATACAGGACTCCATACTGGTCCACAATTCTGAGCTCAAAATATGTCCTTTGAAAAAATGAATCTTGAAAAATGCAGTTTAGAGAAGTACTAACGAATGTGTTTGCTTGTGAAACCATCAACCTGACTACAAATAATTTTGGGAGCATGCTTTTTGAACTTCCAGATGCACTCAGCAGGTTTGTGAACTCTTGTTTTGTTTTATGAGGTCAGGATCTTCTGGTTTTCTTACATCAGAAAACTTGAAATGAGAAAGAGCATAGAGAGGAAACATTAAGAGCACAATGAAGTTATCTGGACATTACCAGCCCTCTGGAAATGTTTAGCTCTGGAACTATATTCTATCTGATCCATTTTGACAATCCCCACATGCCACAAAACTAATAAAAACTTGAAAAGCCTCTCTCAGAGGGTAGAGTAGTATGGTCACTAGCATCCAAGTTTGACTGAGACAGCACCTAAAAAGCATAATCTTCTCTGCTGAATTTTCATTAATAATCTAAGTTACTTAACACTTAACCATGAAAGCCAAACTGCTTTCTATTTGTCACACTCCATAGTCCCTAAAATACTGTTCATAATGTGGCCTGAACTTTTATCTACTTAAGAGTTGACAAGATGCATACCTTGCCAACATCCCACTGAAACCTCCTAAAACCACACTTATGCAAAACCTCAATGTCCTAGATTTCACTACTGTTTTGTACACTGTATTTACCTACCTAACTCTCCAAATTCCATTGTTTAGAAACAAAATATAACAGCAGTAACTGCTGAAAAGCAGAACAGTTTCAAGTATGTGTAAATATAAGTCCCAGCCTGGAAGACCATAAAGACAAAAATGAGGTAAAACTATCTTTTTACTTGACTGACCTATATAGACATATGGCCTAGCTGCTTCAGCACTAATACTGCAGATCTGTAAATGCATTTTGCTCCTTCAAAACAGCAACATGTTCAGTTGAAGCTCTTGGTGTAGCTTGGGAAATTATACTCACCTAACCTTCCTTCAAGCAGTCTAAACTAAAACCACTACCATCATTGCACCTGCAGGAATTCTGCATGTGGTGCTGGGTAGTCTGGAAATCAGAACCACCCCAGCAGATCAGATCACTGAGAACTGGACCAAAGGGGATCACTTACAGATTATTCCTGCTAAATTATCTTCAAACAAAGGAACTAGAAAATGTCTTCGCTGCAATCATAGCTCTGACAGTTTTTTTAAATCAATTAGAATGCAAACATATTCTTCCTTTAATCTCATACCCACACAGTCTATGTTAAGCACATGTCCAGTGTGAATGCAGTATGAATTTAACATAATTTTCTTAAAAAAATTAGAATTTTCCCTTGAATACTGTAGTTACCTTCTCAAAACCTGTTAAAATATATTCATAGATGAAGTCTGAATTTGAAAAATTATGATTATATAGACAAATCAGCATTGTAAGGATGGTATTTTATATACATATAAACTACTTACATTGACTGATGCATTCCCACACTGTCGTTCCTCAGAGGCCTTCAAAGGGAACGTATGTCTTATGGCTAACGCATGTCTTGCGGCTAATGCATCGAGCTGAGGATTAGGGATCTTGTCCAGCTCATGGGTCTGACAAGTTTCTGCTTACTTTAGGCACACTACTACCTTTTATCTCTCTTGTAGCATGACAGACATCATCAGGGAGCTCAGCCATATCCATTGCACTTCCCCATTCATAAGTGACTCAGTCAGACCTTCTAATTACTAAAGCACTATTTATCAAGAAATCTGTTTTGTTCTTGCAGGAATCAGCAGGCTTGATATTATAACAGGATTGAAGCTGTGGCTGCCCATCCCTGGCAGTGTTCAAGGCCAGGTTGGACAGGGCTTTGAGCAACCTGTTCTATGAGAAGATGTCCCTGCCTGTGGCAGGGGGTTGGAACTGGATGAGCTTTAAAGTCCCTTCTGACCCAAATGAGGCTATGATTTAAACTGATGCACTACAGCTGGTGGCTGCCTGAGCTTTATGTGGGTTTTATGCCACTGCATCCTTCAAACATAGCCGTAGTCCATTCTTTTGCGCTTTGTGACCTTCCTGCTCAACGGCTGCAGGGGAGAACCTCCTGTTAAAGCTTCTTCACAGACACTGACTAGAGCCGCGAGGCGCGGCGCCACGGAGCAGACACTCTCACTTCTGACGGGCTCTACACACGCGCGTCGCCAGGTGGCGCGCCGGAGCTCAGCGGGAACGCGGCAAGGGACCCAGCGCACGCAGCGGTCGGTCTGCAGGGCTGCGCAGTGGCATAGCGCTGAACGGCAGAGAACCCGAGAGCAAACCGCTCAGAGCGCGCCCCTTTTGCTGTCGGCGAGGGCGAAGCGCTTCCGAAAAGCGGCTTCTGCTTTTCAGAAGAAACAACGCTGACGACTGAGCCTTGCCCCTGCAAGATCGCTGCTTCATTACAAACAGCACAGCATGCGGGTGGTGCTCTCCTGCTTTAGGTTTCGAGATAAAGCGTGATAAGCACACAATGTGTTACTACTAGGACATGGTGTCCCTCTACAGGGCAGAGGGGCTAGGACTAGGTGTTGCACAAGGTCCCTTCAACCCCAAACTATTCTGGGAAGCTATGTTATATTTCACATTGGTAAACTCCATGCAAGGAAAAAACATGTTTTGGAAACAATACCAAGCTTAGAAAATAGCAGAATAGATACAGCTTCATTTTCTTTTCCAGAAGGACACAAGGTGAAACAACAGCACTTCAACAAAACAATAGGCTTGAACATTCAAATCATAATGGATAACTAAAGAAGATCTCACTTCACACCTGCCTCTACAGAAAGCAGAAGCCATGCATTAGTGCATGCTTTTACAGAGGTGGATAAAACGTTTTAAGACCTCACATAGAAATAGATGCCTCCCTCTAGTGGATTCTCATCTTGTGACCATATTTTATGTGGGGGAAAACTGCAAAACAAAGCAACTAAGCATGATAGTCTCAGTTTAGCAATTCAAATTTATGCAGGTAGAGTTGTTAGTGTGCCACATCTGCAAGATTTGCCAACGAATCTGTGCTATAAAGACATGCATTAAGAGTCACAAGCTCAAATCTTGTAGCCAGAGTAGCATCAGTCATTAAGAGTTCAGGGTATGAGAACCACAATTACTATCCATTTTCCTTTCAATGCTTTGTCTTACCTTTATTTAAGGTGTTATAGAACAACAGTTACAGCATGCCCGTCTGCTAGCAAAGGTGAGTTAACAGTGGTAGAGAATAAAAAGAAGGTATAAGCACCTTGTTCACAAAGTTATTTTTTAAGTTGTTGGAACAGTGATACTGATTTCAGAAGAGTGAGAGAAACTACCTCTGGAGGATACCAAAAGATCATTTCTTCTGGAAGTGATCAAACTTTACCATCAAACTCTTGAACACTATTTGGAAAATTAGGTTATTATTGGCATTCCAGGAGCTCTCTTCCTTTTTGGACAGTTGTACACATAGGGCTGCCACAGCATATGGAAAAAAAAAAAAAATCAGGAGATCTTTTCCAAAGATTAGAAAGCTTTCTTTTTCACAGTAGCATTGGATAACAATCTGTATCTTCCTCACATGCATCAAATGATGCAACCTGAACAATCTACAGCTGTTACACATTCTAATTTCAAGCTCACAGTAGAACTAGTCCAAAGACACAGGAGTTACTTGGCTTCAGAGAACTTTACACAGTGAAGCAAATGTTACTAGGTCTTGACTTTAAAAATAGAGTGAAGAAGTTTTACTCATCCATCATATCTTTTTATTTTCCATTATCAGTATGTGATCATCTTTAAGGAAGTGAGGGATAAGAACTGAGGAACATATCAGCTGCACTTTACAGATTAACAGCCACAGTAATAGTAAGCAACCATACAATCTCTAGGTTTCACAAAACTAGTTTTCATTTGTAATACTTGACGCAACAAGATTAACTGCAACAAGTGACACTACATCTGTAAAGTGCTATTTTTGTTAAAAGTGGCTAAAAAAAGCACAACTACAACAGATTTGTGTGTTTGGTGGCTAGATTGTCAATCCCCTCCAAATCTTTCATTTCAGGCTCTGTGTTTTTTGATGAAATTGATGAGCCCATTTGTTGAGCTATCGTGAGATGTCACAGGAGCGTCTGATTCCAGTTCAGGTTCAATTTTCTTGGCAAGTTGTTTTCCAAGCTCAACTCTGCATTGATAAAAGCAGGAGAAGAAAGAACAACATCATTAGTGCTAACAGCCTGCAGTATTTACTGTAAGATATTAACATTAAAAATAGGTGCCAGTAGAAAGGAACTTGACAGTGAACACTATGATCAATGTGTCATCCCCCCCACTAACAGACAAACTTAATATTATTCAATTGGGTGCCATTCATGAACAACTGAAGCTCTCGCAGCTGCTTAGCTGAACAGACAGCTCTCAGATTACAGGATGTCCGAAGAGAAAGTTCTGTTGTAAGAGTTAAGCAGTCTTTTCCCCTCCAGTATTCAGTTGTGTAATGCAGCCTGTCCCAATGCAGAATGCATTCAGCTTCCTCCTGTTCACTGTCATCACTCAGGATACTGATTTGCAGCACCAAGACAATAAACAACAGCTGAGTTGCAGGCCTAGAAGCCTTCCCCAATCTACAGCATGCTGTCCAACAGTTACTGCCACAGAGGCTAAGGACCTAGGATATTCCAACAGCTGCAAGAAACTAGGCTGGTTCTACAGTATCCCCACATTGCATAGTTTTGGACATCATTCTGGATTTTGATGTGTTACAGTAAAAGCTGTAGTTATCCTATTCCACACCTGATTTCAGTCTGTAGCATCAGCTACAGATGTCTGTAGACATCAGCTTTTATTAGTCAGTCTTTCATTTACACTTTCTACTGCAATGTTTTAGTTAAAGAACTTGCTATGGTAGCATAGCTCTAAAAACATATACAAAAAGCAATCCTTCAGCTTTTAAGACACCGTAGTGTAAACAGCTATTCAAGGCCTGCAGAGAAGACTTGCTTTTCAAAATAACCCCCCCACTGCATAAAACTAGGTTCCACCTGAAAAATCTCATTTCCCAATCCCTCTTTCTCCTGAGAAGTTTTCATGCAGTATGTTGTATACAGTTTACATTGTTACAGATTAAAACCAATCTGATTAGCTCCTGATAATGTCTTCTATTTTTAAGACTGACAAACTCCTCATAAATCTGTTGCTCTCCGCATGGAACTCTACCATGAACCCTGGCCACAGGTGCAGTCTGCATTAGACCTGTATATGAAGACCTCTGCTGAGACAGTCTTTTATCTCCAATATAGGAGAATTAAGAGGCAGTCAGTCTTCTGCTTAACAGATATCATTCAAACTGCTTACTAAATGTTTCTAAAGGTAATTCTTTTTTTCCATTCTATAAAGTACGTAATTTTCCCTTTCAAATTCTCAGAGTATGTGTTCTGCCTGCTTGACTATTTTAGTTATTATTACTGCCTCTTTTCTGCATTCATAGTATTTTCTTAAACTAAACAAAGGTCTTTAGTTAAAGTTGTACCTACAAAATGATTATGCATGGCTGACCAAGGATACATGGTGACTTATCCACTGAAAATCTGTTTCATTTAAAACTTTCATAATCAGTAAAATATTTACTTTTAATTGTCTTTTCTCCAAATCATGACAGATTAAGGAATACCACAGTACAAGAAACATATCAAGGAGACTTACCCCCACTGGTCGTAACTGTTAATATCCCAGACAATTCCTTGAACAAATATCTTGTGCTCATACATGGCTATAAGCAGAAAAAGATTTATCAATTAACTTTACCAGAAAGTCTTAATAAGCATTCACAGAGGGATCTATTTACTTACCAATGATGGCTCCCAGAGTGAATGGGTTGAGTTTCGTAAACATGATTGAATTGGTTGGTCGATTTCCCTCAAAGACCTTTCAAAACAAGAATTACATTGTTAGCTAGTATCTTCTAAAGCTTACATCAGAAACTTCAACTTTGTATTTTCCTTACAGCCCACATGGCACCAGCTGTATTAGCAGCAAAAACAAAATTCTGATAGCTTTAAAAGCTAACAGCTTCAACCATAAAATTGTATCGTTTTAGTGCTTTTTAAAAACAATGCCAAAATGTTATCTCCAAGCACTATTACTGACTACCATGGTCTACAGGAAGTAAAATATGAGCCATTATCCTACAGACAATGATAAGATCTTTCCTGACAAACTTCAGCTCGAACTTCACAGCTGTCAAGACAGTAGCACTTGACAGCCACCGGAGGGCACTGCCCCATTAGCAAACTCTAACGAGCATCAGACCCCCAGAGAGCCCTCACCACCACAACATCCAGTCAGAGGAAAGCTGTTAAATGCCAAAGCCTGGTTACCTTATGGGGAAGAAGTTTCTCCAGAGCATCTCCACTCAGTCCTGCTGCTTGAAGCTCCTTACGAGCTTCATCAGCAGTCTTTCCTTTCATTAAGGCCTCAGTTTGAGCAAGGAAGTTGGCCAAAAGGATCTAACAGGTAGAAATAAAAACAACAACTCAAGCTACCGTTCCCTTGGCTGGCATAAGATACCTAGGGCATGAATCTAGACCAAGACCTTGATTATAGTTACAGCACTTGTTTTTAACACTACAGCAGCAAGATGTGAAATACTTACAGCTGCATAATGCCTGCTATTGCTTTTTACCTCAGAGTGACAGAAGACTTCATTACTGTCTTAATAGTACATGTATCCATAGACAACCAGGAATGTTTTGCAGAGTCCTGCCCCTGATGAGACTGACAAGCAGTGAGAAAAAAGCAGCCATGATTTCACACAGCTATTTCACCCAGTATAGTCTATACTTTGTCACATGCTACACCACGGCTGTAGATTCAACTGGATAGGGTGCTGAGTCATTAATCTAGATCATGTTTTATCAAGGTTGGACCAGATGATCCTTGAGGTCCCTTCCAAGGAGGGATTCTGTAATACGCATGGAATGCCAGGTGCAACAATTAGCCAACGGAAACCAGCTAAGACATACTTACTCTGTATGAAGGAAAACCACCACAGCATACCATACACCAATCCCTACCAATTAAGTTTTTAGTCTTATTCCTCACCTAATGTTAGATTGCAAATTCATGTGCACTTTCGTCCTACTCATTACATTGAGGATAAATTCTTACTACATCTACAGGTGAATTAAACCTTTTCTCCCCTTTTGCAAAGCCATGCTCTTCTAACATTTTTGCCTGGACTTGGTATTGTTTGACAAAAAGTACAATTACACAGTTTTATAGAATTTGAATTCTGACATCACGGAAAGACTGAAATTTAGTGAGGAAACATGCTTTTTATGAAGCTTGCACTTAGTAGTAGACCTGGAGATGTTTCCACTTAAAAAACTTAAAATTGTTCAGCAGTTCACTGCAAATCTTCAGCTGGATGATAAACTAAAATAGGGCTTGTTTAAAAATATCTATATCTAGAAGGCTTTCACCCTAGCCATGCTAGCATACTCACTAAATTCTATCCTGGAACAAGATTTGAAAACCTCCTCGGAGATGCAGCTCTTGAGAATTTACTTCTACTCTGCAAGAATTCCCCTTCTCACAATTAGAATCACAGAATAGTTAGGGTTGGAAAGGACCTTAGGATCATGAAGTCTCAACCCCCCTGCCATGGGCAGGGACAACTCACACTAAAAAAAATTCCTACAAGGAGTTTTCTCCCCAAATACTTAATTGGTCAACTCTTTACAGCCTCTGTAGCCCATCAGGCCACACCACTGATCTGCCTCAAGAACTGTGGCTGCAGTTTCAAAAACAAAAATACAACTCTATTACATAAAATATGTAATTATAATTTAAGATCTTTTCAACCCTATTATGAATGTTCACAGAGCGTATGTGTAGAGTTTCAAGAATACATTTAGAAATCTTGCACACTGCAATACTGAGTAAGCTCCAGTGCCTTCAGCCACAGTAATATGGGTGCCCTGACAAAGAACTTATTACCTTGTGATGCAAGCCATTTCTGATTGGATGCTGGGTCTGGACTGGGATCAGGAAGTCACAAGGAATCATGCGAGTTCCTGTAAAAAAAGGCACATTAATAACCCTGCAACATGAATGTCTTAGAAAAAAACTTCAACTCTCAAAGCTAAGACTCAGCCACGTAAAAAGCTTTTTGATTAACAGCAAGGGGAAGTGACAGTACAGCTTCGTAGTTTAATCTTTAGTTCACTGTCCTTATTGTAGGGTTAAAACCTGCATCTTGTAGCCTTCAAAAGCCACTAATGAACAGCACCACAGCAATGTGATGCTAAGGAGTATTAGAGTCCAACCTTTAAAACAGTGTAAAACCTTCAGCCTCTTCCAGCTTTGTAGCTATTCAGAATTGAATTCTAAACTAAAGTACTGAATAGTTTTATCTTACCTTGATGAATGAGCTGGTAAAAAGCATGCTGCCCATTGGTGCCAGGCTCTCCCCACACAATAGGGCCAGTACTGTAGTCCACTCGAGTGCCTTTCTTGGTAATGTATTTGCCATTAGATTCCATATCACCCTAAAAGAAGGGAAGTACTGTATTAGCATTCTTGCAGAACCACACAGCATCAGTACAAGTTTCCATACATACTTCAGTTACAGTAAGTGTTGCCTATTTACGGAGACTTCATAAAAATCAGGGATAGAGCTGCTTAATGGACATCAAGATAATGGATGTCTGAGGGGAAAAAAAAAAATAAAAATCTAAGTTAACTGAGCAAATAAGCCAGAATCAATCATGGCACCAGTTTTCTTTAAGCCCTTACTAACATAAGTGACTGCAATTTTAACCTAGAAACATGCATTCAGGCTCTAGAACCAGGATGGAAGCCTATCTACATACTCGCTTCTTGAAACTTACTGTCTGAGCCTTACCTGCTGGAAGTAGGCAGCAAAGCGGTGCATGTACTGGTCATAGGGCAGAAGGGCATGGGTTTCACATCCATAGCAGTTTATATACCAGATCCCCAGCATGGCCAACAGAACAGGCATGTTTTTCTCCAGTGGAGCAGTGTGGAAGTGATTATCCTATGTGACACACAGGAAAATTACACTTTTGATAAAGCAACTGTGGTAAAGCAACTGTCATTCCCCACAGCTCTTGAATTGTCTTTATTTTTGTTTTGATCCAGGGAGAACTCCCCAAGCATAGACATTTTAAAAGCATTGAGAGGACATAAGAAGCTGAACTTCAGAAACCAACTTGCCTTCAGTTATCTTACCAACATCTCTCAAGAGAAACATCTGAAATTGGCATCACATACTCACCATCCAGTGGGCTCCTGAAAGCAGGCTCTCAAAGTTGTCAAACCCTAAATGGAAAAAGTCAGTTTGAATTTACTACTGCAACTCAAACTTTATTTTCCTTGTAGAGACAATTGTAAACCAGTTACAATTCCTTGTGTGCAGCAAGGCTCCCAACTATTACTGGAGTTTAAGGCTGCACTTTGACTCCTCCTGAAATCTGCATCCTATAATTCCATATGCTGTTATGACTGAAGCTTCAGAGCAAGTCCAACTTGATGAAGCATACTTCAAAAACCTTTGCTTAAAATGCCCATTCAGACAGAATAAGCAAGTAGAAGGAAAACAGAGCCATGTATTAAAGGCCACACAGTTTTCAGCAACTTTGAACACTTGTTAACTTCACGGTCACAGTGGGAAAGACAGGCACTCCCCAAAAACCGAGGGCAAGGCTAGTACAGCAGGGACTGGGGAGAAAAAAGTGTAATACGGTTTTCTCAAAAAAAAAAGGTTACTCTTCATAATTAGTGTATTTAAATCAGCATTCATTTCCACTAATAAGCAGTTTAACACYATCCTTTCCTGCAAAGCCAGGTACCCCGATTTTCATATGGAGATGAAGTGCTTAGCAATCAAAGCAGCAGCTCTACCTAAGGTCAGAAGCCAGCTTTGGGAGGTAAAGGATATAAGAGTAAGAAACGTCAACAGATGGGCTTGTCAGCCATCAGCACCAAATCTGTCTGACAGCTGAAATGAACAGTTCATTACAGACAAAACAGTTAAGTGCCTGAATGAAGTTTATTTTGCTGTTAGGAAATTTTTTCCTACACAGCAACTCCTAATCATATAATTCCAAAGCCACCAAAACCAATGTTTTTCTTCTAACCTCAGTTTAAGGTAATTCTAGCTTTTATTTAGAGAAATAAGTGACATGGCTTCAGACTTTAAGTATCTGAAAGAAGTGATGAGGAAACAAATGCAAAGCTGCTAAACAACCTGCTCACCAGAAAACAACAGAGTTTTTTTAGCTCTTTCACATTAACTGTACTCTCCCCCTGTGTTTGAGATCTGGTTCAGAATTGTCTATGCTACAATACTAGTAGGTGGGAATTTATTTCAAGGGTCTATGTTTGCTCCACAATCCGCTGCAGATAGAAACAGCACTCCTGTATCATCAGGCCCTATAGCCTAAAAGAATGAGTACTAGGGACAAAAGGAAGTAATGGGAGAAGCCAGTTAACAATGATAAACAGAGCTCATATGCAGAATTGGAGACATAGAGCTTTGATGTTTAGTATGCTTATACTTACAGAAACTACTTAAATAGTTTAGGAATGCCAGTTGCAAGGTCTGATTTTCAACACTGACATGGCTTTCCATATAACAAGCACTTTTGGCTACACAAGTGACTCAGGAGATACAATTTGTCCATTTGTACTTAAGTATGGATAACTTCCAAAACTGCATTTACAGTACTAAAAATCTCAACACTGCCATTGCATTGGATTTTTTTCATACAGCCAACCACTCAGAGTAGGTTGGGTAAGATAATATTTGCACCAAATCTGATCCACAATACACTATCATTAATGTATTCTTTAGTTATATTTCTGAAGCAAAAAACAATCATAAGAGTACCTACCAATATGCAGGGCAATGGAGAGACCAATGGCAGACCACAGAGAATAGCGGCCACCAACCCACTGAAAACAAGAAACCGGTTTAGACAGGAGAAGTGCAAGGCTTTGAAATGCAAACTTTTTCAAACAATGAGGAAATAGCAGTGTGTGCTTAGACTATTTTCAGCAAAACCAGCATTTCTGGTGATAATTCACTGCATATTATATGGTATGGTCAAGGGAACCTACACTTCACAATACCTCCCTAAAGAATCCTTACGTATGCATTTTTGGGGACTTTAAATCTATCCTACTCATCTAATTTGAGTCACATCTATTGAAGATCCCTTGATTATTCCAATTCACTTCCTAATACTAAAATTTCACCTTGTATTAACTGCTTTCCTAATGTCACCCCTCTACAGGTAAAGTCTGCTTCAGCAGGATTTTTACACTATCTAGGAAAAGGTAAGGCTCTACATACGTTTTTACACAGCAGCTTTGGAAATCTAGTTTGTCAGGCACATAGTCAAACCAACCTGTTTCTAATTAAGTATAAGCACCAAGACAAGGGCAATATACTTAAAAATACGCATCTGCTATGAAATACCAAATTAGTTTTCCATTTCTGATGTTTGACCTTTACAAGCCTAGATTATATACAGTAGACCCCCGCAGTCAAATGTCACAGCTTATAATAACTACTTACACAGAGGAATAACCTAAGACTTGTATCTCCTGTTACCCAACAGCTGATTAGACAGCCAAGAATACAGAAGACTCCTCTTCAGACCTTTGACTGCAGGATTTTAATGGAATGGGCAGGAGACGAGACTGTTCTGCTTACTGACAAGTATTCAGTTTAGTTGCAAGTTGCAGATGTTTCACTACAGAGTACAGCTACTATAATTTCAGTGTTTTGGCAGTTTCCTGACATCTAGTTAGCATTTTCTGAAGCAAGTTATATTATTCTAACAGTTAACATCTACTACACAACATTAGACATTTACTTACATCCCAAAACTCAAACATGTTCGCTGGGTCAATTCCGAAGTCTTTAACTTTAGGCTAGAATAAAAATTAAAAAAATTAACAAAAAAACCAAAAAAACCCAAAAAAATCCCCACAAAACAAAAAACCAAACACAAGCCAAACCCAACAACAAAAAAAAGAATAAGAACACCGTAAGTAAAACCAACAATCTTTAAAAGCTTTATGACTAGCAAACAAAAACCACAAGTTGAATACCTATTAAATACGCAACTCCCCAATTACATCCTTGATCTGAAAAATACATAGCATCCATCAGAAAAGAAGTGTACCTTCCTTTCAGAGATCGCTATCACTCTTCAGCAATCTCAAATAAAATTGGTGACATACACATTTCCTAATCAAAATGGCAAGAGTTAGGAGTTGAACTGACATTCAGTTTACGTTTAACAGAACCAGAATGGAAGTAAGGAACTTCACACCACAGTGACAGCCTTTCAGTTACTGCAGAGCCTAATAGCTTTTGGTCTTTTTATTTCATCCTTTTGCATGAAACACCACATCAAGGTACATTATGCCCATCATATGCTACAAATTATTCACACAAACTACCTGCATCACTTAAGCACTTCAGAAGTCTAGGAGAGTAATATTTACATAACCATGTTCACACAAATGTAAGCAATTACAGGTAACACTCATAACAGGACAGTCATTTCAGGTATAGGAGATCTGACTTCAGATTTAGAACTCCAGCAGAAAAAGCACAAATCTACAAAAAAGGTCCAATCCTGATACAGTTCATTACCCTAGAAGTGTTGCATTTTTTTAATAGAAAAAAATTATGCTTCCTTCAGGAGGAAGGCTAACTTTTGGTATTCAAGTAACAGTGTCTTAAAAGGTAGGCTTCCTTACTGGATTTTAAAATAAGGCCATCTTAAAGGTACATAGAAAAAAATAAAATAGATTTGTTATACTTACAGCATTGGTAGACAAGGCAACAAAATGCTTGGCCACAGCTGAAGGCTTAACAAAAACAAACACAGTGTTAGATCTAGGATGCTTATTTTGAGTTCCATTCATAAAGTTGATCTGCTATCATTTAAACAAAACACTTGACTATCAAAAAATGCAAATAATTTTTGCATTATTGACTTTATCTTATTCATATTCAGTGTGGGATTTGGCAGCATACCTGCCTGAAGATAACATTCTGATAACACTCTGACGAAGCCCTCTGGAAACAGTCATTACTTAGAGAAGCACACCATTTCCTTAAGAGCATGTTATCAGTCTGGAACATCACTACCACCACTTTGGAGCACATGGAGTTTGTTGCACATGCACTACCCTTCCAGCTAGGGTCATAAGATCAAGACAAGTGGTATTACTGATAAACCTCAAGCTCCAAATTTAGACTTTGGTCTTTCATTGAGTATTGGGGTAGACAAAGATGAATTGCCTGCAGTAGCAGTGTAGTACGGAGTTTTGAAGCCCAGCTTTCAAACTATGTACAGCTACCCTAACTGGAACGTGTTAAAGACCATCTTGATTACCTGAGCAGGCAGAATCTCTTTTTGTCTCTTAAAGGTTAGAAATAGCAGAGAATGAACCAAACACAAGGCTTCTATTCATAGCACAGCCATCTGCCACTGAAATGTCAGTATATCACTCCAACCATAACTTCATTTCAACTTATTAAATATCTGCCAAGAATCAGAAGGCAATGCCACATAGACGCCATATTCTTGGCTTTTCGTATCAGCAGTTCCACTAAATTATTAGCCAGCTCTGAGCCAAATGAAACACCACTACTTAACAGACAGGATCCGGGGAAACAATTTATGACAACCATTTATAATAAAAAACTAATCTTCACTTTGATCGGACATACAGTCTGTCACTAACCATGAAACACTGAAATTATATATATACATACACACATACAGTATTTGCTGAGCTATACATCTTATGTCTGGGCAGCTATTGGCTCTGCTCCAAAGCATACAGAATGACCAGGGAGAAACTACACGAGAAAAAGTTGTGGCATTCCATTATGCAACCTAAACATATTAGACTTACATCATTAGCAGCACGTAAGAACCACTCTTTGGCCGTTTCTGCATTGGTGATAGTTTCTTGGGTGGTGAAAGTCTGCCCATCAGAAAACAAGGAAGTATGTAAAACACTGTACTTAAAATTGAAAACAGTTCAGGCTACTAAAACACTGTATGTTCCAATAATCAGAGCAGAGCAACTGTAGGTATTCATACTATTATGCTGTCACATTTCAGCAAAAAAGCAAGCTTATCAGTCCAAAAAGACTAGGGCTGTGACATTCACCTATCTAGGTTTAAACTAACATATAACTGAAATCTGAATAGGAAATGGGGAATAACTTATCTTCCCTATCCCAAACTGCTATGCAAAACTTTGAGACTAAATTCTCTAGCCTTTCACTAAATGCAAAGTTTCACCATTCAACTAGAAAGGAACTAATTAAGCATCAAAACAGGATAACCTCGCTTGATTGTCATCTTGTTCTTCAATTCCTACTTTATCCTGTAGGAGCACTCATTTCTCCAAAGACTCTTGCCATAATTTTATTTTGCTGATTAGAGGAAAACATTTTGCTGCTTCATGAAGTATGCACAGAAGTTCAGTCATGCAGTTTTGCAAATATCTACAACCATTCTGAACTTACTCTCATCCATCTCAGAAATATTTCATTATGAAACACAAGACTTTTATGGGAAACAAAGAAGTGCCATTCATCCTCTTCCAAATATATCCAATTATCTAACTACAATCTGGCAAACAGAAACAGAAATGTTACTCTTTCAATTTGGCAGTCTTCTAAACCTTTGAACCGTGATTCCTCATCTCAATTATTCAAAGTGACCATGTGTATTAGTTTGTGAAGTTTCTTTATTATTCCATAAGTTGTTGCTTGGCTGCAGTATTGCCAAAATAAGATAATAAGCACCACAGTAGAGCATGGCCAATATTACAAACACTCATTTGTTACAGATTGTCTTCAACAGCAAAAAAGGTTCTACTGTGCTTCACAAATGAAAGCAACCCAAGTTACATAACTATGAAGTCTTCACCAGTTTCCTCTGCTGACAGAAGCATTCCACAATGCAAGATGGCAGAGCAGCTGTGTTTATAGAATAGTTAATAGCAAGGCAAGACTTGAAAGCCTGTAGTCTGTATTCAGAAATAAGTGCCATCTTTGCCACTTTGTAAACAAAGAAGGCTATTATATATATAGTGCTCAAGGGCTCATTTCTTTAGGTGTAGACATATTGTTGCCACCCTAAAACAGAATGAAGATTTCCAAACTGCATGCAATTAATGCAAAACTTTAATGCAGAACCAGAACACTCTAAAGAAGTTACACTGTACTTAAGAAAAAGGACCAGAAGTAACCTTAAGTAAGAGTAAGGAAAAAGGCAAAAATCCTGAATTCAAAAAAATAACCACACAGGATCTGACACTACACCCACTAAAATAAAACTTCATGAATAAAGCTGAAAACTTGTGTTGACTGAGAAACACAAGTTTCTAGACAACACAAAACTGCTTATAGGTCTCTCTTGCAGGATAAGTAATTTTCAGCACTTGACTTCTGGATTCCCGAGTATTTCAGTAGCAACATAAGCTTGCACTGCAACTTCAGGATGAATCACAACAGACCTGTTTTGAAATAGTCCCTGATCTAGATCTTCCTGTGGACACATTTCTATTCTGACTGAATCCTTTACAGTTAGAGAAAGGCATACTCCAGAGCTTGCAAGAGACATACCTTTGATGCAATGATGAAGAGCGTAGTGTCCGGCTTAAGCTCAGCCAGGGTTTTGGCAATATGAGTACCATCAATGTTGGATACAAACCAAACACGAGGACCTCCCTTAGAATATGGTTTCAGAGCTTCAGTTACCATCAGAGGGCCCTGGATAGAAGCAACAAGATTTTATCTTCACTGCAAGCATACACACACAAAAAGATGTGGAAGATGTAGAGAAGTCATCTTACCAAGTCAGAGCCACCAATCCCAATATTGACAACATCAGTGATTGCCTTTCCAGTGTAGCCTTTCCATTCTCCACTACGAACTCGCTGTGAGAAAAACAAAGAATATTGCCGTGACTGTTTTACCCCTAAAGTTAGTGATTCTAATGATGAAAATGCTGGTTTCAGGCACTGCTGCAGAAAGTCTCTCAAGACAACTTTCAAGCTTCTAGACTTTAAAGCCTACACACAAAGCTACCTTCTTAACTCAAGATTTAGTTATAGCCAAGATAATCCTTCATTAAGAGTTAGAAGTCTAATGCACATATTTAAAAACACACTGTAGTATCAAACTCTCCTTCTGTATGGACTGCTATAGCAATTACAGTATCAACAAAGGCAAAAGAAATAAAGCTAAAATGAAAAGTACTGGGCATTGAACTATTTGCAACAAATATCAGAACCAGAAGGGGTTAAGTGTCTTTAGAAGCAAGTTTGCAAACTAAACTGGAAGACATTAAAATAATGAATAGAGCCATGCACATAGCAATTTACTGGCAAACCAAACATTCAAAAAGCTTTCCTAATGCATGTATGTTTGTATTAAGATTAATTTCTCAGCAGGTTTCTGCTCTATTGTTGTCACTTTAATAGTTACTGTCAGTTCTGACAAATAAAATTACAATCATTAAGTAACTATCAAAAAACTGCATTGGATTTTGCCCATCAGGTACCCACCCTATGTATTAAAATTGTTCAATCACAAAATTAATCTTCCTAGTATCATGCACACTTCTACATACATTCCCCCATTCTATTTCTATAACAAATCACCTGGTTATGCTGATAGCTGCTCTCTTCCACAGAGTTAAAAAGTTAAATCTTACAGAAAATCCATTTTTAATATATACCATTTCTATAGCCTGTAGATCATGTTTTAAAATTCCATCTGCTTAAGTGAATTGCCTGTAACAAGCATCTTTGTTAATCTTTCCAGATGACCTGCTTAAAGTTACTTTTATTTTACAGAGAAGATATATCTGCATGGAAAGTGATATTTACCACCAAAATCCTAATTAGTGAAAACAACTATACAGTGGAAAAGACAACACTGAATTTCTGTAGACAATTCAGTTCTTGCATTATCTGAAGAAAATACCAGATTCAGACCAATTAGCACCAGTTAATAATAGATGCGGTTTTGGCATTCATTCATTAGGAGCTGAACACAGTACAGGCTCATTTTGTATATGCTAACAAGTATGAGTTGGCACCAATACCAGCCACTACCACCTGGATAAGACTCAATCAACCAAGTTAGCTCCTCAGAGTCATGTTTAAAATGCACTAAAGCTACCCAGTGAACTTCTATTGATTAGTTTTATCACATAAATTTGACTTCTTTAGAGTACCAGGTTCTTCAGAGCATTTCCTCAACTGATCTGACAACACACCTACAGTTTAAAAATGTACAGCATCAAAAAAAAAAAGAACAATTAATGATATTTGAAGATAACACTTAACTGATGTATTTAATTAGGGAACAACAAAAATTTCACACCACTGAAGTTGTAACAGAATAGAATCATAATGGAATCTGACATAAAACCAGTCTAAGAAACTATCTAAGCAGAGTGTAACCAAATTGCGAGTGGGCATCTCCTACCTCTCTGATTTTACAAAAATTGATACAGGCAGTTTCTGCTTGATAGAGACAAGTAACTGAAAAATTAGCAAGAAGAAAGGCAATATCTGAATGGTACTAAATGCCTTAAAAGACTTCCAAAGTAAGTGCAAGATTACTATGAAAACAGCAAGATCTAGAGAGCTTATTAAGGAAAAAAAAAAAAAAAAAAAAAAACCAAAACAAAAGAAAACCCCCCAAAGCAAAACAAACAAAAACAACCACAAAACCCCTCCAAACAAACAACAACAACAACAAAAAAAACAATTCCAAAACCCAGAAAAACCCAAAGTCTGCACAGAGAGAAAGGAGCAAATCATACTAAACCCAGCTCTAACTCCATGCTTGAGCCAGAACTGTTATTAACACCAAAACCAGGGCACAGTAACTCATGTGAACCAGCCCACAATCAGTGCTTCACAATACACATAAGAACTAGGCTGGGTACAGAATAATTACATGAGAAGTAAACTATGATAGTATTTTATACCTGACAGAAATGTTTCATTTTGTCCAACACTTTGTTTACTTCTGGAACAACATCCTTCCCATCTACAAGTATTGGCACATTGGAACGATTTCTCAGAGCAATATGAAGCACAGCTCGGTTCTGAAACAAAAAGGGAAAAAATTCATGAAGCTATTTCCAAATCATACCCAGGGGTCTCAGAAGCTGCATCCAGGAGGCAGTACAACCTTCAAAGCTTAAAAATTCTTTAGATTAACTGGAATTAGTAGAGCAGTAGTCTGTGCATATATGCGTATAATACACACTCAAAACCAGCTATCTAAATCACTCTCACTTCACAGAATCACTGCAGAGGGCTTACCAAAGCACAGTGTGCAAAGTAAACAAATAGCTTATTTATTTATATTGATAAGAAACCTCAAGATCCCTTGAAAAGCAATTAATAACTGAGGGTCAGAATTCAGCAATAATCAGTACTCAGTGTGCATTCTTTTGGCATGCTTCAAATATACCAGAATGAATTTGTTCCCTATTAATGACAACGCTGAAAATCAATTATAACCATCAGCCAAAGTTATTTTCTCTGGCATTTTCTCAATTACTCTAAGTAGTCTATTTCATATAGGAAGAGACAAATACATACTTATGGATTTGACAAAACAGAATACAATAGCCATATTATTCTATCCATTGCTCACAAATGTTCCCTGAATACTGACACACCAGCTATATTGGCGGTAGTTGTGTTGGGAAAAAATGTGCTAGTATGCACCATACTATGCTAATTCTCCAGTTATACATAAGTCAAAGCATTGAAATCTGGCCTGTGATTCACCTGAACTGGAACAGCTTGAACCTAGGATGAAGGAGCTAGTCAATACTAACGAACAAATTTAAAAATTAGTCTGTTCTACCTCATTGTTCCTATATACAGTGAGAGACATTGTGAGACAAAGACAACACAAACAATATGAACTGCCAAGTCATGATTTAAATACCAAAAGCTAATTCAAAAATCACTGAGTCTGACTTGGAATATGAAAAAGCTCTTTCAGCTGCTAATTATCAAAGTGTATCCACTTGTATTTGTAGTGAACAGAGGCAGGTTTTTCCGCAACTCAGCCACGGAATGGTATTTGATAAATACTGCTCACTATCCAGCTTAAGGGAAGCTTTGTCTTGATCAAGAGAAGCAGTGTCATATTTGACCTGATGTCTACTGTCAAATGGAAGTATTTTCTAAATATCAGGTGGACTAAGAAGCCTGTTCCCATAACGAGGGTTAGATCTGAGTTATGTTGCAATGCACTGTCTTTGTGCCTTACCAAGCTGCAAGTTTTAACTCATCTGGGACAAACACCTGGCAATGACACACTTGGATGCACTATAAAGAACTTCCACATAAGCACACACCACGCAGGCAATGCCTGCAGCACCAAATACATACAAGTCTTAAAATACTTGAGACAAATAGCTAAAAACATTCTAAAACAGAACAAGAGTAGTAGACAATTCAGCTCTTGCCATTAAGGAGCTCCCTTCTACCATATTGCTTTAGGTTTATTCAGTCATGCTGTTTGAAAGCATCCTGGTTTTACTGTCTCAAGACAAATTTTATGTTGTCCACATGCCCTTATTCCACAGCCAAAACAATCTGATTTGGTATTCTACACAAACAGAAAAAATTAAGCATGCCAAATCTAATTCTAAGTCAACTTCTGACTGTAAATGAGAAACAAGCCAACACAAAAAAAGATGTTTCTAGACTCCTCATGCAGGTAACTGCTGCATGAACATTGCCATACCAAGACAGTAGCAAAGCAGGGAGTTAGAAGCCAAGTACAGGTTTAATACTGTGTTTAAGTGATTTCTGCGAAAATTACATCTTTCTGAGAAGACTTTATCTGCTGCATTTGTTCTCATGTAGACAATGAAGAGTTAACTCCATAATATACGGTCAAAGATGTGCTAATCCTGTAGCAATTGGTTATGTGGGGTTAGCGAGACACAATATCTGAGGTGACAATTCCCCAGGTAGTTTTAAGACATCACCTTTTCCACTTCTATTTTTCACTAGCTAGAATTGCTAGTGCGAATTGAAAGCATTAACACAGAAAGAAAAGTAATAATCTCTCCAGTGAAGCTTTATCTGTTTCTGTATTTTTACAAACATGGAGCATTCACAAACAATACAATGTCCAACTGCTGAGTTATTTTAAGCCAACAGCTTGTGCAACAGCTACATCTGTCAATAACCAAGCCAACAGAAGTACTGATTTCTGTGAATTTACCTTAAACATACTAAATAACCTTTAATTTTTAAGGCTGACTAATAAATCACACTAAAAAGTTTCTAGTTTTCCTATTTTTCATTTCAAAAGAAAAGGTGTATTTGGTTTTCTGTACATTTTGGTGAAGATTTAAATGTAATTTCAACCTTCATATCTACAAAAAGAGGAAGATACTCTCCTCTTACTGAAATAGGCGGCTAATTTCCCCAAGATTATTTATAGTCTACTGTTAAACATACCAAAAGATAAGTAGCACCAACAGCCCAAAGCAGTTCTCCCACATTCGTCACTAAAACTTGGAAGGAAATTTACTAAGCTTTATGATCACCAACATCAGGCAAAAGCATACAAGGGATACCTGCAATGCAATACTCTGCTCTATGCCCGCTGCAAGACCTAACTTATCCTACTTTCTACACAACAGAAGACAAAAGAAAAAAAAAAAAAAGGACCACCAAAATCTCTAAAATTAAGATGTGTTTGGAAGGTAGGATTGAATAGCTTTAGCCATACACATTTTCTTCTGTCTTGGTCAGAGGTGTAAGAATTTCTCATTTAAGTAGCACAGCAAGCATTACCATGACGCAGCATTTCAAAGAGCCACTTAGAGTAAGTTGTTTTCAAGACTTCTTACACAGATGCATGACCATCTGTAATACATAAGCACAACTGAAGAGGAGACCCATGGACAGAAATAGCCTTACCTCCGTGAAGTTGATCTTCTCTCCACTGAACATACGCTCTCTGGCACTTTCCACACCCCTTGACTTAGCCTGGAAAATATAAAAATAGATTCCTCTTAGAAACAGTAGGAAGCCAACATGCACTACAAAGGTCCAGCTACATCAAGTATGAACATTTACCATAAGATGGTGAAACAAAAATGACGGTATTAGATTAAAAGACCCACCTGATTCTACCTTAAAAATTCTCTTCTTTTAAAGCAAGTATTACACAGGCTGTTCACTTCCTTGAGAAGTTACACAGCAACATGTGCTGAATGACCAAGATGCAATAAATCATCTTAATAATTCAGTTTCATGTTGTCATACTACTGTATGGTTCAGTGATCTGTACTAGCTTATATCTTCCTTTTTTTTTTTTTTCAAGTGAAGAGGAGGAAAAGTAATTTTGCTACGGCTATTTTTTCTAGGACGCATTTTTAAACCAGGAAGCACCACCTGGTCTAAGCCTTTGGCTGCACCAGTAGCCAGGGAAGGGTTGTAAATACAGATACTAGGCTAAAGTGAAGTTCTATTAATTCAACATTTTGAAGAGTTACCAGTTCCATCAGCATTTTCATCACTTCTTCTGTAACAAGGTTCTTTGAATAATCCAGTAAGATATCCCCATGATCAGTATTCAGAGTCAAGCTGCCAAAACAAACAGGTGTTTTAATTGCAAATTCCTGGAGAACAACTGTTTAAAGCAAGACTATGATAACTCCTCTACAGATTACAAAATAATTTGAATCTAATTATACTAAGTTAGTAAAGATAACCTGAGGGACTGATTTGTCCCATAATTTTCATAATATGATTTACTAGCATGTTGTTTCAATTGAAGACAATGGTTTTCAATAAGCTAAATTATAGTGTCCACTTTCTGCTTGTGAAAGTCCAAATACAGTAAAGTACATTTAATGTATAGCTGGACATTCCCATTCTATTTTCACTAAGCCACTAGCACTCTCTAGCAATAAACAGCTTTTTCCTAATATATCATAGGCAAAAAGCTTACCACATTCTTTTGCTGCTAAAAAATTAAACTGTCTTCCTACAGGTCCTTTCAACAATAATGACTATATCGTCATTATTTTACATAGTAACTTGAACAAGCATGATTTAATAACATATACAACTTCAAGCACAGAAACACTGTCAACTACTATGCAAAATTAAACTCCCATTTGTGCATGTATAGTCTCACTGACGCAATGGAAGTCTCCAAGTTATTACTGATCATCAGCTGAAAGCTATAGCCTACCACTTCAAAACACAAGCACTCTTGGGTCTACCGCCAAGATGAAACAGAAATGGTAGTCCAGTGGAAATCAAGTGAGTCCATATGTATTACTAGCTTTGTGGCCATGTGAGAAGTTGTACAGTCCCTCCAAGTCCTTTACAGCACAGTTTTCTACCCATTTCTTCTTTGCACTAATTGACAGCCAAAATACACATTTACTCTGAACTGGAGAGCCCAAGTCCTTGAAATAGTTCAGTGGCCCTCCTATACAAGCACAGAAGGCCTTTTGTATCTTGCTTTCTTTTGCTCCACTTGCACAAGCCACAGGAAATTGCATGCTTCTCAATTCTCCATGCTTCCACATTCTTCACTACCTCCCCTGCTTTCTCCTTCCCAAAACTGAGCACAGAAATATGCACTGTTATTTTAGTGACCATGTATGCCAGAGACTTCACAGGGACAAACCATGCCCTAATTGCTATTCAAAACAGGTATAATATGAAAGAGGAAGCAAAATTCTGCAAAGGAATAATGAAGCTGAGCTTGTAATAACAGCAATAACCAGCAAAGCCTACACATTTGGGTGGCTTCATTAACTTGAGGCAAAACCACAGTAATGTGCCCTTTCTCTAGTCCTAAAATACAAGGGGGACAGTAAATAAGGAAAGGAAGGTGTCTTGAAGCACTGCCTTTGAAAAGTGTTTCTTCTACAGGGATGAACACAAAGCAAAGAAGGAAAAATAGCATCATAACTGTTAATTACTGCTCTCTTCACTGGGCTGCAAACAGTAATCCTGAAACCCTGATCATCCACCACAAGGGTACCTGGAATACAACTAGCTAAGAGAAAAACTGTCACCTCTCACCTGCCAAATTCGCTATTTATTGGTACAGTACAGAAGAAACATAAGAAAAAAGTCCTTCAAGTCTGGCAATTCATAATTTATTTACTGACAGCTCTCAGATTTGAACACATTTTACTAATGATACATCAAGGCCATTAGTATAGTAATACTACTTCAGTTTAAAGAAGTTGAGCTCTTAAAATCCTCATCTACAGTTTGATATAGAAAAATAGCCTTTCCCAGTATTCTACTCCATAAACATGAAATCCTTACAATCTTGCCTTTATATTTACCTGACATACACCTTACTTCTACAATTCATTCTTACTTTACTTATGAAAAAAAAAAATCAATCTGACTAGAGCTAAAAGACAAAGCATCCCATGAAGTTCTGGCAGCATTCAAATCACTATTCATTTGAAGAAAATGCAGAAAGATGGCATCCCAAGACTCCACACAAAAAAAACAAGCAATTGTTACAAGATCTAACTTCCCACACACTGTGGAGCACATAGCATGCAACATAATCTCATCTTAAACCTTTACACCAAGGGATCCACCCTTGGTTCAAACAGAAGCCCTAAACCCTGCAGCTCAGTTGCATTCTACTACCCTACCCATTCTGCAATGCAGCAGCTAATGGTAGACTACCTGGGTGGACCAAGAGCATTGTCACGTAAGCCACATCCACATTTAAGTGATGCAGTCCTTAACTGAAAGGACACCTGCAGCATCTCAATGATTTTATCTCTCAACTAAACACAAACTAAAGCTGTATGCAATCCCTAAATGTATTATTACACACAGATTCCCTGGTAGTATAGTCTCCATTTAGATTGCAGGCTCTTTCTGAGCCTCCATAATGGACAAGGGGTATAATAATAGTGATTTATATCCTGCACTACCTATTTGCATCGAGAGTAACTTAATCAGCATCCAGGTATCTATTATCTACTAACTTTTATGACAGCTGCATCAGATCTGGTCTAACCCCTTCAAAATAGTGGAGTTTTTCATGTTGCTAAGACCCACTGCTCCTACTAGACCTTACACTTGGGTGACAAAGAAATACATAAAAAGGTATACCTTACAGGTTTGACTACACTCCCAATCAGGAAAACAGGAGATACAAATTCTGAGAAAGACAACAGGAAGAGAGGATTTTCTATCTATATTCTGTAGGATATCATCACCAAGTGCAATGTTCTTGTAATAAAATTAACTAGATACTTGTTTCTCAGACATAAAATACTCAGATTGTAAGTTAATCATAAGTCTGAAATTTCCGCAGAACCAGGATCAGGAAGCACTTTTACATGGGTGGGCATAAATTTCTTTTTTCCTTCTAAAGGAAGATAAGATAATCAATGTTTTTATGACTATACCTAGCAGAACTAACTGAAATGTATCAACAAAGACGAATTTCACATTAAGAGAGAGATGTAAACCACAGAGGACCGTGTGGCCAGTCCTCCAGACTGTTTACACTTTCAATGTATGTTAACCACCATCATCCTTCTGATCTGGCTCAAAGTGGAAATCAGTGAGATATATAGAAGCAGATCTGTCAAACCAAACCAGGCTGTCAGTTCTGCTATTAAATTTTTGTATTTCATTATTAAAGTGGCAGCCAGCGAGATGAAGATGCAGTGCTACCCCCAATAGAAAAACTTACTTAAGCCATTCAGGAAGGAACCTT
This sequence comes from Aratinga solstitialis, assembly GCA_902168055.1. Classification (NCBI taxonomy): domain Eukaryota; kingdom Metazoa; phylum Chordata; class Aves; order Psittaciformes; family Psittacidae; genus Aratinga; species Aratinga solstitialis. The sequence goes on along the minus strand of CABHOG010000042.1, from coordinate 361,563 downwards.
GTAAGAAAGTGCTTCATTTTGCCTTTTGATTTATTTAACTAGTTTACTTCAGCTTTCCCTTGTCCCAAGGATGTTACCAAATTCAGTCTCTTCAAATATAGCAGATACAAGGAAATCCTGCAACCAGAACTAGCTCTAATAGAGAAAACCTAGATGTGTAGAAGATAATATTGATATAGTTCTTGATCAGTATAGAAAAATCCTGTTAGAAGAGCTAGATGAAGTCAATGCTCCAAAAATTTAGCATACCTTTTCTATCAATGCAACTGACATTCTAAGTTTCATCTGCTGGTGTGCAGGACTTTGCATATGATGTTTAATTAAAATTTAAGAAGTATCTAATGAGCTCAAAAGGGAAGAAAAATCACTTTATCTCGGGCAGTTCTGAAAAGCTTGATACTGCAACAAGTCTTTATCTGAAAGTTTGAGAACAGAAGCTCAGTTTATCTACGTTACCCAGGCTCACTTTAAAACTAAGTCAGGGACACATCTACAGACTATTACTTTACAAATTGCCGATATACTCCAACGGAGGCACACACAACTTCTGAGCACAGTCTTCGGTACGCAGGATGAAGCTGGTGAACGTTACCGTACTGCTCGGACTTACTTCCTCCTCACATATTAATGTATTGCAACACATCTGCTGCAACGTGGATAGCACGAAGCACGGGAGGGCTAAACCTGCTAACCATCCCCCTCCTTCCCCATCCCAAAGCAGGAGTAAGCACCGCCGTACTACTGACAGGTAGAGGCGCATGGATGGAGGGCTCCATGCGATTTTATCGAGGAGCTTATCATGACTAAGCATACGGGTGCGAGACTGAGAAACGGAGGACCCACAATGCCGCTGTGCGAGCCGCAGCCCGGCGCTGTGCTTCCCGGCACGTACCCTGCTGCAAGGATGAGTCAAGGACAAGCGGGCTCGGCCGCCCTCCTCGGGGGACGCCGAGCAGCGCTCCCCCGCCCTCACCCGCCCCGCTGCCCACGCCGCGCTCCCGGCAGAGGGCTGCAGGCCCCAGGCGCATGTGCCCTGCCTGCCATTGGCCTGCGGGCGGCCGGCACGGGGTCGACCGCCTTTCCCCGGCCCCTCCGCACGACAGCGGGAGCGGCAGCGAGAGGAACGGCTACATCTGCGCTCGGTGATTCCCCCCTTCGCTCCCCCGCAGGGCCCCGCTCCTCTCCCGGGGCAGCACAGGCAACAAGGAGCGCAGCAGAGCTCCGCCCGGCCCCGGCGAGGTTGAGGCGGGAGAGCGCATCCCGCCCGCGGCGAGGCCCCGGCTCTACGGCAGCGCCCACCTGAGGGAGCGCGGGAGGCAGCGCTACACAGCCCCAAGCAGCCCCGGGCCTCGCACACGGAAGTGCCCGTCGTGCCGGCAGCCTGAGGGCCCGGAGGGCCGCGGTGCTCGGTGTGGAAGGCAGGGGTGACTGCTACCTCGCTGAGCCGCGGGGTAGGGCGGCCGGGAGCAGCCCAGCCTCACCTTAACTTCTGGAACCGGTCCTTGTCCGCCTCGAACAGCTGCCGCAGGACGAGCTTGGACGAGTTCGCCTTGTGCCACTCCACCAGCTTCTTAAACTGGGGGTCGCTGGAAAGCGCCATGTTAGCGGCCAGGGAGGGCTACGGCGGACGACAAGAAGAGCCCCGGAGCGCAGACAGCGAACACCGCAATACCCACCGCCTCCGCCTTTATAGCGGCGAGCTCGGCCTCCTGCCGCCGGCCCCGCCCTCCCTGCGGCCGCCCCGCCCGCACGGGCGGTGGGATTTCCTCAGTTCGCCTGCGCGGCCCTGTGAGAGGCGAGTAATGGTGGGGGTTTGCGGCGTTTGCTGCGGTGGGTCGCGGTGGAGGCCTACGCGGGGGATCGCTGGCCCTTGGGGATGTAAATCCTGCGCTGAGGGAAGAGCTGTTTCCCCGCCACGGGGCACCTGTGCTCGGCGGCGGGCGCAGCGGTTCGGCGCACCCTGCTTCCCCACCCCCCGGTGGCCGCCGCCTCAGTTGTGCCAGGGCCGTTTGGGTGCATCGGTAACTGAGCCGGGTAAAAGCAACGGCTCTTCCCAGTGTTGTTTTTGTCCTTGGTCTGCTCCACGGCCTGGTGCAGCGTGGTCCGGTTGAGGGGTGCGAGGGGCATGGGGCGCGGTGAGGGAAGCCACCCGTTCCGTGGCCCCAGGCCTCAGGGTAGGGATGCGGTTCTGAGCCCCGCCTGGCGTTGGCACCGCCGTAACGTGCTACACCTCTAATCCCCATAGGGTGCCCACCCTTCCTGCCCTCAGCATCTACCCGCTCTTTCTGATGGCTGTACCACGACACGCCGCCTGCCCTGGTCTGTGCTCCAGGGCCTGGCTTCCCCTGCCCGTTGCATAAGGAGCTCAACGCGGCTGACCTGCGGCGACTGCCGGCCGGCGCCACGGTCCGATGCTCGGAATGCAGGCCAGGGCAGGCGGGTGAGCAGCTGCTCCATTCTTCAGGAGGTAAAAAAGGGCTGTTCTGGGTACAAAGCAGAACGTTGCCTAAACACGGGCATGCAAAGAAGCATGTGAAATTCCAGAGACTTCTCTCTGCGGCTTAGGTGAATAAATCCCAGTGAAGTCATATTTTAAGCCCCTAAGCCCCTTTATGGATATGAGCCTAAACTGGAGTCACAGAGGGCAAACTTGACTCGCATCAATAAAATCACAGCCCAAGTTTTCAGCAGCAGGATCAGCATCTTGTACTTGCTGCAAAACAAAATTCTTACTCGATCCTTAATTACATTAGCAATTCTGTACCTCTAGTATAGTGATAACAGACTGCCTAAAAAAGGCCTCTCCTTACCTCATGCTTGCTGTTTTCTAAGGTTTATTTTTCAGACTTTAAAGAACTGTTTGATAGGCTAAAGCCTTTTTTCTTCAGCAAAATAAATCTTAGTAACTTCATATGTATTAATTTTTTTTACATTTTGGAGGCCACTCTAATCCCTGCCAATCATAGGTTTGGGTAATTTCTTCAGGTCAAAGCCTTTTCTCATGCTCCCTGAACCTACCTGATCATCCATCAGCGCATGTGGTTCCCTGCATACCTTCACCTAAGGAAGGAAAATGAAATGACAGGTAAGAATTGGACTATGGAGTTGATTCCAGAAAGAAGCACACAAATGCCCAGTAAGTCTTTAAGAAGCCACTTAGGTCATCATGCACTCTACCATGTAAACTTTACACATTTTCCTTCCTTTTCAAGGCTTTTAGGATAAACCCCTCAATAATCTTAGAATCCTGTTCATTGTCACACTGTAACCCAGGGTATAAAGTTCTTTGGCTTAATAAGTACCTCCTATTAGTTACAGGACACAATGAGTACCCTTTTTAAAATTATGTTACTGATAGCATTTGATCATCAGCCATGAAATACTCCTGATTTTTCTCAAATCAGGGCAAATTTGATTTCATTAAAATCATCTCTCTACATCTGTACCAAATCCAGGGATTCTTTGTATACACTGTTCCTGAGTTTCTCTCCTGCTATCAGCAGTAGTCATTGTTCTCTGAGCACTTTCATCACTTTCTACTGATTAGCTTCAAGGTCTGCCAGGTACACAAATTTACATTCCCTTCTCTTGCATCTCCTCCCAGATATCCTGTCGTTTTCTTAAATGGTGATGTCTCAATTTTGCTTCTACTTTTACACTTTTAATATTTCAAAATTGTGTACCTTTCACTGTAAAATGTGGTGGTATCTGAGGTGTTACTCTCTTCACATTCAGAGATTTCACTGCCTCTTGTTACATGAACTGCTGAAATATTTTTTGATGATTCCTTTCTTAAATCCTCATTCATCACTGTAGTTCCCTGTCCAACTCAGTTTTCCACTTCCTTTGCAAACTACTGAACCACAGTATAACTCTGTAGCTTCTTACTGCTCTGATCACATAGCAACCATGAATCTTGGAACTGTTCAATATTCATGTGAAATTTGAATCCTATGTTCTTATGCAGCACAACTGCCCAAATGTACCTCAGTCCAAGTTTCACCACAGTTCTCTTCAATTTTGTTTCCCCCTCGTTGTCATTTTTTATCATAGTCCTTGCACTATTTGATTTGTCTCCAAACCCTCCAGATGTTAAACCTTGAAGATCTTCAAGTTTATTTGATCCAAATGCAAAGTCAACAGGATTTTGCTGGCTTAACATCCCAAATCTACAAGCATTCTTCTCATACTTAGTTATATCTGTGCAAGAATGTATAGGCTCAAGTAATCAATACCATAATCAATAACGTATTAATTCTAGTTCACAGTACGGACAAACTGTGAGTGGAACATCACTGCCTTGCTACCGATTCCACTTTCTGAAGTGCTTATTTTGTTACCTGTGATTAATGTGCTTGCTGATTACATAATGTAAATCACATTTACTTTCTTTTGTAACACTTTATTCTAAAATTTTGAGATGTTCTCTCTCATTTAATTAACCTTCAAGTTTATAAATTACCTGCCATTCATATTTTCTTTTCTTAGACTCCTTGGGTGCCAGCACTTCCTTCTTCTTTCTGTAGGATACACACCTCAGAGGGTTTTAGAGTTCAAACTATTCTTGCAGCAGATTATGCAAATTTTATGACACATAAGAAAGGTTTCCAGGCCAAAGTCCTAATTCTAATCTTCAAAGACCACAGGATAGGTCTGTAGCTGTTCCAGGAGTTGCTTGTCTCTCCATAAGCTGTGCAACAGCTGACCACTACAGGGACAGTAAGGCCTTGTCTACACTGAAAAGACCAACTGATTTCATTGTAGATGGTAGGAGAAGGATTTGGACCTGGAAGTTCAGTAGTCAAGACAGCTGTTTCTTTGACAGCTGATAACTGTCATACCAATTTCCCTCAAGATTAATTTTAAGGTAGCTGTAATGTAGATGGAAGCGATGATGTAGAATCAAGGCAAATCCATAAACTAATGGAAGACAGATAGTCTGAACATAGTGATGCTTTAGCTCTTGCAAAATAGATGTCTTAAACACGTTCCTATTCCAAAAAGGCCAAAGGCTATCATAGCGAGGGATGACACCCTTTGGGGCTGAAAAAGGGCATTTTAGTAATGGATATTCTGTAATTAATGGAGATAAATTTTGTGACGGATAGGGAAAATGGTGGATTTACCATTTTACAAATGCCAGTCTCTATTAACAACAGCTGCACAATGACCTACTTATAAAAAAGACAAGTGAAAATTCCATTTTGGAAGACAGCTGCGTAGAAATTAATATTTCCAAATGAATGTGGAGAACCTAAATACTACTGCCTCAGGCACTTATGCCAGAAAGGTTAAGTGGCACATTTAATAGATAATCTCTATGATTAATTTATCAGAAAGAACCAAGTGGCTAATTTCCCCTAATTGAAATTTTCTGGCATGATAAAAAAATTTCATATATAATTCCCCCTCCACTTAAGTCCATTGTACTAACATATTTTATTACATGAAAGCAAACTAAACTACAGACATTCATTTTCTGCTAATGAAACAAACTACATGAGAGGCCACAGAGAAAGTAGCAGAATGGATTCTTCTGAATAATAAGAAATAGGACCATACTTACAGATCCAGTACTATGTTTCAGATACAAGCAAGAAGCCAGATTTGCAGAGAGCTTCACAAGCAAGTTTCACCCTGCTTTTGGTTTTAGGAGTGGGAGAAACCCAGATGCACACTCCTGCATGAACTGGCTGGAACAGGGCTCACTCAGATCAGCAAAGAAGCATACTGTTTTTGAGATTGGAGGAGGCTTTGAGAAAAAAAACACGTAACAACATAAGGCCAGGACTGACTGTCCATGTAGCAATTCTGAAATATTTGACCTGATTGTTTATACCTGCATTTTAAAGTATTTCTAATAAACTAATTGCTCTAAATTTTTAAGAAAAGGACAGTTTGCAAGAAGAAGTAATCTTTTTACTCAGACTGTGATAGTCAGATATAAACACACAGAGA
>CABHOG010000042.1:322734-354290 GCA_902168055.1 Aratinga solstitialis | reverse complement strand
TTTTTCTGCCCTGTCATTTTTGTTCCTGGGTTTGTCTTTTCACAATACTTTTAAAGACTTTTCTGAGGGTCAGGACAGCAACCACAGGTGGTGATTACTTTGTTTAAGGCTCCTACTGCTAATTCTTCCTATGTTTTATTGCTTGTCTATTTGAATTAATTAATGTATGGAGTATTTTTTTGGTTTATTTATTTGTATGGTTCATTTCACACAGTCTTCATAAGGGCTTTTGGTTCATCTTTGGTTTAGATAAAACAAAATTTTAGAATCTGCATGTTTAGAAAACATGGATATTGATGGATCTTGAGCAGAGGTATAGAGGTGCATGGCACTCCTGAAACTTCCTGCAGAGCATCTCAGCTTGGCAGCACTGGAAAAGTGAACCTCTACATGATTTTCTGAGGGCTTCCTAATGAGTGGCTGGAACTGGAACTCCATATGCCTGATTCCAGATCTCACACCATATCTTTTGTACTAAAAAGTATTGTTGTTGAATAGATTTATGATACACAAACATTTCTTGGCTAGAAAGTAGAGTTGTGTTTTTAATACCCTTTTTATCTGTCACAGGTTTTACAGGTTTTAAAACTCATGCAGAGAAATTTTGCAGATTCCACTTCCTTCTCTTCCCTCCTTGGAGCCATGGGGAAGAATCTTAAATTATCCTGCTACAGACCTGCCTGGTCTTCATAGATTTAGCCCTGGGTAGTAACTTTAGATGTGGAGAGCATCTTAACAGTCGGGATCAGAGCCGGAAGCCAGAGGTCCCCTGTCCTGTCCTGAACAGCCACTTCCCCAGCAATGCAGCAGTACAGCGCAAATGCCCTGCCAAGGACGCGCAGCTTCTTGGAAGAAGAAAATCGTAATAATCTACAGCAAGTCAGCGTGGCAGTTCATCGACCAAGGCTCGGTAGCAGTTCTCCTGCAGCTTTGCTAGGCAGTTACCAACAGATGGCAATACTGCACTGAGGATTCGGTATCTGTATTCGGGCTTATGGGCTTCCTTTCTCCTGCCCTTCCCAAAGAATTTCAGAATGGTAATGTGTTTTAAACTCCTCTCATTCCTCGCAGTGTTCAAGGCCAGGCTGGAGGGGCTTTGAGCAACCTGGTCAGTGGAAGGTGTCCCTGCCCGTGGCAGGGCTCTGGAACTAGATGAGCTTTAAGGCCCCTTCCAACCCAAACGACTCTATGATTCTGTAATTTCTTTTAAAAAGTAATTATGTGAGCCAAAATCTCCATAACACAGGCAAGCTAAGAACATAAACTGTACTATGGTGGGAAAGGGAAAAACATTTCCAATTATGTCAGAGGCATGGTCCATAATAGAGATAATTTCTCTTAAGTTTCTTATTACTGGTAGTTTTCCATCTATGAAAAAGGGAGCCAGCAGTATAAACGAGCATTAAGCCACTGTATTTTAATTAATTGGCATTCTGAAGTCTGAAACACAGGTAGGAAATAGTCTATCTCAGAGACACAGAAATTGTCAAACTAGAGCTTTTTTATACTGGAATTATATTAATTTTACTAAGTAAAATAATAGTTCTGTGTAATTTAATATATTTATTACTGATCTGCAAAGAAAGCAAATATCTGAAAAGGGAGCAGCAAAATCTGTAGAGGACAAGTTATTAAGTTTAGAGAGGACTAGAAAGAATTTCAAAAGACCCAATTAGTCATAGAATCATAGAATAGTTAGGGTTGGAAAGGACCTTAAGATCATCTAGTTCCAACCCCCCTGCCAGGGGCAGGGACACCTCCCACTAAACCATGCCACCCAAGGCTATCAGCATTACATGGATGGACTAATGGCATGCAAAACTCAGTTTTGGTAACTACAAAGTATTGTGCCATGAAAGGGAAGGAGTTATTTATATCATTCACAGCATTCTAAAAAAGTGTATCAGCTTAGAAAACAGGCTGAGGTCATGTTTAGCTGTGGTCATGTTTAGCTGTGGTCAAAACAAGTAAATGAAATGTTGGGATGCATAAGAAGAGTGATAATGAGTAAGTTGAAGAATGTTAGAGAAACCGGTATTGATATCTTCATCTGGAAAGAAGTGTAATGATACAGTCTGCAAAGATCTTGATAAAAGATACTGCACAGCTAGATGAAATTAAAAGAAGGATGAGAAGAATGACCTGGACCAGGGAAAGAACAAACTGAAAGAAGCCTGTTTTTTTTACCCTTAAAATGAATCAGGCCCAAAAGGCCTGTAAGTAAACAAAAAAACAACATCAACAAAAACACAAACAAAAACCAAAACATAAAAATTACAGAATATTACAAAAAAGGTAGATTTTTGAACTTCAGTCTTTGCTGAGGGAATTTGTTGCAAAATGCAAAAATAACAATAAAATATGCATTTAAATAAATTACAAAACCTCTTGTTAAGCGAAATCACAGAGACCAACAATTTCATGAGATTCAGTGGTTAAATTGTTACCAATAATAACTCAAAAGTAGATTTCTTTGAATAAAAAATTGTGGGAAGTATATAAAAATGCCGTGCTTCAGGTTTTTAACATTAAAAACAGATTTAATATTAAGTGGAGATCTCGTATGTATATCAGATTATTCATTACCTATGGGTCTTCTACAACTTTCTACAAATCACCTGCTGATGCCTTCTATTGGAAATCATACATTAGGCTAAATGTGTGTTAGCTGAACAATTCCTATACCTACAAAGTACAAATTTCTGCAGTGGTCATATTCTTTAATTATACTGAAATCACAAATACATTTCAAGCCTGTGCAGAGATGCATTTCAGTAGACCTAATAGTGGCTTCCTAATTTGCATATTATTTACCCTAGCAGGCTACTTTCTGGGAAAAAAAAAGGGAAAGGAAAAGGGAAAGGGAAGGGGAAGGGAAAGTATATATGTATATCTAAGTGATGCAAACCTTTAATTTTCTGCAGAACAGCCAGCAATGTCTGTGTTCTTTCCTTGAATATGCAACTGCTTCAGATCCTTAACAATACTGCCTGGCTTCTTAGCTATCATATTTGGGCTCCCCAGCATCCAACACAAAGCTTCAGGCTGCATTAACATGCTGCTTTGGGTATGACTGAAGTTGTTCACAGTCTCTCCCAAAATTGTTCTTGCTCCTTTTGGGCTAACTTGAGGGAAGACCCATGGAGATGAATACTGCATAAGCAGTTAACATTTCTGTAAATACCTGCTAGGGAATATACATGGAAGAGAACCCCAATCTCATCCTTTCTGAAGAACCTAGTATTTCCATGCTTCAGTTATCAGCCCATAAAATGACTGTAATGCTAATGCTTTACATGAATGGTAACTAGTTAATTAACATTTCTTAAAGTCCTGAAACCTCAGATTAATAGTACTCTGGAGTATAAAGACATAATATTATTTCATTGAGCATTTGTCATTTAAAAAATTCTATGCCTAAAGCTTTAATCAAACTCTACAATGACAGCAATTTCCTTTTTGTCACATTTGGGTCTCTTGTCTCTGCTAAGATGCATGTGTAGTTAAACTATGCATTTCTTTTGAGAAGAGCACTTGGTGCTACTGTTTATATGATCACAGAAGCCAAACCTAACAGTAGAATCCTACACTTGAGAGAGGTGCATAGTTGTTTTAAGAGTTATTTTTAGAAGATATGTTTTCTGAATGAACAAATTGTGACAGTATATAACTTCCATTAGTACAGAAAAATATCTTCTCTTCAGAGAACTATGTTTTGCAAAAGCTACCAAGTCACAGTGTCTCAGTTCTAACAAAAACTGCTATTTTTTGTTATATGAAACAATTACTGCCTACCAGATTTAAATATGTTTTGGTAGCACAGGAATAAATTAATATTGGGTATAATTCTTCTATACACAATGGATTTTAACAAGGCAGGAAATAAATTTATAGTACTACAAAAATCCAGGGTATTCTTAGAATAATGAGCAAAGAGCTATTAATCTTCAGTAATGTCCACAGCTGTAGAAAAGCTATCAGAGGCTTTAACAGTGGCCAAAAACACTTGAATAGTAAAAAAAAATCACTTCAGATATATGTCTTTGTAGCTTGAGGCTAAAATTTCATGGTCATTTGGCAATTGTGCCATAAACTTTAATAAAGGAATTCAGCTTATTTCAATGGCTGCAAAATCGGGCCCCATGCAATAGTTTTTTCAAGCTGCAGGTGACACTGTAGAGCATCTGACTGCTTACTTGGACTCCAGTTCAGTGTCTATGCAAAAATCTTTTTCTTTCCCAAAAGACCTCTGGGGGAAAAAAAAAAAAAAAAAGATAACAAACAGCAGAAGATTGTTACTCAAGCCTCATCTTGTGGCTTAGCATATAGCATAGAACATTCCTGCATGTACAGCACAAGCAGCAGCGCAGGCTGAGGGCACAGCTGCTTTTAAAAGGAGTGGGACTGCTCCTTTTAAAAGCAGCTGAGATTTCTGCTCCATCAGAAAGATTGCATGACGATGGCCTGCAATTGCTCAGGTTCCACACACAGCTGGTTGTGCTAACACAAGCAGATCTGAGCACACGTATTCTGTGAAGCCAACTGCATGCAGAAAAGTTTTTCTGCCTTTTTTGTGTAATCAGTCCTGACAGGTAAATTCCTTCTGACATTAGATATAAACTTCACCCCATCTCTCACAGCTCAGACTTTTTTTCCCTTTACAAGCAGAGAAGCTGAAATTGGGTTATCACTGTGAACAGCAATGGTGCCTCCTCTGATTTTTATATTACGTTCTGTTTACAATTTCAGTAAATTATCTGTTTACTAGTTGTCAGCCTCCTCCATTTAATATTAAAAGTTACTATTTCTGACTTCAATATGAAAATGAATAAAAATTCAGGAAGTACAATTAATAATTCTGCTAATGAAGGGATGGTCAGGAAGTTTATTCTTTCATAACTGTATTAGTGGTGACACACTAGTAAGACATACTGGCAGGAAAAAATACCTAAAAAGAAAGCAAGCAGATATTTTATTTTTTTTCCCCATGGAAGGGTAGCAAAGTTGTTAAGTTATGTATCCCTTTTGATTATATTCACAGGGAAAGCATTTGCTAAGTTCTCAGAGGAAATCATTGCACCAACCTGGTTTGCAGGTCTGTGATCAGCCATCCTTGTCTCTTGTTTTTGTAAGGTGAGCACATCAGTTAGGTAAAATATAGTTCCACTCAAAACAATGGGAAATTAATGTTGATGTTAGCAGAATTATGTCAGTTCCCATAACTATTACTTTTTCAGGTAATTGTTGTATTTATTATACTCTGTATTAGCGTTATTAATATTAATTAAATATTATTTTTATAATTATGTGTATTTACATAAATATTACACATTGTACTTATTTTGCATATATACGATATGATAGAGAGGAAAGGTCTTAAAACATACTATTTAGAGAAAATGGTATGTATTTCCATATTAAAAATACTTTTAACAATGGAAATGGTTTAATATAGACATTTAAGTTACTTTGGTTTCTAGAAAACCACATTTTTTGCAGTTATAGGGTCTGATCTACTCCTGTTAAGTTTAATACAAGATTGCTGCTCACACTAAGAGCCGCAGAACCAAGTTCTTAGTATATATTCTGGTTACTACTTTAAATGTTCATCATTGCTGCAGAGAATTGCATATATATCTGACGACTAGGAATTTGCAGTATCAAATAAGAAGTGACTTTAACTGTTTTGGTCACATGTGCATTAATTCAAAGTTCTAGCAAATTCTCTGTGTTTGATTTTTTAATTGTAAATTGAGTCCTGAATGGGAAGCAAAGACAGCTTTAAAGTACTATTCACATGGAATTTTTGGCAGCTGACCCACTGAAGTGGAGTTTTGAGACTTGTGCTTTGCACTGCCATAATTTCTGCCACTAGTTTCCTTCCTCCCCTCTTAGTGGGGCTCCTGCTGGGAATGTAACACACATCAATGGAGTAGGCAGTGATGTGCCAGCCTGCATCTGCTACAAAGCAGCCTAAAAATAAATCCCAATTGGACAATGCCATTTGGTGTAGAGCAGCACATAGTCTAATAATGTAAACCAGGCCGTCAGCAAAGATAAATGATTGTTCAGCTACATGCCAAACAAATCTCGGGGTCTTAAAAAAAAAGTCAGAAACAATCCTTTGATATTAATTTATAAACATAATCTCTTAAGTTTTATTATTATTGCAATTTAATGAATTTGCATCAGTGAAAGCATAATGAGAATGTCTCATCAAAATTTACTATTAATATTTTAAGAAATCAGCCCATTTTGCAGCTTGTTTAAGGAAGTTCTCTGGGAATGTATATTTTGTTTTAGAAGATGTCTGCCCTTCAGGCTGACATTTTTTCCTGTGGAAACCAGATAAGCCCAATTCTTTTGCTGGTATTTCTTTTAAAATCCCAGTTCCATAGATGGAATCTTTTCAAAAGGATCTACATGTTAATGTTGTTCTTTTTACAGATTGTTTGAAATACCTGCCTGTGGTTTTTTTTGCTTGTGTGTATTACCAGACTCCTTGAGTTTAAAAGAGTATGATCATGCAGAAAGCGCAAATTACTACAATCCAAATAATTGCAGACACTTACAGATACAACTTTGTATCTCATCCTTCTTGCTACCATGCAATTCTACCGGGGGAACATCTCCAGATCTTTCAGTTTTTGAGGTTTTCAAACTCCTATTGTACTAGATTTTGAGGCTATTTACAATTATTATTATTAATTCATGAATTACTGACATTGAAACAAATGCCCACATTTATTTTATGTAAAATGAGACTGCAGTTAGACACAGACTGGAATAATACTAACTGCAGATCCTGGGCCTTCACTGGGTAGATGGATCTCACTGCAGGATCAGCACTGTAAATTTTAAAGTTAAGTAAAAACATGACCAAAGCTAACAGGCCTTAAATATCTTCTGTTATTGCTACTATAGTTACAGCTGGAAATCCCCAAATTACATGTATGCCACTGTACAGCTGGAGGAATGATCTTTACAAAGATTTCTGTTTATATATTTTCAGAAAAATGATTACAAACTTTTAAAAACATAGGGTATAAAACCACTACAGTTTGAACTTCATTCTTATTATGTACTGTGCTGGTTTGCCAATTCCACATGCACAAAAACCATGAGAGTGTCCCAGAGTATTTTGAGCTTGATTTTTTCAGGAAACAATCATTCCTAGAACTGAGATGAAGCAAAACATGAACTTGCAATCAGAAGGCCAAAATTAGCAACTCTGAGAGTTATTTAATCCATATGAGGAGAAAAACACAACTCCTGACAGGAACAAATATGCCTAATCCTCAAATCCTGCTTTTCTGTAACCATGATTGGGGTCACCCTGCATACATAGCCAAGAGTTTGTTAGCTGGCACAGGGATCATGCTCACATGTTTGTGGGGAATTACCCCAGGAAATAGCAAATCACGTTATCTCAACAACTCTACACATTACTTGTTTTCTAGAAACAATATTGAGTTGATTGGGCAATAGAGATACCTATTGTACATTTTGATTTAAGAGCACAATAACAGAAGGTTATCAATACTTTCATGATTATTATCTGATACAGTTTCTACGACAGGACAGAATTGTCTGCAAATTTGTACAGAAGAGAAAATATTTGGATCTGCATTGTGTCCCCAGCTCAGAATGCTATTTATAAGCCCCAGTACTACTGCAGTTTATTTACCATCTTATTCTATTTGTAGCCTTTGTTTTGGTGAAAACCAAAGATAAATATGACAAATCAACTCTGTATATTTTTATCTCAGTCCATTGTGCTGACACAACAACTCACACAAGAGTTGCGTACTGCATATGTGCACTTCTTGTGGGGCTGATGTTTTTTTTCCTACCTCTCACACCAGTGAGAACTGTGATCAGATAGTTTGATACAGACCTGGTAGCTTTTTATGCCTCCTTTTACAATACTGCAATCGATTAGATGTCATACAAAAGATCTGGGAACCACAGCTATCAATTTCAACAAGGCTATATCAAGTTTATATTAAGGACAGATGAACTGGGACCTTCGGAGCCAAGTAACAGTAGAAAGGTTTGCATATGCCTCTTAAAACACGGAAGACATAGTAATTGAGAGAGCGGATGCTAAGAGCATCTTTAACTTGCCTATTCAGACATAAAGGGCATCTATCTGCCTTAGATGCCCTGGCACATTTGGAAGATGGTGAAGGATGTAAAATTATTGTGAAATGCCTGAGAAGTAACTTCTGGTAGCCCTTAAACTTAAGGCAAACGAATACCCAATGGAGGGATTTCTGGGTTGTGAAGAAGGCAACAGTAGAGTGGACCGTAAATGTACTGAGACCTGCTCCTGCATCTCTGGCATGTGTGGGATATTTGCATCTAATAACTCAGCCAGTTGTGTATCATTTTGACTAAGGAAGCTTAAACAGTAAGCAAGCAAACAAATCATCACTGCACACTGTACCATCAGCTTTAGTTTAGTGATGAGGAGAGTGAGCTGCTCAAACCTGATGTCAGGTTTCTTAAGGAAAACCAGGCCCAGGATGTGGACCACAATGAAAGCAAACTAAATACTCTCTTGGCAGCAGTTACAGAGAAGTATGAGAGCACCAGAAGCTGACTAAACAAATCAAGAACCTGAAACCAGCCACTGAGGTCAGCTACTCTGGCTTTCTTGTTGGAGCCAGAGGAAAATGGTACTCAGCCAGTCAAGCACTGCTAGCTGCACTGGTCCTTGGAAAACAAACAAGACTGAGCTGCCAAGTTTTAGTAGGTAAGTCTCACTCTTCTCTGTCAACATCCTGAATATCTTCTGAAGCACAGGACAGACAGGTGGCCAAAGCTCCATCGTGGCCAGAGACTAGTCATAGGCATCTCACATTTCATGATGTCACCAGGAGACCTGGACTGGTTTGGACAGGACACTCAAAAGAGGCTCTGTATTGAGGGGTTTAGCAAGAGTCATTTATGAAGGAAGCTTTGTCAGTCTCTTATTTTGTTGTTCCTGAGAAATGCCTTCCTCTCAGTGGATTGCTTAAATCCCAGCTGGGGCGTTTCAGGATTTCTGTAATTAATTAAGAAACTCTAGAGAAAAGACTAGTTCATTTGCATGCCATGCCTGCCTGAGATCACAACATTATCTACTACACTTTTCTGTATGTTATCAAGTAATTTAGTTTCATACATGAGATACCGTCTCACATGCTTCTCTGTTATCCTTCTGTTCAACGTACTTTCATAATTCCTCATTCTCCATTACAACATTACTTCTTATTGGGCAGTTTTCCATGATACAAAATAACGTGTATAGGCAAAAGGTAATAACAGTACCACTGAGGCAGTGAAATTCAGTTGCCTTTGTTACAGTGCCCTAACAGAAACTAAGGCAATGCAATAGCATTTGGTCTCCTGATCAGCCCCCTGTGACAATCCAGTGCCGCAAGAACTACCACATGGAAATTCTTTAAAACTACCATTTAGGCTTCTTTCTAGACCACTTCAAATATTTATATATGTCTTTATAAACATTTTTGTGCATATTTATATGAACATAGAACCATAGAATCATAGAATAGTTAGGGTTGGAAAGGAACTTAAGATCATCTAATTCCAAACCCCCTGTCATGGGCAGGAACACCTCACACTAAACCATGTCACCCAAGGCTTTGCCCAACCTGGCCCTGAAGACTGCCAGGGATGGCGCATTCACAGTTTCCTTGGGCAGCCCATTCCAGTGCCTCCCACCCCTACAGTAAAGAACTTCCTCCTTATATCCAATCTAAACTTCCCCTGTTTAAGTTTGAACCCGTTACCCCTTGTCCTCTCACTACAGTCCCTAATGAAGTGTCCCTCCCCAGCATCCCCTATAGCCCTCCTTCAGATACTGGAAGGCTGCTCTAAGTTAAAATAAATAATTCAAAAGTCACCATTCATATAGTAACATATTTAGAATAGACCATTAAAATAAGAATTGTATATCCAATATAAGACACTAAAAAAGTAAAATCCTGTTATCCAAAATACACATAAACACCTTATTGCAATCAGTTGTACAAGGTCAAACAAACAAAACATAATCTGGCAGATGGCCTCAAATGTCAAACATTTAGTACGAGGGATACTATTTTTCTATATCTGTTTATGTTCTAGAATTAATTATAAATTTTGTTTCACTTCTTTAATAGTGTTTGGACTCTATGATATCAGAAGCCCTAAATACCCTAGTAATAAGTTGGGTCAAGTATATAGAATTATGTTTTACTCTTAGTCACAACCTTACAATGAAATACAGTTAAATGCCATATTTATTTCTAAGTGGAAAAAAAAAAAAACCAACCCAAAAAACCAAACCAAAACCAACAGAAACCAGTCTGGTTCTCATTCACACATTTACAGCATATCTGTTTTATAACAATCTTCTCAGATCTAGTATTACAAAATGTCAACAACAGTTCTTTGTGTCCCACAAATATTCTCTCAATACTTCCATGTGTGCTGCATACTTTGAACACTTCTAAGCCAGCTGCTAATGGGTAATAGTGAATTCATAATCACTTGCTACTCATCAGAATAATTTTTTTCTTTATAAAAGCCTCTCCAGTATTTAGGTGGCCACACAAACTATTTTACCACAGCTGGCTGAGAAGTACATTTCTGTGGTTTTGCAAGCCGATTCCTTCTTTTGCAAGTTTTCAAGAAAACAAGCAAAATAAGATCCCAGACATCTGAATCACCAGACATTCAAAAAACATTATATGTGTGTTTGAGTAGTTGACTTCCTAAAGCAAAAATATGAAATGCCAATGACCATTTTGTATATGCAGTTTGGAAAAGTCCATTCCTTGTGCCCATTTAGCTGATTGCAACAGAATTTGGTTCAGAGTCTAGTCCTCCCTTTCAGCACAACTGAAAGACATTTTTTTTAAGCAGAACAGCACTTTAAAAACAAACACATCTTTTCCTTCATCTCTGGACTAGAGACACTGACCTTAGAAATACCTGAAATTTTTCCACTGCCTGGAAACAAAAAAGGACTGCAGGCAACCATGAGCATGTGCCGCTCTTACAAAACATGCTTACTCATTAACTACTTTTTTGAAAGGTTATTTGCTGTCAATCAAGTGACAAGTTCTGCTTATAATAATGGTGATGACATCAGACCTGTAGAACAGCAGATTAGTATGGGGAGTCTAAATATATAAAGCAGAAGGTCATGGGACACATCCAACGTCAACTGAAGTTAATGGCCTCCATTCACTTTGATCAAAACTGGACTGATCCATGTAGGATTAAGAGATTTATATATATATATGTATTTCTTTTCCTTATAGCTAGTACCATTGGCTTGCAGCCTTGGATTTTTTAAGACAGCCTGTGATTTGTCTGACAAGAAGAGGTGATTGTCCCTGTTCTCATTTTTAGGTGGCCGTATATAGTCAGTCATGTTCACTCTTTCCAAAATGGAAGTTACTCTGTGGAGGTAATGGGCAAGAATTTTTCCAATCAGCAGGTTTGGGGCTCTAACCTGGCATTTCTTTTGCCATTTGGTAGTATTTACAAAAAAGCTGGGAGAGAGGCCAGTACTCATTTTAATACTCAGGTTTCACACAATGGTCAGTCAATGTACTGAGGGGTATAAGGCATAGGTCAGCAGCTTTCCTGTCAGGCAGCAAATAACTAAATTTCACTTGTCTGAGATAGGATTTTAGTTGTCCAGGGCTGCAGGACAGAAGAACTGTTTCTCACCCTGACAGCTGGAATGGATGATCTGTGAAATGTATTTTTAGAACTCTTATTTGCCTACGTGTATGCCTGCATTGTCAAACACGCAGACAGCAAGAGGGAGTTAGGCTACGAGCCACGAGGACTGTGACATACTGTACAAACTGTATAACATAGCTAGATCTAAAGCTGCATTTTTGTTACTTCTCACCCTCCAACTGCAAATATACAGTCCAAATATTAATGCAACACTGCTGCTGTTCTTCAGGTACTTCAACATCCCATCACTACAGCATTCATACTAGTTAGTAACCACAAAGGGGAAATCGCTG
Source organism: Aratinga solstitialis (assembly GCA_902168055.1). NCBI lineage: Eukaryota > Metazoa > Chordata > Aves > Psittaciformes > Psittacidae > Aratinga > Aratinga solstitialis. The sequence goes on along the minus strand of CABHOG010000042.1, from coordinate 342,252 downwards.
CTGGTACAATAGGACATTAGTGATCAAACCTGTTTTTGAAAATCACCCCATTTTTTTCCCACATTTCCTTTCCCTAAACATATCTCTATCTGATTAACAGAAACAACAACCTCTTGTAGATTAGCTTTTTCCTTTAACAAGACAACGCACTCTTTAGGGATTTTATTACTAACATTCATCCTCCTAATCTTATCCCACACCTTGCTGATACGCATTTCCTTATTAACATTTGCACATGGCTATTGTGCCAGTGCTGCTTTTTTTTCCGAGCTAATGATTTCTTCCTCCTACAGTCCATGACATCAAGTTGCAGTCATAATACATTTCAAAGCTGGTTTCCTCTCTCTCTAAACAACATTGTTACATTTTTTGTTTAAACAGTGCATTGGTTTCCTTCCCCTCCTATTCAACAGAAGTCATTGAAAGCACTTTTCACGTACACGTAACATCACTATGAAAATCATAACTGAATACCTCTAGACTACACTGACTTACATATGGTTTTACTAAACAGTTAATCATACCACCACCTTTCAAAAATATTTAGAATTCACAAAATTAAAGATCAGACGAGTCTAAACATAGCATTGTAAGCACTCAGAAAAACAATTTTAATGTCACGATAGCTATACTACATACTTTCTTGTCCTCAAGAGTTTCCTTTTTATTCTGCATTGATTATGCACTTCTGCTGTACTGAATGTTTTCATAGCCTGTTCATATTAAAAAGTGTGAACTTCCTACTTATTTCTCAGTCTGTCTTAAATACTAGTTTTAGGGCTAGGATTCTTACCAGTCTTCTGCGCCTTTATGCTCCTAATCTATAACCTTCATCTGTAATAAAGTTCAAATGAAATGTCTTTAGAGGCAGGATGTGTTAAAAGTTGTTACAAAGCACTGTAAAAAAATATAATACGTAAATAAACCAGGCAAGTCAAATAAAAAATATGCTTATTGTGTGAAACTCCACTGAAAGTGCCAACAGAACAAAATTCTGCACAGATCAATGGAATACAATTAAATCACTAGGATAACAAAACAGGGAACAGATTCAGAGACCTCCTGATAGCGTGAAAGGACATGTTTGTGTATTGCATTGTACTGAACTGTAAGACTAGGTCTGTAGAACAAATTTCTGCCTGTGAATACAGTATGCTTTAGTCAGTGTGGCTTGTGTAGTTTCGGGATCTATTGGTAAAACTGCATGTTGGTAAAACACCTAGCTTTGTTAGAAAAAGTTCTGGTGGCTGGCCATCAGCTAGTGCAACGTAATTTGTCATCAATTCATCAGCAGGAGATTGTTGTGGTCCCATAAGCACCTTATCATGCCCTGCATATGACCAAGAACCACAAGGTATGCAGCTTGGAGAGCAGAAGGGTTTCTGCAGGTGGGAAATGTCAATGGCTCACCAGAGATTCTAGATTTCGTTCTGGACAGGCCTGGACTGGACACATGCAACAAGACTCATCTGTGAGTGGTAATGTTTGCCTTAGTTACTCCTAATGGTTTGCTATGACTGTCCCAGACAGTGCTCTGTGCTGCTGTGTGATGTAACCTCGGCACAAGAGCAAGGCATCAGTTCCTGGATATCTGCTTGCAGCTAAGAAGCTCCAGACTGGCCACCCTGCTTCCCAAGGATAGGAAATGTAAGTACCCCTAAGAATACATGTCTGTCTAGATGTGTTAATCTCTCTCCATTCCTTGAAAAAACCCAAACGAAAAAATGAAAAAAAGGCATTTTGTGAGATTTTTTTGGTCTTCTTTTAAGGTGCAGCCTCAGTATCTGGCCTGGAAGGAAGGACAATCCACCCCAGTATTTTAGTTTCTCTTTCCCTTCCTTTCCAGTTCCTTCTGACTTCCTCTAGACTCTGTTTTTTTACTTCATACCTGCACTTCCTATTAAAAACCTGTTGAAACCTTGTCGGAGTTTTTTTAATCTTTTTTTAAGTCAATCTTTCATCTACCATTTAATTAAAAACATAAAAGAAAGAAAAAAAAATAGAAAAAAGGCACCTTCTTCAGCCTTTTATTGCACTCTTCCAGTACAACAAATACTCAGATATCCCTCTCTCTTGAAGGAGCTAACAATAGGGCAGCCTTCTGTTCCCTTGTGTCTTTCCAACTATTTCCTAGGTATCTCTTAATTATAGGACTAAATTTACTAGGATGAGACATGCTTAGCACACATGCAAGAATCAGAAAAGTTTGGAGGGAACACACTGATAAGAAGCCCAGTCTGCCAGCCACCATCTGTTATGAGAAGGAAACAAAGCCACAGATTGCTCCTAGGCAGCTCCCCGCAGACACTGCTAGAAAACTATTTGTAGTCTGTGGCTAGAAGGTGTCCAAAAAATTGACAATTTCACTTCTTCCCACAGAGTTTTCTGATTAGCAACACAGAAACTGGTGGAAATTACTATTATTTTCACTTTATTAGTATCAGATCCAAGTGTGTAGGTTTGGGGTTTTTTTGTGGGCGAATTAGAGCCAGATGAATGGATGCTTAGCCCTGCTGACAAAATTTTTGATTACACACATTGCAAAAATTTTTAACTACTCTCCTACTATGACACATCACCTTATTTTATCACTTCTATCAGACATTTCTGTACATTATTAAATGCTTATTCCATTTAAAATGTAAGATTATAAATAAGCCTTGACAATGAAAAATGTTCACTTTCTCCTAAGAAAGGCAGGATTAACGAAAGACTATTTCAATGGAAATGTAATTGGAAAATGCATCATATTGTACAGCAAACTTTTCTGCATCAAATAAGCCTGAGAAATTATAACAAACCAGTGTAAACACAGTAAAGCCATCATAGACTAGGCCTGTTTCTAAGCAATCCCCAAAGCCAGAACCATGAAAATTATGTCCAATGGATGGATCTGAGATAGTTGTTGTGCATTTTACCTAATTCCCACATAAGTCCATTTAACAGCAGTGTTGAATTCTGCAGTTTCTCCAGCCAGTGATTTTGAAGGGAAGAGGAATACCGCACTTTGCAGGTGACGCTGGGGATCTCCATCACAAATTACACTACTGACGAAGGACGCTGCACCTGACCACAGAACAACAGAATGAGAAACCTCGTTATTTTAAGCAGATATTAAATATTCACTGATTATTGTTCTTCCTTCTCCACTTCTCCCCTGGCCCGCCGTGCCTCACCCTCACTCCCCTGCACCCCTCACAGCCAGGGCCCGTCCCGGGCGGCCCCTGTCACCCCCTCAACGGGATAACCCCGCCGCCTGCCTCGCCTCCTTTCATCCCCTTACGCCACCCGCGTCCCCGGCGGACCCACCGCCCCACGGGTCCCGGTGCCGGCGCTGCGCGCCTCCTCCGCCACCGCCCCCTGCCCTTCCCTCACCCCTCCGCTGGCAGCCGCCCGCCCTCTCCCGCCTTCCCCTTCCCGCTGTCACTCGCGGCTCCGCCCGCCCCCTCGCCCGGCCCCTCCCCGGCGCCCGGCGGAGGAGCCACCGTTTCCGGAGTACACAGAGCGGGGCTGACCGCGCGGCGGGGGCTGTCGCGGGCAGGTGAGTGAGCGCCGCTGCCGAGCCCCTGCTCCCGCGGCGGGGGCGGCCTCCCCCTGGCCCCGCGGGCAGGGCTCGTCCTCCGCCGCAGCCCCGCAGCCCGGCCGGCAGAGGCCTGGCGGTGCGAGGCACCGGGCTGGCATGGACGGCGCTACCGCCGCTCCTCCCTCCCCGGGCACCGAGAGGCGCGGGGAGCGGAGGAGAGCGGCCAGCGCCCTGCGGCCGCTCGGGGCGGGGGGGGGGGRGGCGCCCCCCAGGGCCGCGGCTGGGGGCACCGGCAGGGGCTGGGAGGAGCCGCCGACGGCGCCTGCGAGGAGCCCCGGCCGGGGGGAGGGTGGCGGCGGTGCCCCGGGGCGCGGCCCGGTGCCTGTCGCCGCGCTCCCTCAGCGGGGCAAGGCTGGCCCTGTGGCGGCGGGGGCAGCCGCGGAGCGGGCGCGCAGCCCGGGGCGGTGGTGAGGCTGCAGCCCCCCCTCTTCCCCGTTACCTCTCCCGTTCCCGCCGCCGTGACCCGAGTGCGGGCAGCCCGGGGAGCGCGGCCGGGACTGCGCCTGCGGGAATTCCTGCGCACCTTCCTGCTAAATAGTGACCCGCGGCCTCCCGGGGCGCTCGGCCCTTTGCCAGAGACCCCGCCGCGGGGGCCTCACCTCGGGGCGGCGCGGCGCTGCCCGGCCCGCACCGTGAGGCGGCCCTGCTTTCCGTGCTGGCCTCCGGGCGGTGCCGGCGGGACCTGCCCCTCGGGAGGGCTGCAGCGTCGGGCTCCCGAAAGCGCAGCTCGGCACGGTGCCCGCGGTGGGCTTCCTTCGCGCCCCCCGGCCCGAAGGCCTGCGGGCAGGAGTGTCTCCTTCTTGGCCACTGCAGTAGGCTGCGCTTGTACGGGTGTTTCACCTGATGTTGTCTGGGAGTGCTGTTTGTTGTTATCTAGCCTTATGTTTAATGTGTTGCATCCTCATGGTAACGGCAAGCACAAGAGGGTAGCTCATTTTGGGCTGTAGCTGAAAACTTCACTACTGTACCCTTCTCTTTTCCCTGCTTGAGGGGTTTTATCGTTTGAGTGGGGCAGGTATATATTCGTCAGGTGGATGTTGGCTTAGAAATTTGAAAGGAGTTAAAAGATCTTTTTTGGTTTATGTGAGATTATAAACCTTGTTGCAGGTATCAATCAGCCACTGTTATTACTGGCTTTAGAGGGTGTCTTGAAGAGCAGTGTACATCAGGTGTGTCTAGTCCCAGTTCACTGCTAGGTTTTTAAGAGTCCCTCAGCCTGTGGCTCCAGAGGCATATGCAACTGGCAAAAGGTTGGAGCTCAGTTCCCAAAGTGGCACTGCATCTTGTAACTGCTCGTGTGGCTGTTGAATCATCTCAGATCAAGATGCTGGGGAAAATGTTGCTGTCAGTTTTCTCGGCTCAGTGCTGTCTTGCAAAGGGGCAGTGGTGCTCTTGAGGACCTGTTGTTTTCTATGGGCAAAAGGTGGCTGAAGCTCCTGAGGAATGCTTCCATTCCCTCACCTCTCTGAGGTATGCATCACATAGCTCCTGGCCACATGAAGGTTTTGGTATGCAGCTCATGGTATCAGGAGTGTTGGCCTGTCTTGGTATGTTCATAGGCGCTATTCGTGCATCATGGGAATCAACTCAATTTTGTGCTTGGCTGGAGTCTTCTTCTGGGAAACATTTCTACAGAAGATAAGCGGGACACTTCTTCTGTAAAGAATTTCTGGTTTTCCAGTTCAAGACTTGTACAAGGTTTTGTTTTCTTTGTTTACTTTCTGTTCTTCACTTTTCCTCCTAGAAGGAAGGACTTCATCTAATCCATGGGTGTGAAAGTGTGTTTCAGGTCAACATATATGTTTCTGGAGCTTTGTGAAACCTTTGGGGAGTCAGGAACTGCGTAGGAAGCAGCATGGAGCCACTGCTTTCCATGCGTCTGGTAGTACTGCTTCCTAAGTCAATGTAAGGCATAAATCCTGTTGGTTTCTCATTCTGAAAGAGGAGTTACTATGAGGTATTAGGAAACTAGAAATTATGTATATAGGGAATATTTTTCAAGTCAAAAGTCTCCTGTGAGACTCTGAAATAAATAGTCCTTCATGGAAAGTAATGTGAAAATACTTGCTACACATGTTTAAAAGACAGATCTAGATTTCTTCCACTTCTTGGGCATCAACTTCTTCACTTCTCGCTATTTATTACTTTTCAACACCTTTTCCCCAGTGTACAAATGACAGCCGGTTTTATTTTACAGCAAAAGAACTGTATTTTTGCTGTGCTATAAGGTATAAGTGAGCTTCCCTTTACACCTTGAATTGACTGTAGTTTTAAGTGCTGCCACTTGTCTCCTGTTACTCAAAACAAGATTATCGAGAGAAATTGTGCTGCTGCTTTTGTTTATATAGTAGTACTGTAATGGGAAAAGACTTAGTTCCTGGAATGATGAATGCTGATGCACCAGAAATCCTGCTAATGATAGTGATTAATGGGTGCTGCTCAAAATAGCTATCACTGCTGATATGACTAATTGTGCTGTATGAAAAGAGCTCCTTTATTCTCAGTAATCTCAAGGTGTTTCTACAGTTTTGGAGAAATGCCTGATCTGTGCAGATAGATAAATGCACAGTGACATGCAGAACTTGCAGTGAAGTATGGCAATTCTTTAAGGGCTTGCTTCTGTGCTGCAAAACCACTTGGGGCTGAAAATGAAGAATATCTTCTTGTGGTTACTGTAGGTAGATAGAATATTATTACTGGAATTGGATGTTGGCCAGAGCAACACCCTACGTGTTGCAAACAATGCCAGGGTATTGTTAGTAGCTACAGAAGGGATTTTATATCATACATGAAAGATGACATTTCCAGCAGTATGGGTAACCTCATCACAAAACATTGTGCTGGGCTGGCTCAGAAGGCAACTGACTCTGCTAGGATTGATAAAATCTACAGTATAATAACGCTAGTCCTCCTAGAGCTCGGTGATATGTCTGGATTAGCGTTTCTTAACCTTCACTGGCCTTTGAGTAGCAACAGTATATTAGTAACATGCCATAGGCAGTCTTGTGCTCCCCAGGCAATATTGTATTCTGGGTTCTGTTTAGATTTTGTATGTATTGTGGCTGAAAGCAGCACTAGAAGCTTATATGGGAACTGCAGATCTAAACTATAGAAGGTGCTGTTTCTTGATATCTGTAAAAATCTGAAGTTCTGCCTGGTAGGATGAAAAAATATGTTGAAAGTTAAGCAGAATTTGTTAGAGGTGGGTTCCAAACTCACTGTGAAGGAGCTAGTAGTTGTGTTTTGTTGTGCCTCTGGCTTTGCCATGAGTTTCTTCTCTTCTGCTGTTTGTGTACCTCAGGATAATTTTATGGCAGGTAGGGTGTAGATGTTCATCCCTTCTGCCCCCAAATAAATTATTAAGGGATGTGTATGGGGAGTAGAAGGCATTCATTTAGCAATTATTGTTTCACGGGTTAATTGCCGATTTGGTCTGATACAGTCCCAGCCTCCTAGTGTTCTGTGAATAAACTGTTTTGGTTCAGTCCTCAAATTTTGCAAAAACGGTAATTAAAAAAAAGATTCTTTTTTTTATGAAACTTCAAAAATATGGTGTTGGTGATAATGAGGTGTGTATCCACTTGAAATACTTCTGATATGATATGACAATTTATTTTGAAAACTGTGGTTTTGAAATAACCAATCTTGTCTTTCTTTGCTGTAATTAATGAAGATTAGTGGTTTTGATAAGATAAATTTGGGAGATTGATCTGTCTGGTTCTATTAAGGCCATAAACTTTGCATCAGGTCCAGTGATCTGGGTTGGAGTGGCCTTGGAGTACAAGAGTAAGAGGGATGTGTGTGGGAAACAGCAGAATAGAAGGTCTAGAAATGCTGGTTAACTTCGAATAATGAAGAAGAATGTCTGAAAAGGGGAATGTGAAGTACCCCAGGTGTGACAGGGGATTGTGAGATGTCTGTGTGGGAAGGTCAGTGTGGGTGTATCTGCGAGGCTTTAAGCATGTTCAAGAGCCTTTATAGCAAGTCAGACATTTTTCTAGCCTTTGTGTTTCATACCGTTGGTAGTACATTGGCTTCAGTCTAATGATAACATATGACAGCTTATCAGGGCAGGAACCTATTACAAGTTTTTATTGAAACAAATCAAGTTTGATGTGGGATATTCCAGGGCTTTGTTTTGATGAACTGTTTTCATAAAGGAAATAAATACTCTCCCTTCTAAGGAACGACTTTCTAAGGAGAGTCCTCATTGGAGAACACGGTAGCACTAGTAAATAGAATTTTTGCTGTATTTGCTAAAAAGCAAAACAAAATCTTTTAAAAAGTTTTTGCTGCAAGGCAGCCATCTGGTCTTTAAAATAAATTTTTGCCTTGTGTGTTTTTACTGTGGGGTCACATCAGAGAAAATAATTCTTTAGGAAAAGTCTTCACAATACCTCCTTAAATTATGACCAATTCCTACTTATGTTCATTATAAAATTTTCTCCTTAAAATGAGAGTTGCATGTTCTCTCTTTAAGGCTACCTAGATTTTCACCATCTTGCAGCAGAGCTGTACTACTTTTTTGTTGTCTTTTGTTACTTGCTTTTCTAATAGTTTTCTGCTTTTTCAAGTGATTAGGGTTTTTTTGTCAATGAGACTCTCCTTAGTTTGTTTTATCTAGCCATGTTTCAGTGGGGTACGTGTCAGATGCTGAAGTCTTCTGGTAAGCATTTCTGACAATAGCACTGCAAAAGATAGATTATTTGGAAAACTTCTACAGGAAGATCCATGTACCACCTTGTCAGCCGCCTCTTCTCAAGTTCAGATGTTCTGGTTTTGTTCTTTCCTGACACCACTTGTGTGTTGGTTAGAAAGTTATAAGAGAATGTGTCAGCTGGTTGTTCCAACAACAGTATTTTAGGTGCTATTCTTGTTTAGTTGTACACTCAAAATTGACATTTAATGGCACCATCCAATTACAGAAAATTCTGCACAGGCCCTGTGCAGTGTACTCTGCCATCCAGGAACTGAACAGTACTCCTCACTTTAAACAGGAAGAAAGTACTGCAGTGGACCTTTCCTCCAATTCTCCACAGGCATCCATGGTGTGATTCCTTCATGTGAGAGTTGTTTACTAATGAAATCTATCTTCAATCCTGACAGTAACTGAGTTTTTTCAGTTTCCCAAGTAGATTACCTCACTGTGATAATTTGCTATTCTTGTGAGTTTCTGGATGTTATTAGGAATTCCTCTGGATTTACTGGGGTAAAAGTAACATGTCCACATAGTCTGTCTGATACCAGGATATTCAGAGAAATATTCCTAGGTGGGGTTTTTTTGTTGTTGTTTATGAAAGTTGATCTTCCTGCTTTTTTGTACAGATTGCAGAATCTGTAATCAAGTGGTTACAGATTTTCTGTAATGCAGAACTATGCATATTCCTAGGATCACTATACATGTTGGGGTTTTTTTTCAGTTCTTTGTTCTAACAATTGGCATTTCCTTCCAGCACTCCTTACAGTTTTCATCAGCACATAAGTCTGATGACTGACTGTGCCTTAGAAGAACAGTTTGAGTCCAAGCACAAGAGCTTCCCTGGAGAAAGATAAAGCACCTGAATATCTACAGGTCACATTCCAGAAAAATCTGCAGATCTCTTAAGTGTTGCTTCCTAAGGGTCTAAGTACAAAGTAATATTTTCAAATGTTCCTTAAAAATACTTGAAGCTGACAGTTTCATCCTGAAGAAGCTAGATGTTCTTTTTCTGTGGCCCAGCATATAACAGAAATACTGAAAACCAGTGGAAGCTGTAATGACTGGAAAGGACGGACCCAGGAGTACCCTTCTTGTTGTTAAAAGACTTTTCTTGTGGCTGCATCCTCACAGCTTGAGTAAAAGGGCAAAGATCACTTTGGGTAAATGCAACTCTATTCCAGACTCCAAAAGAATAGGGAATGTAACTTCTTTTTGTTGACTATTTCAAAATTTTTCTCAGAATCCTGTTTGCAAGTCTTGGACCAGATGGTATCATGTAGAAGGCGAAAGAATGCATGGAGGAAGAGGCTACCTAAGAAATTTATTCTTTTAGGTCTGTACGTTCTTCTGCATGCATCTTGCAGGGTAACTTCAATGTAGAATGAATTTGTCATCTCCACATGCTCGTAAAAAAATCATGTTTGTCGGGTTAAGATAAAAATGAATGCAGTTTTTCAGCATTTGTTAAAGGCACCTGTGTTGAGTCCAAGATGGGAGGATCCTGAGGATAAGATGTTTTTTTGGTGGGAGGGAAGAATAGCAATATGGCCTGCTGTTGAGTGAACTGCACTTTATTGTCCAAGCAGCAGTTGAAGGCCAGGTGGCATAGAATAGTGTTAACTAAAACTGTGCAAATATGTTGTTACAGAATCCAGTTTCATCAGTGCATGTTTCACAGCTCCATAATAAACTTTATTTAGCCTTTTACCAAAGACATAGTTTGATATTTGGGTTTTTTTGGCTGAGCAACACATATTGCAAATATTTAAATAATAAGGTAATAAGATATACCCTTTTTCTTACATGAGATGAACGTTTACAAGCAGATGACGTCACTGAGAATTATGGTGCTGAAAAAAGGTCTACTGCTAAATATGCATGTACCATTTAGAAAAACTAAAATCTTTAATTTATTAAATAAAAAGCAAAAAATGAAAAAAAAAAAAAGAAACAACCCACAAAAAACCCAAACAACCAAGCAAGATTTGGTAGTGATTGGAATTTTGGTTTACTGAGTTTGGGGTAGTGCAGATGAATTCGTCAAGACTGCCAAGTTGCCACTGTTGCCATCAGGAAAGTGGAGGTTTAAGTGGGTACTTGTACATTCTTCACCTGCAGAGAGCAAACTGTAGGTGTACTTGGCTAACTCAGAGTGGAGGTCAGCTGAACTGTTTATCTGCCAGTGTAGATACACAAGTTATGATACAAGCAAGGCTAAGGTTTTGGTAATGTGATAACTTGCAGTTCTGTTTTAGCTCTTTTTTGAAGAGAAGTTGCTGAAGTTTATGTATACAAGGGCAGGGTAGGTTAAGTAAAAATTGTGTTTCCTAAATTAATACAAGTGTAAGTGGCTTATTTTTCTTAAGAGACTTACGTGCTGATGGGAACTGTATGGGGTGCTCGAAGGAAATGCCAATTGTTAGAACAAAGCCGTGGGGAAAAAAAGCATGTATGGTGATCCTGGGAATCTGTATGGTTCTGTATTAAAATAATGTTGCAAGAATCCTTACTCAAAGAGCTTCCAGGATTTCTGCTCATCTTGTGTTGCTGTTAGGGAAAGAATGGAAACACTTTCTCTCTAGCAATCCTATTAGATCTCATAATGAACTTCTTTGTCTAAACATTGCAATAATTTGCAGGGCAGTGGATTGTGATGTCGAATTCAGCACTTTGACCTGGTTTCAGGTCCAAAACCCAGTGAGTTTTAGGGAAGTTATCTTGTTACAACTTTGGTGAAATTTGTATAAAATCTGGCCATGAGTGTAACTTGGGTTTGTTCACAAGTTGTTCTTGGTAAAGGTATTTTACAAATTCAAGTTATAAACCCTAATTTAAATGTTTGTACAATATTTGTTCTTAAAACTAAAATAATAACTTTGGTTATGGGACAGCCAATGGTCTAGTTGGGCAGTCTTTGGTCAAGTATACTTCATACTTTGTCCATGTGGAAAGGTGGTACATCTGACCTTTGCTGTTTTGAAAATAATCTGTTGCATGGTTTTGTGGTCAGAAATCTATTGCTCTGCAGATGCTGCTGGACATGAAATCTGTTGAAAACCACTAATGATACATTTCTTATTTTTATATAGGAATGTTACATTTTTGTGGTGATGGATTGGTATGATAGAGTAAATCTGTAGCTGACATGCAAGATTTAGGGAAGTGTTTTTTGGGAAAAGTTCATTTTCTTCCTTTGAAGACACAGCAGGAAAAGAGATTGGTTGCGGTTTTGCTGTTTTCTTTTTTTTTTTTTTTTTCCTTAATTTTTTTGTTTTATTTCAGTTTCTGGAACAGTTTGGTTTTAGGAGCTCTGATTAGGATTGTCTGATACAGTCAGACAAATGAATAACAGACCGTGATTTGCCTTTTAATTATGTTTTCCCTGAGCATATGTTAAAAGGTTCTAGCTCTTCTCTCACTCTGCCTTCTCCTTCTGTATCACAGTGACCATGAGGGCTGCAGAAGTCCCTTTCAAATCACAGATGCTGTCAAAATGGGTTTTTGTCACCAAATCTCTGATGCTATTTACGTTCTTGCTGGTCAGATGTCAGGGAGTTACTACTCCAAAACCTTTAACAGTGTCTTTGATTCTGTCTGCTTTTCTGAAGAGTATGCTTTAATCGGACGTATCATTGGACTGAACGCTGGGAGTATTGAATTGCTGTGGCTTACAGATAACATTGTTCATGGATGAATAGCTCTTCTGGCTTTAAAGGAACAATATATTAAGCTTAACTTGTTTTAAACAGCTGCACAGAGTTTGTTGCTTGTGCAGTACATTGATATGTGGGGGTTTTGTCATCATTTAGTGTGTTTTGAAACTAAACATCTCAAGTCAGTTTCTAAGGAAGTACCTGTAGATGAGCACTTTGCTGTTGGTCTCTCCAGAATCACCTGTCCTTACCCTCTTACTGTTTCGTGGTTTATTATGTACTGCTTCCTCCGTTACACTTGAAGGATTATTGATGGAAAATGTCTGTCTAGCCTCTGCAGTCTCTTGTATTTCAACATTATTTTGCTGTGTGTTTGTTCCCCTTGAACGGCCGTCATGGCCCTCAACTTTGTGCATTGTGGGACATGGAGAAGACTACTGCAAATATGACTGTTAAAATTTTACTTGATGTTAAGTTGTGGTTTGTTTGTTCTTTTTCCTGAGACATTGACATTTTTATGGGCTTTTTTTAGCTTCACAGTGCAGCCAGTGGATGCTTCTCTCTGTCTGATGCAGTATGTTGTTACTGGTACTTTAGTTGCATCCTGAAACAGGAGAAAATTATGTAGTTGTGACTTTCTTCTGAAGAGTTGCATCTGTATTTCATTCTGAAATTGTTTCAGCAGTTTCTTTTAAAAAGTTCTTATGGTTTTGGAGAAATAATATGTTGTTGTCTTTGCATAATGCTATTTGATTATACATATGCTGGAACATGAGTTCCTCATCTCTACTATGTTGTTTGTTTTTCACTGCACATTGAATCATATATCAAAAAAAACAAGGGTAGATATAGTTTATGGAAATTTTCTACGCTACATAATTACGCTGTTTTTCGTTTAACTTAAGGTTTTGTAGGTGATACAGTCCTCAATTACAAGAGTAGATGGGAAGGTATGCTGTACTTTCTTACAAAATGCTGTATTTTGATCCAGTTGTTCAGTGTGTTAAGGAATAAATTATAATATGAATGCAGGGCTTCTTGCACACTATGTCCATGTGAAATATTTTTCTCTAAAGTAAATTCTAATGTAAGCAAAATTAAACTGGTGTAGTTTGGAACAGTAGACTTGGGGCAAATATTACACAACTAGCTATGTGTGAATATTGATTATAGTGCTTCGTAGCATGCAAAAAACCTGATAGTGATTCAAAGCACTGTTGAGTTAGTGGGTTTCTTATTCCTTATTTAGCTGTCTCTAAAGGTTTGTGTTGTGAGCATGTGTTTTTCTTCTTTCTTTACATCATATCGTTGACTTAAAACCTATAGTTCATTGGCTTTCACTTGCTATCTGCCTGCAACAGTGTAAAGTATTTTGGCCAAAAGACGCTGTTGTGAGGGACAGAACTCTATCTGAAATAGTCCAAGTCTGGTGATTTCAGAAGACCCACTTAATATTGTGGAAAAAAAGCAGGGAATAACAATTGCAGCTGTAGAATATACTTCAGAGAGGGGAAGCATTTGACAGGTTGACTTAAGTATACCAATATGTGTCCCCAAATGCAAGGTACCCTTGTCTTAACTGTTGTGTATTCCAGCACTGATAGGGCTTTCTGTATCTTTTAGGTAAGAAGTAATACTTTGAAATTGGTGCTTTGTAGTTGATGTGAAAGGAAGAATTGTTTTTTATTTTCACTGGTGACTTCTTTTGTTCTAAAACTGATTTCTTCTGTACAGAAGATGCTGCTTCAGCTTGGGCTGATGGTAAGCAGTAGATTGTGTGGCAGGTACTTGTAGCTTCCTTGCGCTGACCTGAATGCCTTTCATTCTGCTTTCTTCTTTTCTTGTTTGTTGTCTTTTCTCCGTTCAAAGGCTTTGGTTTCTTAAATACCTTCATAATGAAGATTAAGGTAAGAAACATAGCAAAGCAACTACTCGTAGTTGTGAATTCAATGCATAAATAGTGCTCAATGTAATATTTTAGAATTAACAAATAATTAGGTAAAAAACCTTTTAATTTACCATGTGTGCCAGATTTGAGATTGTTATTCATAGAATAGCCAGATTTTTACAGCATTGGCATGTGGTAAAAATCTAGATGCCACAAGATTTTTCGCTGATGTTTTTTCTAAAGGAGTTATGATCTAGGAGCGTAATAGCATAGATTTTCTTGAGTAGTTGTCTTCTAAGAGCTTACTAGTATGGATTGCTTAATATAACATTGAAATTGTTTTTATTAGTAATGAATGAGTACAACTTCTGACCAATAACCATCCATTGTCCAAATTATGGACAAAGAAATGTCTACATAAGTGGAATTTATGTGTTTCAACTTCAGAGGCAAAGCATGCCAGCATAATTGCCTGAAAAATATAAAAAGCAGCCTATGGAATAATGTTCTATTCAGGACAGAAGGTAATACGTTAGCTATAAGAGGGGATGAGACTCCATTTTACAAGTGGCTATACTGTTTAGAACTATTTGCTGATATGCATATAGTAACTCGAAAAGCTGTAGGATACCTTACTAATAGTGTCTGAGAGCCCTAAAATACAGTTTAATATAATTTTTGAATATCATTATATTGATTTACTGTAAAGAAACCCATCAGTTTCATTGCCAAGCCCACAATTATCTAACTTTATTATGCCACTGAATTCAGTCACTCTCCTCTTCTCCTGTAATTATTTTCATTCTTTTATTGCTTTTGTTCGGCTTTACACTTAGTTCACTTTTAAAACTTCTCTTTGCACGTATTACACCGTAAGTATTGGAATGTTACCTGAAAGATGGGGAGAGGAATCTGCCATGCTGAAAATGTGAAAGATTCCTTATTGTTACAAACTCATTTTGGTATGAGTGTCAGTGTCCGTGCTGCTGACATGGCACAGTGTCACAGTGCTGACATGCTGACACAGTGTTGTGCACTGTTTGAACTGTCCTGCTGCACATGAATACATGAGTGGTAGTTGAGGATAAAAATCCCTTGATGTATCAAGTAATACTCGTGATTGTGGTTAGTCGCAGTTCTGACTTTAGAACACACTGTTCCTAATAAAATAATAAAAGCAGAAAGCGGTGTGGTCTGGTCCGGCTGCTCAGTGTTACCAGACACTTTGAAGGAAGGTAATTATTTTATTTATTTCTAGAATGGAAGTTCTGAGAAAATGACTCATTGAAATTCAACTCCTTTAATAAAGCAGAACATAAATCCTGTAATATGCAGTAACAGGTATTGCTAGGTGTACGCAGGAAGTACGTGTTTTGAATTACTTGTGGATAAAACCAAATATATCAATACCTTAGTAAGTAGTAAGGATGCATGTCTAATACTGTGGTTTTTAAGTTTGCTGGAGTGAGTGGAAAAGTGGGAAAAAGAAATTGAAAATAGGACCAATGTTAATGAAGTGAAGGCAAGAAAGTAAGATATGTTTTCAGTGTTCAAAAGTTGCAGGTAAATACAAACTTGGTATTATAACTTTTTTTTTAAAAGAAGATGCAGAAAATGAATATAGCATGCCTGTGTTTATTCATTGTAGTGTTCCCTGAGAGATTCCTACAGATACATATTGTAGGTTTATGCAGAATATAGAAATTGCAGTTGCCTAATGGAATAATTCTGGAAGTAAAGCAAGATCCTTACAAGCCTTGGAAGGAATATTAGTAGTAGTAGGAACAGAGTTTTCTAGGGTTTTTTCTGTGTATTACTTTGAAGAGTAGGAATGGTACAATCCTTCCCGCAAAAGCATGTTAGCTGTTGTGTTTGATTGTGCAGTAGTGGTTGGTTCTTTCTGCTGCCATCAGTAATTCATGAGCACAGTACATGGTTTAAGGTTTTTGTCAGAGCTTGCCTAATGGGTGGAAATTGGAAGAAGATGTATCATCAGGAAATGGAGAACGTGGCATAGGATTACAGTGGAAGCTTGAGCCTGAGATCTTAGGGTCTAGCAGCAGGGTTCTTTCCAAACAGTTAATTGTTCTGTGGGGGTCTGTTACTGTGGTATGTATCTTAAAGCAGATGCAATTTTTTGTCTTTGTAAAAATTTTACATGCCTTCTCCAGATGTGTGTGAGGAATAGTTTCCATAATACTGATTATGGAGTAAGAGCAGGCACTGAGTTTTGCCCAAGAGCAGTCATAGCTGCTATGTGACGCTTCCACTGGAGTTGGAAGAACTTGAAAGTAGTGAGGATGTAGGGACGTCTAGATGAGGTCTGTGTTCAAATAGAAGATTCCTGTCTGTGATTCTTGAGGTGTTGATTTGCAGTGCTTGATTTCTTGCAGGAAGGTGGGTTTCACAGTAGGCTGCAGACTCCCCTGGCATGGAAGCTGCATGAGGGCTCAGTCAGATGTGTAGAGGCAGTTTATGGCAGGTAGCAGAGGGTTAGAAAGCACATGTTGTCTATTTCGCCACTAATTTTATCTTAAATGTAAAGTTTACAAGATCTTGTTAATAATCTTGTATACCATGTTGATATAGTTAATATTTAAATGGAAGTGTTAAATTATTTTTCTTTAAATTAAGAACTGTATTGTTAAATACCAAACAAAACGATCAGCCAGTTTGATGATCAGCGTTCATTTCTTTACATTTCAGTACTGACAACAGTAGTAATAGCATTGCTGTTATCACTAGGATGACTTCACCTGATGATACTGTAGGGCTGTAAGTGGAAGGCATTATTTTACAGAAATCCTTCCCAGAATTTTTTTTCAGAAATTTTTAAAGAATCGCTATACTTTCGTAAGCTTAGATGTTTTTTTCAGATGCTCATTGAGTAATTTGAATGTTTCATGTAAACTATCATGTTAATCGGGTTGTTTAAACTTAGTAGAATGTTTATTGCATGCTTTATCCGAAATTAAGGCACAGATTAGCATGCATCTCCAGCCTCCAGCTGTACTCCAGAAGCCCTTTCTCTATGAAGTAAGGATTTCAAAATGGTGTCAACTATGGATTTACTTTGGTACGTACTTGATTTACAACCTGATTTAGTTGAAGTTGTCCCTGCCCATGTCAGGGTGTTTGACTAGATGACCTTTGAAGGTCCCTTCCAACCCAAACTATTCTGTGATTCTGTGATTCATTCTTTATGACTAATGAAGAATGTTCTTACATAACTAAAATGACCTATACTGTATTCCTGCAAATTTATGGAAGATGGGAGTGGAAACAGTTTTGAAAAGTAAAGACCTTCATGCTGCCCTCAGTGAGGACTTTAGAATTGCTTCTGTAACTTTCGTACTGAAGGCAGAGACTGTGGAAAAATATTTTTAAAATTATATTTACATCAACAATTACATTAGTTCTTCAATTATGTATTTTATGGACACCACAGTAATAAAATGCTAAATAAATATAATATTTTGAAAGAGTTGGGTAGTTAGACAGTGGTTATGTGATACTGTTTTTCCATTTGAATAACAGTATCCTTTTGAAAACACACTTGCAAATATTTTCCTAGTGCTATGATGAATTTTTGTGGTTGTCATTCATTGACATGAGAATCTTAGTGAGGTTTTCCTGAGGTGTTTCTAATCCCCATTTTGGGCTGGGGTGGAGGAGCTTTCAAACACTGACCCTTAAGACTCAGTGAAGTTACCTTTCAAAATATGGATCATCCTTTTTTTGCTGAGGGAAAGGCAGTCCTGACATTGCTGTTGACAATGTAAATTCTTATTTTTTAAAGTAAAAAGAGAAGGCATTGTTACTCTCCCAGTAGCCACCTAGGAATGAATCTCATGTTGGGCTGCTGCTTATTGGATGGCTTATGTTAAGCTAACTTTTGCTTCATAATATAAATTGATTTGGAAAGTATATTGATGAGATGACTCTCCACAGCTTATTGTTTTCTTGTCACTTCAAAATCTGTCTCTGCTACCTTAAAAATTTCTTACATTTGTTTTTCTCTAGTCTGATTTATGTTCACTTACCTACTTTAATTCTTAATTACTAGAGGCTGTCCTCCCACTTGCACTGTTCAATTTCTGTGGACCTACCAATAAATTCAGTTGATGCCCTGCTGAGAACAGGATGGAAGCTGAAGGAGTGGGAGAGAGAAACTAGAACAAGCTAATGGTTTTTGCTAGATCTGTCTGTGCAGACCAGTGTGAAACAAGCTGTATTTATTGTAAAATATGTTTATAAGATGCATATCAATTCAACAAAATATATTATAACACTTAATGTCTGTCTTCAAGGATTGTTCCTCCTTTCCTAATTTTGCTGGTGAGGTCCAGTTGTCCCATAACTGATTATATCTAAAATATAGTTAGAAAGTAATTCTGTGGAGTGTTAGTGGCAGTTTCTTTGCTATTAGCATCCTAGCCTGACTAATTTTCTGACTGATCAACAGAAAGTCCTGTCAATATAGTTGCTCTTGTTTTGAAAGTCTAACTATTAGCTTGGTGTAAGCATTATAAGTATTTTCGTATGTGGGTACCATGTAATTCCCTTTTTTATTCTTTTGGGTTTTTTTTAAACTTCGTGTGAAGTGAAGGCATTCACTAATGCACAGTGGCCAGATCAGTTCCTCTCTGCAGGGTAAGCACACAGCCAGCTAGCAGTGACAGATGTTCCTCCACCCTCTGTGTTTTCTGGGACTGAAATAGCTTGTTTTGGGGTAGGCAGATGAGTGTGGCTCATGACACCACAGACATGTACTTGTAACTGTGCAGCTCTGAGAGGGCATGGCTGTGTCAGGCTGAAGCCTCCAGACTTGGGACGCACCACGGAAACTTCTTGTTTTTCAGAACTTTGGAGACAGAAAAATATTCTTTCATTCTTCAGGAGCTGTTCTGTATCAAAGTGCTTTTGTGGGAGAATTTGTGCACAGAGGAATGTTATGCTGTAGCGACTGTATAAATTGTGTACAATTGATAAAAATATGAAAGAGAGTTCTGGATAGTGCTAATTAATGAAAAGTACGAATTTTGCCATTGTGGCCTAGGTAGACATCTGGTTGAGTCAGATACTTCTGTTTTGGTTTATTTAGTGTAAGAAATGTTACGGATTTGATGGCAAAGAAACAGCATATCTTGTTGTTGCAAAAAAACAAAGAAGTTTGAGCAAATTCCTTCTCATAAATAGATGGTGTCAGATGAGAAGGCTTCTTTTGTAGTAAACCCCTGTAGTCTGTGAGACTTGTCCACAGATGTCCACAGATACTCTCCAAGTATCAATAATGGCTGGAAGTTAATGCTTTGCTTTGCAAACTGCCCTGATGTACAGATTTGTTGTATTTTAAGGTCTTTATCTAAACCTAAAAAACAAAGCTTTTCATTGCAGTGGAGTACTGACAGTAGTGTTGAAAACCTCTTTCTCAAAGAAGGCTTTTAAAACCTATGTTGCATGAATACAGCATGTTTTTAATGCTCTTAAAAGTGTTGTAAAATTGTCCTCAACAAGAAACATATGGTTAGAAACTCTGTGCTATCCTGACTATAGGAAGCAAAGTCTGCAACATGGACGATATTTAATTTAAAAAATTGGGATAAGGGTCGTGAATTGTATGCTAGAAATAGAAAATAAGATTAGAGGTTATGTTTCAGGCATGGAGCTGTCTCGGGGGGGGGGGGGGGGGGGG
>CABHOG010000042.1:307790-320929 GCA_902168055.1 Aratinga solstitialis | reverse complement strand
TGAACATCAGTTTGACTGTTGTATGCCTTTCCATGCCATATACTTAATGTAGCAGCTTAAAGCCGGAAGCTAGAAAAGCTGTGTGTGCTGCTGAGGCATGCCGGCAGAATTCCATCTATGCATTTGTTAGCAAGTAGCTCTTGTGTGAAGTTATTTATATTCTTTGGTAGCATCTACGCTAGATATAAAAAATATTTCCCAAACATGTAAATCTATTTGTATTGAAAGAACTCAAACATTGATAAGAACGTTAACTCTGTTTTTTTCAGAAGCAGGAAAACTGGTTTGTTTAAAAGAAAAAGGTCTGTTTAAAATATGAATATCTTTGCTTTTCTGTATAGAAGGAAAATAATCAAGCTAGCCTTCTGAGGACGAAAGTGTAAAATGCAAAACCCAAGTAACTAATTGACTTTTAAACCCAGAAATTTCTTAGAGCTGTGTCAGTGTCAAGGAGTGGATGGAGAAGACCTAGAATTTCTCTGGTGTTCTTCAGCCTTCAGCTTTTTGATTTTAAGTTGACCTGTGGCCTATTTTGACATTTACATTGTGTGGATAAAAGGCAACAAATTGTTCCGAGGACTGAAATAGAAAGCAGGATTGCTGAAGTCTCAAAGATGTAAGTTGTTACCATTGCGGTGAAGGTGGGGTGGCGCACAGAGGCTTGCTGAAGTAGGGCAAGAGGAAAATCCTTCTGTCTCTGGTGCTTAACTTGCATTAGCATCAGTTGTTAATAGCGTTTGCAGAAGATTGAGCGACTTGGGGAAGGATTTTTTTAGTTGTCTGCTGTGTAAAGCAGGCAGAACAACTAAGTGAGTGCTAAGCTTGAGGGGGGAAATGTTAGCAGTTGTTGAGATTGGGCTGTATTTGGGGGTTGGAACTAGGTGATCTTTAAGGTTCCCTCTGACCCAAACCATTATAACTTCCACCCACCCACCCCCACTTGATTTATATTAAAGGTTTTTTAAACTGAAAGGATGCTACATTGGATCTTACAACTAATCATGTAATGACCCCACCTGTACAGGATGTGTTAGTGCTGTTCAAAAAATCTTATCTTTATTTAAGACTCACAAATTATGGTCTTAATGAGGAGGGGAACGCTGTGCCCAAGACACACAAAGCGCTGGTTTTTATTTGGAAAAATTAGGAAAGGTAATGAAGTATACATGCTCCTGCTTCTACTTTTTTAATCTTTATGATCTAAAAGTACTTGTCACCACTGTTCCTTCATCAGCTACACAAATTAGTTCTACCTAATCCTACTAGAAAACAAAGATTTGTTAGAAATGAAGCATTTTGACACTTCCAAGAGTGTCCTGTTGCAAAAATCTAGTTCAAAAATGGTTTTTAGAATTAGTTAAAACTATTCAGCTGCTACTATTTATGAAATTGCTATTTGCAATAGTATTATATGATGCTTTTAAAGTATTATGTTTGTACTGATGTTTGGTTTTGTTACAGGAGGGAGACTTATTCACACTGGATTGCTCTGCTTTATTCATATCCTGTGACAGTGAATCAGATATTTCTGTCTATATACAGACTGAATTGCCAGCCAAATTTGAGCCCGAATATGGTAAACATAATTAAATTCATTTGCTGTAAAAATGCATTCTCCTTAGTTTAACATTTTCATGATTACAGTTTTCTGATAATTCCATAATTTTCAACATGAGAGGGATATGAAAGGCCTAATCATCATGTCCTTCTTCAGTATAGAATGTAGTTTGTTTTCCTGGGCAAAACTCCAGCTGTTCAGTGACGAATCCTCTGCTACTCAAATACAGTGAGCCCAGTAAACTGTTTGGAAAGCCTGTTCTCAGAGTGAACAGAGTGAATTGTGGTAAGAGGACATGAATCTCTGTATTACCTAGATGACAAAAAAGCTCATGGCTGCACTGTTGTGAGAGAGTAAGTGCATGTGCTGATGTCTGTTTTCCTGATAGGTACTTCTCTTTCCTATTTTTTGAAATGAAATCTCTGTCATTTCAGCATACTTAATACTTTTCAAGTAGGAGACTTTCAATTAATGAGTTGTGGGAGAAGGCAGCCATTAATATAGCCAAAGCTTCTACTGCGTACTGAAGAGAATAAATGTTTGTAAATACTGGATTAGGTTTTAACGTCTGTCCCAAAGAAATAATGTGCTAATACACTTTTAAATATAAAAAGGTGAATCATTTACATGTGGAAATACATGCTAATAATAGCCACTGCATTTATATGAATGGGCTAGGGCTAGCATATTTAATGCAACTAAGAAAACACATTTGCAGGGCTTTTTCTTTCTCTTTTTTTTTAGTGTAGTCTCATATCAAGAGAATGTTGTAGATGTATTCTGTGACAAGTGTTGAGAATTCAGAAGCAGTGTAGTAATTTGGAAACGGAAAGATTGTTGGTGTTGAGTTACTGCAAATGTTTTGAAAGCTTTCATCATCTTTGCTCCAAACAGGCAAAAAAAAAAAAAAAGGATGAAAAATCTGCGAAATGCTTTAAAGAGTTTCTGTACATCATCTGTCTTATGTTTCTAGGACTCAAAACTTACCTACTATGAAGAGCTTTAAATGTGTAGATGATTGTAATTTTCACCGCCTTGAAATACTACTTTTGTCTGACACTACTGTGTGTACTGAGTCTGCTCTGAGTTTGGGTTTTCTTTGTCAAGTTGCATAGCATCACAAACTCAGTTAAAACAGTCAAGAAATTTGGTTTAGGGATATTTATTCCAGTGGGAAAAGTCAAATGTATATATGCTAATAAGTGTGAGTACTGTGGCGTTTATGGAATGTAGTGTCTGTGTCTGCAAGAGCAGCAAAATGGCTGGAAGCCTTCTCTAAAAGTTAACAGCTGATTTATCAATAAGTAAATGCTCCTGTTTCCAGAGCAGTTGTAAACAGTATGCCACTGTGATATACTGCTTTTGATGATCACAAGTCGACATGAATAAGGAGTGAAAGTGGCCATGCTGATTCAAACTTCAAAATTGATCAAATTCAACCTTCTTTATCCAGTGGAGGTTATAAACAAATACTAGGGATAGGCAAGCAGGATGAATTTGTGGGCTACACTCATTTGAAACTGTCTTCAGCATTTTGCTGCATATAGGATTTCGTGAGCCTGTGGTTAGGCTATTTAGCAAGCCGAATGAGCCCCTCTGTAAGAAAGAGTGATAAGGAGACCAGAACTGCATGGTAGATTTGAAGTGTATGTAAACGATGGATTTATGCAGTGATATAATTATGTCTTGTTTTCCCTGCTGCCATGCCCTTCCAAATTCCTTTGCTAATAATTTGTAACATCAGATTTAGTCTTCTGACTACCATTCAGCATCAGGCTGACATTTTAGCAAAACCGGTCAGTTGTAACACTGAGATCATCTTCCTGAGTGGAAATGATCAGGCCAGAGCCCATCATTTTGTATGTGAGGCTGGGATTGTTTTTCAGTGTGTGAGTTGATAAATTTAACCGTAACGAATTAAGTCTCTTATTTTAGTCCCTCGTCCTGTAGAGTTATGCCCCTCTGCATGTGTGTGTGTATATATATACACACATACATATATTAGTTCATGTGGTATGTCATGACTGAATGCTGTAGTATTTGACTTGGGCTCTTACTCCGGCTTGTCTTTCCAAGTCTTGTTTAATGTATGATTTGTCTGGGGCAATGACAAGTTCCTCAGAAGACCCACACTTTTGAAAGAAGATGTACTGATGATGACATTTATAGAATGTCCTTCAGTTACCTCTCTTAAGTACTTTGCCAAAGGCTGGGAATTATTCCCTTTTTTCTAGGTGCAGAAGCTTTTTATGCAGTATTTGGGTCCATGGACAAATCATTTTAAGCCCTCTGCTTGGTTTCTTCATCTACACTGACTCAGCAGTAACGAAGCTCTTCAAAGCAATTTCTTAAACCTGTTCAAAATAATTTAAGTAGAAGTTTTTAGCATGCATATTAAAACGTATATTAAAAACCTCTCTTTCCAGTGAATGATACTGAGAAATACGTATGGCATTTGCTTATGCTGGAAAATTGCAATTCATAATTTAACAAGGAGATTTAATTCTCACCTGAGTATGTGAGAGATATGACTAACTTTACTTGAATTAATCATATGCTTAAGTCCATTCCTGAAGTGAGCACAAAGGTTTAAGATGTTTACTGTATGATTACAGGATTGTACGGTTTGGGGGGGGGGGGGGGGGGGGTTTTGTTTGGTTGTTTTTGTTGTTGTTCTTTGTTATATCATGTTCCCCCCTACATGAAAGCTCATCTTGTGCAGAAACGTGGGAATTCGTTATCTTTGTAGCTATTACAGGGTGGTTTTTTTATTGTTAAGTTTTAGCAAAGAAATATCTTCCTAGACTCTTTGTGCTTACTGTATTTAAAAGTGAAACACTAATCAGAAGTGACAGGTAATAATCTAGCATAGGTAACTTCCACTGTAGTTTAGAAGGACTTCAAGTGCTGGCTGGGTTTGCAGGGAAAGACTTGGGAGGGAGCTTGTGGGGAAAAATTATCTCAAGTGGCCATAACTGGACCATGATGCACAATCCTGGCCAAGTACTATTCCTGTTCCGCGTATGGTTTAATTTAATATTTCTCTACTTCAGCCTTTTCTTCTTGCTTTCCCTTCAACAGGAAATGACATGTGGCTGAGAAAGGCCATTTAGAAGAATAGATGCTAACTGATTCCCAAGAGCTCTCCATCCCTTCTATGAAATCATGCCTTCAGTTCTTCACTTGGTTTTGAAGAACAGTGTATTTCTTGCAGTGGCTGGTTTCCAGCATGAGCAGGCAGCTCTTCCCAAGCAGTCTACAGGTAGTGGCCACAGTCAAAGAATTCTGTAGGTTATCTATTCTGAGTGGCAGAGCTGTGCCTTTTCTGCAGAAAGCTTGTGCTTGCATGCTCACTCTGGCTGTGGTCCCACGAGCCCTTTCTTCATCTTAAAATGTATTTCATCTTGGTTGAGAACAAGAGAGAGTGTGCTAGTGGCTGATGTTAAGTGCACCTTTTTGGGAGATGAGAGATGGAGTCTTGGGTCTCCTGGCTGACAGTCCCATTGCATGGGAATTTCTCAAGCTGTGTGCAAATGCTTTGTTAGGCTACTATATCAAAAGAATGGACATGTATTTTCGTTTCCTTCAGCTCCCTTTCAAAAGGGGACTGGTCCTGCTTTCAAAATAGATAACGTAAGCACCTATTGCCAGGGGAGGATTGAAACAGTGATCCTGATCTGACACAGGCATCTATTTTTGACATTCAGGGAGGCACTCAAGTCTGAAAGAAGGTCTGGTTTAACACATTCCTTTCACCAGCTTTTCCTTTTGCTGTCATGTCTTACTGCTGAGACTTGAGTTAGTACTGTTTGATGTGTTGCCTGTTTTACTTCAAGTAAGATGTGGAAGTCTCCTGTTGCACTGTTCTGCCATGAAAAAATCTAGCTCAGTACACTGAGAACTGTGAACCTGATTCAGAGATACTTACCTTCCATGTGTGCTTCAGAGGGAGTGTAGTTACACAGTTCAGGGCTATGGACTTTTTTTGGGAGTGTTAAAGGCTGGAAGTGAGGTAGTGTAGTGCTGAGTTGCCAAGACCCTCAGTCCTTACCTAGCTTCAGAAATTTGGTGTTCTTCATCGTTTACCAGTTCTCTCTGTTTCAGAGTGAATTTCACAACAGTCTTTAGTGACTTGTTTTTTTGAGGCAGGGTGTGCTTGTCATTTAGGACATCTAGCCTAAATGTTTCTCTAGAGTATTTTTCAGTATAAGTGCAAAAGACACAAATTGGCGCAAATAAATTAATAGTTTTGTTTTAAGGCAGGTCATTTTGAAGGGAAGAAAAGTCTACGCAAAGACATAAATTAGTTAAGAAACTGTCTTGGGTAAGTATTTCATCAGTGAAATTGTCTTCGAGTTAATAAAAGCATGTTGCTGGAGCCTTCCACTTAGGTTTAATGAATCTTTATGCTTCTGTTTGTCATTGCGTCCGTGGTGAATGAGATCAGTTTCTGCATTAATAAGTTGCTGTGCTTAGATTTAGGTATATTTAAATGGAATGCTCAACTTGATGATTCTAGTTAAACTACACGAACTACATAGTCCCTGTAGAGTATGCAGCATGAGCTGTGGTCCCCAACTAGTGGCTGGAAAGACACTGAATAAGGTTTTATACTGTGGCTGTTGACATGCGCCTAATCCTGGCAGACTAACTTCTAATCTAACTTCTGGCCAGAGCATGTGGTGAGCTGGTATTAGGAAGGAGAGATGCTGGCAAGAGGATGTTTCCAGCAGGAGCCTCATGGTTTCAGAAACATTTGGCTTGCCTGCTTTTTTTGTTTTATTTTATTCTCTTTCCTCCAACTGTTCTGGGCAAGCGGCTGGAAAGGGATCCCAGTTAGCAATTCATGAGCTAACAAGAGCTAAAATGGTATTGGTAAAACAAGCTGTTTCTGTCTCTCTTGCCTTTTCTCCCCCTGTCCTCCTCTAATAGGAGATTTTTACAACTTCGATGACTAAAAACCAAACAACCCCTCCCTAAAACTCCCAAAATATACAGGAGATCTAGATCTGTCCTAGTGGCTACAGCCCATCCTCTTAGGAAGGCCTTGAAAAGCGAGGCTGGTTTTCTTTTCTGGCTTTGTAGCCTGAGTTCAGGCATCTGACTAGAAGCCATTGGGGTTTGGTGTCTGGTGTTGTCTGCCCATCGGCTGAGCTCCCAGGACTGTGTCTTTTCCCCCTGGTGCTCCCAGACAGGTTTCTTGGCATGTGCCTGCATCCTGACAGCTGTGTGCAGTGAGTCCTGGGAAACAGTAAGCCTCGTTTGCCCTGATGGTGAAGGTAGTGATACTTGTCAGCTACTATAAAAGCACTTGCATGCTTTAAGTATTTCTGATGTGTTGGTAAGAAATTACAAGTGCAAAATGACTTAGCTGATGTCAGAGATTAATGCATATTTTCTGCCAGCCAGCATTACTTGGAGATGGCTGTTCTTGTCGACTGAAAACTTTTATTTTTCAGAACATATTTTCAGCTCTTATATTATTCTGAAGACTTTTATGTCCAAGATAAAAATTAAAACAAATTTGAAAAGCCCCCACACTTAGTTTTATGGATTTTCTCTTTATGGATATATTGCATTTATTGTACAGTTGTCATTCTTACAACAATCTTAATTGTATGTGGTGTATTGAGAGTGTTGGAGATGCAGTGGAAGTCAGAATTTAATTTCTCAGGTTGGGATTTGTTACTGAATTTCTAATAGTCTTTATATTGATCTCTGGCATGGAGGTTCCAATTCCAATTTCTAGTATTTTTGAATGGATATGCTTGTAAATGCTAAACATTCTCTAGAGCTGTAGATATAATCCATCTTAAGTTTGAGATAGTGTAAAATTAATCAACTCCCAATTAAAATCAACAGAATATTGATGTCTGTCTGAAAATTCCCCTCTGTAAGTAATTGGGACTGTTTGACTGTTTTTTGTTAACCTGTTTATTTATGAGGATCCTGAGAAGTTTATTTGGAGGAGTTTCCACCATCTGTCTTAGTTCACTTGTATTCTTACAGTTAGTAGCCTAAAGGATAAGAAAGAAACAACCTCTTACATCACACGCAGCCTGTGGCTCCTCCCTCCAGATGAAGATTTTTTTTTATTTTAATGGCTCTTTGGTGCTGGAGCTCACTGGAACAGTCTGCAGGGTCCCTATCTGGGACTGACTTTCCATTTCTCCTGTTTACTGTCTCTCTGCTTTCGTGTAGATTGCTGGTTTGAAACCTTTTTACAGTTAAGCCTCTTGATGCTGCCTTCTCCACAGTCCCTTGATGTTGTCTCTTCTGCCCCTGCTGCCATCATCTTGCCAGTGTGGGGCTCAAGGTGAGCACAACAGCAGAGCCTGTTGTGTGATACGCTGCCAGATGTCGTTCCCAGCTGGGGGTCCCTGCTTTAGACTGCTGTGTTTCCTTGGCCAGGATGTTGGTATTGCATTGTGAGGTGTCAGTACAGAAGTTGACCTTGTTTGGGCCTTGGCTGGTAACTTTTTTTAGTTCTGAGTCAGCTCATGGTGGGGACAATGGGAAACTGGTCTTCAGGAAGCAGTGTATGGGCTTCCCCATCCGTTCTGCTCCCAGTTTGCTGTTTATATGTCAAAGGCTGTTTGGGATGTCTTTATTTTGTTAAGGTATCCATGTTTGTACTTTGGCTGGCCTGGCCAGGTGATGAATGTGATGTACACATTAGTGACAGCAGAACTTGAAGGTAACTTTTAGATTTGCACAAGATTTGTGTAACTGAATGTGGGAGGGAATTGGTGTGTTCTCCACAGGAGGCCCTTGGCTCTAGCAGCCTGCTGGCCTTTTGGCCTTGCAGTAGGCTTTGTTTGTTCAGGCTTTTTCCTGGTAAGCAATCTGGCTGTTCTGGGTTGTTTCTTCTGGAGTTCCTTTTTTTGGACATTAATTGAGTTTAGTTGCTCTCTTGTTTGATTGTTTTACATGAATGGTGGTTGCAGTGCTAAGTTCATCCTGGAATCTGTATCTCATAAAATTAAAACCGGCATACAGTATCTGGAAATGTTACTTTAAAAATATTTATCTCGAGTATTTTGGATCATCTTACTCATTTATGTTATATTGTATGTTTACTGAAAAGACACCAGGATTCACAAAAAATACCTTTGCAAGCAGTTTTTAAAATCGGGATCAGAACACTATTTAAAGCATGAAAAATTGGGTTTTTATGAAAACAGTTTTAGCCAGTGTGACCTGCAAAGCGTTCATGTAGATGGTACATGAAGTTGGCTGAAAGGAATTTGACAGCATGGGTAATTGTGTAACTAAACTAGCTAGTGATAGACTTGTACATTTTACTCACTACTTCCTCTGCTCAATTTCCTGTGTTGATTCAGGAAGAAAGTTGCATCCTCTGCTAGCTGGGTAATCCCAAAAGTCCCGGGTGGGGATTGGGCCCATTTTTGCTGGTACAAAACAGAGACTAGGAGATGCCAAATTCCATTTGTCTGAAAGTCTTCCGTGTTGATTTATGTCTCTTGCCGTCAGTGAAGTTGGAGAAAATGCTTTTGATTTTTCTGGGAAGTTTCAAAGCAAAAATTTTTGGATGTTACATGTAAAACCCAGTAGTGAATTTGATTTGTTTACGCACTTATTTTCATGCAATTTCTGTTTCCTCTATGCAAGTGGTGCTGTTTTTTAGAGGAACTCATGAAGATGTCTCCTTGATTCTTAGTGGAAGTTCAAAAAGCTCAAACTAGTAGCAGTTAACTGGCACTAACTCCTTACAGTGAGAGCATAAACAATGTGCTGATCTTTTTCAGTAGCGTTTTACAGCTTTCAACAGGGTAGTGTTCAGTGTGGAGCTTGTTTTTATACTATATATTCTGTTTATAATGTTTAATTGCACATGAGCAATGCTGCTTTGGCCTTGATTACCTAAAGGAAGGAATAAAATTTATTAGTGGCATGCTGACTTTTTTGGGACTTTCCCTACTTTTTTTCTGTGAATATTTCTGTTTTCTGCAAGTAAGTACAAGCTGAAGGTTAATATTTTGTACTGATAACATGCTCTTGCATCACTAGAGTGAAACATTATTTATTTTTTTTCTAATATGATGAGTTACATTAGCATAAAGTTCATGTAGTTACATTATGGAGCTCCCACTTTTAATCCATGCACCAAGAGCAGTGGGAGAACTGTAGCATTGGGGAAGGGAGGGGAAAGCATGGGAACCTTCTCTGTGTCACTTTGTCATGAGAAGATGCAAAAGGAAGAATATTTGTTTTGTACATAGCATGTCAGAGATCTCATTATAGAAAGTTTAAGACGTGTAGCATTAC
This sequence comes from Aratinga solstitialis, assembly GCA_902168055.1. Classification (NCBI taxonomy): domain Eukaryota; kingdom Metazoa; phylum Chordata; class Aves; order Psittaciformes; family Psittacidae; genus Aratinga; species Aratinga solstitialis. Next base: position 311,082 of record CABHOG010000042.1, on the reverse strand, counting down.
CCATGCGCCTCGCATTGAGAATTGTAGCTTTCCTCTCTTTAGACAAGTATCTCCTTAGGTGCTGAAGGTATAAGCTGTCCTCTTTGAGCTTTTGTGTTCACTTCATTACAAGGCAATATTGAAGAATTGAATAGGTACCTGCAGGTCTGACTATGAAATTATCTAGAAGCAAAACAGTTAATTTATCACATTTTTTTATAGCTTGTAGAAAATACAAACCCAACATTTTTTTCTGTTCGTTGCATTCATATTCTTTAAGGATGTAGCAGTGTTATGCATTGCCTAAATACCAGACCAGTTCAGATGATTTGTTCAGTGTCTTAGTTTGATCCTGAAAGGCTTAGTGTGTAATAAGAAGCACCAAATTGTAGTGTATCTCTAATATGCTTGTCTAATTCAGTGCTGTGTAACTTGAAAACCCCTTCTTAGCTTTTTCTATTTTTGGTACTAATTAACATTTAGGTGTTTTTTGATAATTTCTCAAGTTCTTCTGCAATATGAAGTTCATGTCTACTTAGAGAAAATAATCACCAATTTACTTACACAATGCATATATGTTAACCAACTTTAGTTATGTCTACATTTATATGCTGTCAAGAAACCAATTTATTCATGTTTTTCCCTGCAAGGCACCATAGCTTGTAAGCAAGGAGAAAAATATTTTCAGCTGTGCATATGATATCAAGACCTCCAAGAAAATTCTGTTTTTAATAGGATTATTGCATTTTGACACATTCAATGTGAAACTGAGAGAAGTATATATAAAGTAGTTAAGACACAAAGTTATCAGCTTAGAGTACTTTAATAGGGGATGCTGAAACATGTATGGAAATTTCTGCTGGGGTTTGTATGTTTATCATGTTTTAAAAAGTGGGAATACAAAAGGATATTTGCTCTAGATCTCAGAAGCAGAACCATCTGCAGCAATGACTTCCTGAAAAACTTGTCTTTTGTTTTAGTGGGTGTGAGACCATTAGCTCTATATAGAATCATAGAATGGTTAGGGTTGCAAAAGACCTTAAGATCATCTAATTCCAACCCCCCTGCCATGGGCAAGGATGCCTCACCCTAGACCATGTCTATATGTTGTTTTGTCCTGCTGTGTCTTGCCTGCTTCTTTATCTGTGGGATTTTTGTGTTATACGTATGCGTCAAAACACATTATGAGAATGAATTGATGTCTTGTTTGTTCAGACAGATGGAAATAATAAATTTTGTCGGAAAATATTTATTCCCCAAATATTTTGACAATATTAATACAGGTTTTGTATCTCAAGTATAATAGCTAAATTAACATTTTTGTTGTTGAATTAAAGGTCTCCTTCCTGTTATATCTAGATTCTTTTAAGTGTTATGGGTAAAAAAATATTATGAATTACTGTTTGATATTAGCCTTGTGTGTTACAGTTGCTGCAGTAAGGAGAAAATGTCCTTATTTGATCAAATCAAGTTATGCATAAGTGTAGGAGAAGGAGAGAGTGGCCTAACGTGTGACTTGTAGCTAGGACTAGATACACTGATTGAACAAATTGTGTTTCTTTAAATTATACTTTCCTTCTGATAATGTCCTGACATTGTTAATCAGTGTCTTTTGCAGTCTGAAGAAATAGAATGTTCCTCTCTCAAAGCAAGAAATGCTGTAGGAAGCTACGGCTACCTGTTCAGGCCACTTTTACGGGGTTTGCCATCTGAACCTAGCTGGTGGGATAAGAGATAATGAGGTCAATGTGGTTCTGGCTCTTTCACTGAAGAAAGGCAGATGATGGTGATGGGATTAAGTAACAAGGTATATACTCATAGTACATTTAAAAAAACTTGTCATACATGTGTGTATACATATATTGTATGTTTATATAAAATGTTTGTATAAAGACACATAGATGAGCTTTTAGGATAACTCTGACCAGTGTATGGGTGTGTGACCCTAACCGGTAAACACGATCATGAGAGATGCCACGCCCTGTCCAGTTAAGACCTGTGTTTGGCTAAGGGGAAGGGCTTAAAAATCTTCATGCCCTTTTCCAGAAGCTCCAGTTCCTCCAGCCTGCCCTTGAATGTCTCCTGCTGCAAACTAACGCTTTCTCACTGGTCAGGTGCTGCTTGCCTTCCTACAAATACTTTCAAGAAAATGGTGTTGGCTCTTTAGCTGCACCATCAGTTTGTTAGTAGGAGCAGGGCAGTATTTCTTTCCTTCTTTTATATCTGAGTGAGAGTGTTATTGAGGCCAATCTGTTAGGCAGGTCTGCCTCATGTAATATCTTGGTATGATAGATGTTGTACTGAGAAAAAAAATTAAGGACCTGTATCTGTTGATTTACTAAATTATTAAAGTGGATGCGAGCATCGGATTTATGCAGTAAACTATGGTGCATGAAAAAAGGTTTAATTGACTTCATTCTTTAATTATTTAAAAAGGGTGAGGTTAGAAAGTGTGATCAGCTCCCCCTGCACTCTGCATTAATAGCCTTCCATTGTTCTTAACTGTATAAGGGTTGCACTGGGGATTAGCTTTATAACTAATAGTCTCAAGTTTGACAGTCTTAAGTTTTTAATCTTCAGTTTGACAGTCTAGAATGGGGGAATTAATATGAAAATATTCAGCAGGTTGAGTTCAGCACATGTAACTGCCTTTTAGACTGCCAGCGCAACTCTCCCTCCCTTTTGGTCTTGCGTGTAGTTGACATCGTATGCATAGAGGCATACCAGCACACCACAGGAGTTAATCTTAAACCTTCTGTTGCTCCATAACATTTTAAACTTCTTTTTTTTTTTTTTTTTTTTTTCCCCTTTCACAGGAAATGACCTAGAGGCCTTACAAATACATTTGTGCATTTTTGTTCTGAGTCTCCAATTGAGGGCAGATGCAGTCTGGAAGCACCACTTCTTAACGCTACAACAGAAACAACTACCTCAACAAACAAGGAAGGGGAAAGAAGGCTTGCAATAATAAACGCTAATTTTTAATAGCTTACACTTGCAAAGTCTTCTGTGAACAGTCCAGATTATTTTTTTTCCCTCCAGTATTAATAAGAGACACTACAAGTAAACCAATTTGGCAGACTGGATCTGTCAAGACATTTGAAGATATCTGATCTGCTGACATAAGGATTTGCTTTTTCAAGGAAGGAGCCTCTGCACTTCTTTTAGAATAGCTGTTGATCGGTGGTTTGCTCCACTTTTCCTGATATTACTAATGGGAAAATTGTATTAAGCTATTGCTTCCGAAACTATTATTTACATTGACAAAAATAACTTTTGTAGACTTAACAGCAAGTGATGACAATATGAAGAA
>CABHOG010000042.1:292212-307425 GCA_902168055.1 Aratinga solstitialis | reverse complement strand
AAGAAAGCAAAATGGACTATAAGCGGCGCTTTTTGCTTGGCGGGTCCAAGCAAAAAGTGCAGCAACACCAGCAGTATCAAATGCCTGAGCTAGGCAGGACCCTGAGCGCACCGCTGGCATCTACATCCCCAGCATCCCCCTTGGTCTCCTCAGCTGCTGCAGGCAGCTGCAGCCACCCTGTGTCCCATACGACTCCAATTGCAGACATCCAGCAGGGAATCTCCAAATACCTGGATGCACTCAATGTGTTTTGCCGTACAAGCACTTTCCTTACAGAYCTTTTCAGCAGTGTATTTARGAACTCRCASTATTCTAAGGCAGCTATGMAACTGAAAGAYGTGCAGGAACATGTCATGGAAGCAGCGAGTCGACTCACAGCAGCAATAAAACCAGAAATAGCAAAAATGCTGATGGAACTGAGTGCAGGAGCTGCAAACTTTAAAGATCAGAAAGAGTTCAGCCTACGGGACATTGAGGTAAGTTACCTTGGGGGATACTGTTTTGCATGTGAATTTGTATCATTCCTTCTTAGTTGGACATCTCTTTGAAATCGCTTCTACACCAAAAGTTCCTTCTGCTTTGCTTTGTATTTTTGGATTATGCTGGTAAAAAGAGAAGCTCTACTACTTTCAAAAAAGCATAAGAAATTAAAGTCATTTGCAGTGCCTGACTTCTGGCTAAGCTGAATTAAGTATTTAATAGGTATTTCTGTATAAGAACTTGAACTCTATTTAAAGATGTCATGAAATAAGAAACATGAGGTACAATTATATATTGTATCACCTATATATTTCTAAATGGTAATCTTCTATATGATTTAAACTTAAAACCAGCAATCCAACAACCTCTTTCTTCTTGGGGAAAACCATGCTTAGTTTAAAAATAATAATCCGAAACAAGAACAAAAACCCCCAACCAACGAAACTAGCACCCTGCCCCTCCAAACCAGCTAGATAGATGTTTTAAACAGTTTTCTGTTTTTTGTTAGCTAATATTTCTAACAGTATTAAGCCATCATATTCTAAATCAACCTATACTTTCCTTAGTATTATCTGTTCTAAGAGGAAACATGAACGCTGGGAGCGGCGTATTGTCATCAGTGTTTGTATAAAACTGCGTATTATGTGACTAGTGATTGAAATTGGTGTGAAATCAGGTTTTATCACTCTTCGAAGCATTTTTGTATTTTTGAGCCATTGTGCTTAGAAGAAAAATATCATGCTAAACTGAGACATTTTACATTTTGTGTTGTAAAAAATTTGTCCTGACTTTGCTATAATTTCCATACATTGGCAGCGAGTGCCCAATAGCCAGAATTTGGAGTCTGAAGTTAAAAGAGGATCCCCAACTCTCATTGTGCCTAGCTGGGTATTTCTGGGTATTTCTCCTGTAGTAAATGTCTTAACCACGTAACAAGCAGTGTTAAGTGACAGTCACAGATGAATCCCTGGTGTTTTAAGTAATTCCTCATGTTTTAACGTATTTCTTCACTTTACAGCAGTTGTTGCGAAGTTATTCCTACAAAACTTCATCCTGAGTGGAAAACTGATTTTTGAGTTCTATTTTTTATGTAGATTTCAGGTAACTTTGTAAGGATAAATGTTATATACACAGTGTATATCTGCTTTCTGTAGCTGTACAACTTGCAGATGAAGTAGTTAAGTAGAATATTATGTGTAGTACATAATTGTACTGAGAAATATGGCTGGTTTTAATGTTGTATACTTAGTATAGAGTGAATTAAGTTTTGCTATATATTTGTTACAATTGTCTTCTGTGAACTGGTATTTTTGAAGGCAACCTAATAACATTATTTTTAGCTATAGTATCTGTATACTGCTTTTATAACCTAGTTAAGCAATTCTAGGTACTAATTCAGACCCTGCCCCACACGCTGTGTGGAGCGTGCTTCTTCAGCAGGGAGTTCAACAGCAAAGCAAACCACTGTTTACTTAAGCTGGCTGTGTGTCCTACCAGCTTAAAGCAAAGGTAGAGAAACTTGCTTTAGTCCCTGCTTTACTTGTATAGACCTAACCATATTCCTGAGCAGCATGTGCACGTGCCATGCTCTTCTCAACAGGCAGCTCTGTGATAGGAACAAAAGTAAAGAGAATGCAGGTAAAACCAGCTGGATTGCTTGTTTCTGGTTTTGGGCATATCTTGTAGAAATTGATCATTTGTCGTTGTACTTTTACCATAGAATCACAGACTGTTTGGGTTGGAAGGGCCCTTAAAGCTCATCCAGTTCCAACCTCCTGTCACAGGCAGGGTCACCTTCCACTAGACCAGGTTGCTCCAAGCCCCATCTGACCTGGCCTTGAACAGTGCCAGGGATGGGACAGCCACGGCCTCTCTGGGCACCCCGTGCCAGCGCCTCACCACCCTCACAGTGACGAGCTTCTGCCTAATATCTAATCTAAATCTCCCCTCTGTCAGCTTAAAGCCATTCCCCCTTGTCCTGTCAGTACAGGTCTTTGTAGCAAGTCCCACTCCAGCATTCTTGTAAGCCCCCTTTAGGTACTGGAAGGCCCTGCATCTTGCATATAGCTTTTTAAAAAAAAAAGTCAAGATTCACAGGAATTTTTGTGTAGTGAGGCAAGTATTGTGTTCTGCTTTTGCTTGAGAACCAGCAAAATTTAAGGTTTTGACACTGACTCAAAGAGTGGTTTTGTAAATCAGCCAGGGAGCATGGTTTAGATGACTTAAGTATATGGGCAGGCTAGTTGGGTGATTGTTCCCAGGAAGCAGTTATCAGTGCTCACTGTCAAAATAGACCTTGGCAGGTCAGTATAGAGAATATGTTTAAGTTTGTAGGTGACTTGGAAAGCATATGATACAAGTATGCTGGAAGACTTGCTGAATTAAAAATAATCCTGAATTGAACAACCAAGTTTTCAGTTTGGGTTACAATTCAGAGGGGAAAATGTAATGTTACAATGATAAAAAGATATTTTCAGCCTCAGAAGTGAAGTCCCCTGGGAAGCAGTTCTGAAGAGCCGTTCTATGGCTTATGGTAGTCGTACGTTAAATAGGACTCAGTATTGTGTGGTTGCAAATAATATATCAGTGTTGCTGATATTGTGCAAAGAGGCAGTTGTCATGCATTTAGCATGACTGTAATCTGCAAGAACCATGAAAGAAGCATTCAGCTCTCTTCATTGGTTGTTATGGCTTTAAACACAACAGTGCCCCCATGTAACTGTTGTGGTAGTCAGAGAAATAGTGAGCAACTGGAGAGACACCGGAGAATAACAAAAGCAATCAGACATCTGGGAAACAGGATTTCAGAGGACAAATTGAAAGGACTGACCCTACAAAAAGAGAAGACATAAAAGAAGACATAAGAAGGAAAATCAGAATTGTTCAGGTATGTAAGAAGCTGCAAGAAGATGTGGTATTGTTTTGTTCTTCATGTCCACATAAGGTGGAGCAAGAAGAAATGAATTTAAATTTCAGAAGGCAAGGTTCATATTAGATGCTGTGGAAATACTTTGTAGTGTTAGTGAGGCACTGACGTGGATTGGTAAAAAGGGTAAGGAGCCTACATCGTGCATAACTTACTGAACAGGTTAAACCTGCATCTAGCAAAACTCCTTGCTTGGGACAGTAGGGTGACCTGCGAGAGCCTGTCCTACTCTGTGTTTCTGTGATTTGAAGACTGAGCTATTTATGCTGAAATTTTAATAAAAGCATGGGTTAGGATTTTTTCCCCGTATCTGTAGAAAAGTTAACATTTTTTGAAACTATCACCAAGATTAAAAAGCTCACAATGGAAACAAAAACATGAAGGGCTTGCCTGGTTTCATCGGAGTTCACTGACCATGGTAACTGAAGGCAAAAGAGTGTGACAACCAGTGTAACTGTTTGCTTAGGAAATACAAGGGGGAAACAAAGTAATATCTGAAGTTGCTTTTGTAACTTCTGTAGTGAAAGAACTTAAAACTCTTTGAGATAGAATTGAGTGATTGAGTGATGGTTGAATGTCTGAGTGGCAGCTCAGTGATATCCTGTGAAGAGGTACTCCAGAGTCTCTTATTTGAGGGATTGAGTCTGGTATTACAGGAACAGTGGGAGATGAGTTGTACTTCATGGTAGGGTGAGAGGACAGAACCCCAAATTCACAAGGAGGATGTGAGAGCAAGGCTGTTTCTATGAGTGAGCCCAGCTAAGGGAGGCACACTTTTCCTAAGCCTGCCTCATCAGAGCCAGCATGTCTTGAGGAAGAATGAGAAAAATAAGCAGAGCAGGTTTGGCTTTAGAAACTTCACAGAGCTATAGCTTTTTTATAGTTCCACACATTTTTATCTACTGCCGTAGGCTTTAGCCACCGGGGCAGGAAGTATCAAAAAACTTCAGGTTTTGATGAACAGACTTGGATTTGGACTACAGAAAAGGTGGTGCAGCCTGGACTCTAGCAGCAGTGGGTGAGGGGTTTGATTCGTTTACTGTTTTTTAGTGGAACAAAGCTTGTTAGTTCAGAGCTGTCTGCCGGGATGTGCAAGAAGATGACTTCTCTTGGTCAAAGTGTTGGTGACAGATGGAGTTTTCCAAGGTTTCTTAATTTCAGAAATGCAAATGCTGATTTTTGTTTTCTGCCTTTCATTTTCTCTTTCAAAAAACTTTGAATTCTCAGGTGTTTTGTGCTTATATGGGTGAGAACCAGTTTGGAAATCAAGGGGAAAAGAGTGTGTTTTATGTTAAGTTTTCCAGCTCTGTTGTAAGCTTGAAGACTGCAGTAAAACTGCACTCCTGTTAATAAAAGTACTAAAGGAAATCGGGGGGGGGGGGGGGGGGGGGGGAATAAAAAAAAAAAATAGTTTGTATTTCCTCATCTTCTGTGAAATTTTGCAGCAGCCTCAATACTGCAAAATGTGAAGAATGAATCTTTGTTTAGGTATATGGAGCTTGTGTGTTGTCTTAGAAGTGGTAGTAATGACAGAGACGTACATGCTGCCTTCCTAAACAAAAGGGAAACATGAATGGGCACAGGATGTTTACTTGGATACTTGTCTTTTTACTAAATGGAGTTACTTTTTGGAGCTTTTATCTGTATAATAAATGAAGATTTTTTGATCAAGAAGCTTGCGGGACAAAAATGTCTGAGTAAGTACAAAATGTAGGCTGTCCTTAGCAAATATTGTCAAGCACAATTTTAAATACATTTAAAAAAAATATTATTATTTTTGCTGTGATTTGCAGGGATTGGCTTCAGACTTTACCAAGTTGAGAAACTGTCAGTAGCAAAAAGCTGCTTCAAATCAGTAGAAAATGCTATGGCTTGCTGCAATGCCATTGTCCTCTTGTCTTGCTCTACAGCCTCATGGTCTGCTCTCAGATCTGTTAGCATTGTCTTTAGAAATGCTTCATACTACATTTTAATGGCTTTTTGTTTTTAAAATGCTTAACCCTTGAATGTTTTTTTGCTAAATCACAGTTAGTGTTTTAGTAGCTGTCAATATCAGATTATCACTACTGGTTGACTGTTAGCAGAAATGAGTCTTTCGGGTTGCCCATATCTGCTAATACCGTAGCTGTAATTCTGCTGGAATCTAGTTTGTCTTGTAGGTACCACTTCTTCAATGAGCAGGACTGTGTCTTCCCTTGGAGATGTTCTGGTCATGAGATCAGTCTTGCAAACTGCAGGGCACTGCTGCATAGTAAAAATGAATAATATTCTGCCCACTTTCAGTAATATGTGGGAAAGGGTGCAATTTCATCATCTGGTACACCAGTTTGAGTCATACCTCCTTGTCAGCTTCATTATGTTGCTATTTTAAGCTGACTCTTCAGTGGGTAGATGGGTTGTGCACAGGCTTATTGTTACCCAAGCCATTAAGAACTCTGTTAAGCAAAAAGGAGGTAGTAGGAAACCACTGAAAAGTGTGTTGTGGTGCTTTGGTTTTTTGAGTGTTTTGTTTGTTTATGGAAATAGCCCTCCCCCCCAAATAAAAAATTCTGTATATGATGGTACTTGGAACTGCAGGTCAGCATGTGTATGAAGTGTGGAAGACCAACACTGTTTGCTGACTTTATTAGTGACAGTGTGCTTTTTTTAAAGAACCTGTTGTGTAAGATTTGTTTGCCATGGAATTTGCATAACATCACTGTTTAGAAATGAATTCTGGCAACTTTATATGTGCACTTTGTCCAGCAAAATACTCCAAAGTTGATTGTATGCCCCTGTTAGGAGAATGGTGTAGGACAGGTTAACCTAACACTGCATCTCTACCTGATGCTCCTGTTTGTAGTTAACCACTTTGATTAAACTCATCACCTGTTTCAGAGACAAGGAATTCTGAAGTGAGACCTCCCCAGAAAGGTCCATTGCTTCCAACTGCCTGTACAGGAAGACAGATTCCTTTAGGTAAGGCTATTCCCTGCTGAGGTAGATAGCTGTACTGCCTGTTAACGTTAAGGAAATCAAGATGCTAGAGCTGTATTTCTTCGCACAAAAAGCTTGTAAGCTGAAGACCTCATTGTATGTACAGTATAAATTTGTCTAAAAAATGGCTTAAGAAAACACATCACTACCAAGAAGAAGTTATTAGTTGACACCTGTAATGATTCCACTTTGATTACTGTGTAGTCTCTTAGTCTCTAGGTTTTTAGTTTGTTCTTACTGTGGTCTAAAGTAGGAGAGTCAAACAGTTCTGCATGGGAAAGTAGGCAAAAAATAACCTTGCAAAGAGAGAAGGTGGTGTGTCCGTCTGTGGAAATAAATACATCCATATGCTAATACTGTTCTGCAGGCTTTGCAACAGAGATGTATATTGCTTTACACACTTCTGTAACTGCTGACCAACGCTGGCTGTATTTGTTAAACTGTGGTGGTCATACTTCTTTCTCCAGTTAAGACAGTTTCAGCTCTTTGGAAGAAAACCCGCAAGATGTGAACTTTAAAGCAAAGTGAGTTTGGCATCTGCTGTGAGCATTTAATGGTGAAAAATCCTCCACCACTTGGATTTTATTTAAGCAGTTAAAACCATCCTTTCCAATTGCTGAGGAAGACTGAAATAGATTATTTTTTTAGCAAAATAGGAGTTCAGTTAAGCAGATGTTAACTATTTATCTTTACTGTTTAACATTGTAAATTATACTAGGAATGTTGTGTGCTACCACTTAAAAAAACTAAATAATTTGTTTACTTTGAGCATTATTCCCAGGCAGGGGAAACTTTAACCTCTGTACCTTAAATATTCTTTGAAACTTAATCGGCTTGAAATTCGTAATGAGTCCTAGTTTCTTCTTCCCCTGAGAACTGCATTCTTTGTACACAGAAATATTCAGATCACCAGTTTTCTTATAAATATTTCTAACCTTGTAGCCAGGAAAGTTGGAGGGTTTTTGGTTGTTTTTTTTTCATTTAATCATTTGCTGACTGCTTTTTTAATAAGGCAGACTCCTTTCAGAGGTCAGTCAAAGTACTAAAAATGTTTAATTTTGTGCCTTGTAGAAAGAAGGGAAGTGATTGAACCAGAATGGAATGTCAAAAGGAGTCCGGATGCAATGGAAAATAGCATTGCCACCACTGGTTCTTCTGAAGTAGATAGTTAATGCATATAACTGTTTGTGTGACTACAGAGTCTTGCCAGAAAGATCATTGTGTCTGAATATTTTTATTCAAGAAGAATGTAGCTGAAAATAAGCCTGATGATTTATTTGCTCCAAGGCATAATGGCTTTGTACATTATCTATGTATTTTATGATTTATTCCTAAAAGGGAATTCGAGTCGACTTTTAATCAGTCAAAGTCAAATGTACATTTTAAGCCAGTTTGTGTGACAAACTCCAAAAAAGAAAAAAACCCACTCTGAATAGCTTTTAAATACTTTCTACAGTAATTTGGAAAATACTTGCTGCTTTGCTGCATTGTAGCTGTGCTTTGTGGTAAGCTTTGGTTTGCTTACAAGAGCGTGACCCTGAAGGTAGATGAAATGCTCCTGTTTGTGCTGCTTTGCTTTCCAGGTTGTCTTGCTGGATGGCTGCCCTCCTGTCTGGTCTTCCATGTGTTGTGGCTGTACCGAAATACTCAAGTTGTGTGATCTGATTTGTTTGTAGTAACCGAGGCATATGTTTGTCTTTGGTCATAATTCTGATTAGCACTGGTATGACAGAGGGAGATAAATAGGGATGGTGCAGGGGACCTGCTTTTCCTTGAGCTTTCCAAGTGATTATTCCATGACCCATTTCAGTGAAGTATTTTGAAGAGAAGATTTGTGCCTGCATGTGCAGTTCCTGTCAGACAATGCAGGCGACAGGGCTGCAACTTTGTGCATTCTGCAGTCATTGTTACATTCTGAAAACGGCACTGTGTTGTCACTGCATTATGTTTTCATGCTTATTGCTGGTTATTGCTCTGCTTGGAAGATAAACTGCTGGATTAAACTTTTCTTGTTTTAATGATAATGTTTTAAAATTATTCAGTTTTTTGTTTTGGGCTTTTTAGCATAAATGTAGCAAGGTCTATATTCAAGTGGGTTTTACTGTTGACTTTGTCCTTGTGATAATATGCTACTCCTGTTTTTTTATTTTTTCATGTGCTCAGTGTTGCTAAGTAACTGAAAAAGCTTTTCATTCTTCAAATAACCATAACTTGAGTGCAGAAGTAAAAATTACATAGGATCAGTATGATCTCCTTTTAATTTGTAGAAACTAATGTTTGCTTGCTGTTTACCTTATTCTAAGTAAATGGTTAAATATCAAGTGTTACTTACAATCTGAAGTGTTATTTTAATAGAAAATGAAAGATCTGAGTACCCCAGACACTGAACAAAGGAAGAAGAGAAACTTCCATGAAATCCTTGACTTGCTTGAAAAGGGTTTGTTTCTTCTCCCACAGGTACTTGGGCGATGTTTCTTGACGGTGATGCAGGTCCACTTTCAGTTCCTGTCACAAGCTTTGCAGAAGGTCCAGCCAGTGGCACACTCTTGCTTTGCTGAAGCTGTAGCCCAGGAGAAAAAGAATGTTAGTGGAGCCAGAGCCTCAAATTTAAGCCCCACAAATGAGCTAGAAGATGCAATAAGATCATGGAGGGGAGCAGCAGAGGTATGGAGGTCTTGCTGTAGTTATATTTAGTGAAATGGCAGTTATATTTAGTGAAATCTAAATTCAGGCTGGATGCTCTAATAAAGGAAGGAAATCTCTGATTTTTCAAGACATGCTACATTTCAAGTGGGGATCATGGTGCAGTTAGTTTCAGATGCTAAAACTTGCTTTACCTATATGCCGATTATACCATCTCTGTGCTGTGTAGTTTTCTTTGTGATATGATTGTATATAAGGAGTGCACAAACAGTGGAAACAGCTTTTTGTTAGTAATGAACTAACAGCATTCAAATGTGGTTTGGCAGAAGTGGAATTTAGAATAAAACATACGAGTTGTCTTTGCAAAACCAGCAAAAAATCTTGATGAAAAATAATTTAGATAATGACTTTCTCTTAAATTTTGAGCACAAATTCTATTTTATACTTAAATCTTTACATTCACTTTTAACACTTTTGTCTTAAGCTGCTAAGCTTGATGTTGCTTGCTCCATCAGTTGTTGGAATGTGAATTGTATCACTTACATGTACCACTCTCTGGACTTGTATTTTCATAAGCACTTGTCATCTGTGCAATCCTTACTTTTACTGCTGAAAAAAGAAAATCAGTTTTAGGAACTTTTCTGCTTTCCCTTGTACTATTGAAGTCCGCAGGCTGATAGATCAGAATGACTTCAGACAATGCATGCACAGTTTCCTTAAATTCAAGTAACTTGGAGCATGTGCTTTTGAAGTCCAATTTGGCAGCACACACAAGCTTGTTAATCATCTTGACTGGAAATCTTGTCAAGGTTTCCATTTATCAACCTGGGATGTGAAAGGTGTATGAAAGCAAGCAAGTTTCCTTTAGAACTATGAATGCAGAAGAATTGTTTGTAATTTCTACTGCAGCATAAGTTTATTTCACTGGATAAAATAAAGATTTGGGAGTGCTTTATGTGTATTACAGATAATTGTAACAGGTCTAATCCTAGTATAGCTGTACTCCTTTTGCATTAAAAATAGTAATTTTTATGTTTAATATACTTAGTTCCTTAAAACTGTTACAATTTCTAGGAAGGCCCTGTCATTGCTATCAAGTTTATTTAAAATGTGGTTAAAATTAAACTTTGGTTTGCAGATTCTGGGACCTTAACTTTCTTTATACCTCCTTAACAGCCCACTTAAGCTATTTCTGTTATTGAAACCTGTATTTTGAAATAGAGTTTAATACAAATATTACACTAATCATATCCTTCATTAAACATACATGGGGAGGAGACCAGAAAAATGCAGGTTCTTCCTAGTTCCAGAATAAAAATAGAAGAAACTTCTCCGTTTTTATGATTGACTAAAATTACTCTGAAGTATTTGTGTGGGATTTTAGGACAGCATAAGAAAAAAATCTGTGCTCTCTAGATAAATAAAATCTCTCAAAATTTAGATAGACTAATATGCAAGTCATTTTGATAGAAGGGAGATTTGAAATACTGAAATCTTTCAAAATTTTGACTTTGTGGAGGAAGACAATCCATTATTTCCATATAAACCCAGTCTCCTTGACAGAGAATACACTGCTATTTCAGAATAAAGTTTAAGGCAATATTTTGTCAGTAAGTCAAAACTATTTTCCCCTTTTTTTTTTCACTTTGAAAATGCTGTAGTTTTGTATATGTCAATGAGGTAAGTAATGACCATTGGCTGTAGTACCAAAAATCCCCAATTTCAACATCCTGCTTTAGAGCAAGACTCCTTTCTAGACTGAAAAATAAGCTCTTTCCAAGACCTTAAATGCAGTTGAGAGCAGGTTTTTTATTTGTTTTACCCTGCTCAGTCGTGTAATTTTTTAGAGTTAGAACTAGATATGTGGCTTTTCATATTTCTTATTTTTCTAAATCATATTACATAAAGCTATTCTCTTGCTGTGCTAAGTTGATCTTAGTCTTGTGTTTGGGTCTTCTCAAATTGCACCACAGTAATCAACCTTAATTTTATAAAATATATCTTGTGTACAAAGGAGTGTTTAAATGTATTTTTTGTGGCAAGAAATACCCTTTATGTTGAAGTTGTAAGACCCTCCTCTGGGAATGAGAGTCATCATGTGGCCTGTGTAACAGAATCCTTAGTCCTGAGAGGGAGCTGAAATAGTAACAGCAAACAATGAATTAAGTCGCTAGCCAACACCTATATGCCATACAAATTGCGTGAGATTTGTACTTGCAAAGTAGCAGTAGAGATTTAATAAATTATAATGAATAAGCTCCTCCAGATCCTTCCCACCAGGTGCTGCTTTTAATCTCCTTTATAATGTTTTAAACTCTGTGGGGTGTTTTTGGCTGCTCTTTAAAATTTAATTAATCTTGAACTGGTTTAATGTTAAAACTCTTTACCCTGGATTTTTATTTTGCATTACAGGCCACATCTCGACTCCGGGAAAGAGGCTGTGATGGATGTTTGGCAGGAATTGAAGTTCAGCAACTTTTCTGCTCACAGAGTGTGGCAATCCCTGAACATCAGCTCAAAGAGCTAAACATAAAAATTGACAGTGCTTTGCAGGTAGTTTTTAAAGACTTCAGTTTTCATGTGCATGTTGTACAGTCTGTGGGCCAAGGAATGAAATAGGGAATCACTGTCTTACTGCAGAAATATGTACCACAGGCAGCTGTGAGGTATTTGAGAATTACAGTGTTGGAATCTTATATGGTAAATGTGTGTATGCTGTAGAACTGAGCAGGCTAACTCCATGTAACAATTCTTATGTATGCATCCAGATGTGATGACTGCTTGCTTACTTGCTGTTATGCCTGTGCTATCTCAACTTTTTGTTTAATGCCAGGCTTACAAAGTGGCTTTGGAGAGCTTAGGCCATTGTGAATATGCAATGAAGGCTGGCTTTCACTTGAACCCAAAAGCTATTGAAGCAAGTCTTCAGGTAGGATCTGCTAAACCTGCTCTCTCGTTCATCCCTCCTCACCTTGAAAACAACTATTTCAAACAAATAAATTGAACTCATATTAAGATTTTTCTAATGTCTTAATTTCTTGTAATGGATCTGTTCTGTACTCCAGGGCTGTTGCAGTGAAGCTGAAGCCCAGCAAACAGGAAGGAGACAGACTCCACCTCAGCCCATTCAGTGTGAACTGCCCACTGTACCTGTTCAGATAGGATCACATTTTCTGAAAGGAATATCCTTTAATGAGTCTGCAGCAGAAAACCTGAAGCTGAAAACGGTAATAATGGAGTAAAGGGTAAAAAAAGTGAATTCTTTAATCTTCAGAGAACAGCTGCAGTAGAAGTTCAGTGCCAAACTTGTATTTAAAAGTGCGTATTTTTAGCCTGACTTCCTGTCGAAACAAGATCTTGATAACATTGTAGGTCCACGCCTGCTTATGATGACATTTAATCACCTCAAAAAATTCAGTTCTATCTGAGAGCAGTAGAGAAATCTAGGAGGCACTGAAGTTTCTGTGACCTTTGGGAAAATAAATGGATTAGGCATCAAGAAGTGGAGGGGAATGTGAGCCCTTGCAGGTGGCTCAACCAGGTGGTGCTCTTGACAGCACTTTTCTTAGGTGCCAAAATAAGTCTGGCCCAGCCTAGTGCTAAGGGAGATGCCTAAAATATTTGTACCAAAGCTCCTCTTAATGTCTTCTTACAAACTTTAACCAATTGCTAAAAATAATTGAAAATTGTGATGAAGTTAACTGTATTTTCAGTGTGAAGGAATGGAAAAGATGTCCATTCAGGAGTAATTTGGGCAAGTTGAATCAGCATTTTCACCTTTTTTTTTTTTTTCCTCAGGATAAGCCAAGTTCCTAGTTCCTGAAAGAGTTGAAACAATCCATGCTTAAAATGCTGCTTTTCTGTTGTCTTTGCAGTGCTTTTTGTAGGGTTAATTAAACTGTTCTGCAAGTTAAGCAACAAAACCTGTTTTATTATTTTGGAGGAATGTTGTGTTCCCAATAGCAGAGATGAGCTTGTATATTTCTGTTCTGCAGTTGAGCTTTTCTAGTTGTACAAGACTGTTCAGAGGTAACAGATATTACAGTTGTCTGAAAAGCATGTAGAACAATGCTAAATGCGTGTGGAAGCATTGGTGTTAACATTACTGAATTGTGTATTTAGTATGACAAAATGTTTATTTTTTCAGCACACAATGCTGCAGTTGATTAAGGAAGCTGGATGCCATAATGGACTTACACCACGGGATGACTCTCCTGTTACTGAAGTACTAAATCAGGTTTGCCCTTCCACTTGGCGAGGAGCCTGCAAAACTGCTGTACAATTGTTGTTTGGCCAAGCTGGACTGGTAAGTGACTATGAATAGGCTTAGCAGAAAAAAGGCTACATCCTGAAGAGAAACTGGGTATTTTAAAGAGTTTGGAAATGAATTTCCAGGGTCTTACATTGTGTTTCTCCATTTTAAATGCTGCAGCTAACTTGATTTATGAGCAAAATGTATCCTCGTAGAATGCAAATTCATTTGTAGCTGATAGGAACAGGAGAATGTACTGTGGACTTTGTACTCTCTGTTACTAGATAGAACACAAGAATGAAACTTCTCATTCATAGTGAAATAGAAAGGTTTTCAAATCTACAGATGACCATGTTAAAAAGAAACACCCTTCCTCCCCCTTTCCCTCCCCACTTTTCTCACATTAGCTTTAAAAACTGCCCTTTTTTTTTTTTTTTTTTTTTTTTTTTTTTTTTCATTTACTCTTTGCTTTGAGTGGAAGCTGGGTTTCCTGCCTGACGTAAACCAGGAAGTCCTCTGCGCCATGTAATGCTACCTCACATCTCCAACAGAACCCAGAGCAATTAAACAGCTTGCTGTTGACGTATGTTCTTTAGAAACAAACCTCTTGGATTTTAGACTGTTCAAACAGTTGCTAAAGATAAGTGCTTTGAACATACTCTATAAGAAAATGCGTTTGTGCTCCCCTAACTAATTACTGAAATCTCTTTATTTACTTAAGTGTCATTGATGACACATGGTTTCTTTGACTAATGTGAGTTTTCATTTGACTGGACAAAGTGGGGGCACGAATGCAATCTGATAGGAAGGAAATGCAAGGTACACCATAGCCTATGACAGTTTCTGTCAAGTATCCTTTGAACCATCTTTAACCTACAATAACCTAAATGCTTCTTGTTGATTTATATATGAATTCTTTGTTCAAGGTGATGGCAAGCCATCAGGACTTGGTAGCTAATGGTAATTTCTGATGAGAGATGCATATTGCTACATACTTAGTAAATATCACATTTTTCAAACAAATCACACAGCTGATTATGTGACTTTGACCTCCTATCCTAGTTCATTAAGCCACAAATGGTTTGGTACTGTTGATGAGGTCTTCAGTAATGGTGAATGATAAATTGTAAATTATGAATTTGGCAGGTATTTCTACTTTAGCATTCCTTTGATAGTAGATATTAATATCTGTTAGAGGAGTAGGTTCAAATCATAGTAGAATTCAAGTGTCTTTGCATGTAAAGAAGGCATAAAATCAAAGGGACAGACAATCAGTATCCAGCAGTAGTGCATCTGCTGTCAATCCTGACTTCACTGTGATACAGGGATTCAAGGAGAGGAGATAGTAGTGCATTAACCACTCTGTAAGAAAGCTTTATAGGGAGGCACAAGAAGGTGGTGTCTTTGCAGGGAGAGAAAGCAATTGTGGAATAGTAGGATTGATCAAATTTCTACTGACGTGTTTTCAAGGAAAACATATTAAATATTAGGAAGTACAAGAACTAGAAAGAAGGCTATGGGTAAGTGGGATTGTGTCTTCACCTACCATTGTTTATGCTAGGATGCTGGGAGCCAGCAGCAAGGGATGGGAAATGAGGTTAGGAACTGAGCTGTTTCTCAGCAGCCCTATGGGAGTGTGCTCTAACTCAAGAGTTCTTGGCTCCTAAGTGTCTAGATGAGGAATGCCTTGGAGGATGCTACACCTCCCGTCATTTCCTTTCCAGGGGGTTTCAGTGTTGTGCACACCCAGATTCTGCCCTGATGAGATCTGGGGAGTGGCCTGAGACACATTTGGACTCAGGAGTCTAAAGATGTCTTGATGTCCCCCAGTCTAGACATAACTAGTTAGACCTGCTGGTAATTAAAGCAGTGATATTCTTCAGCTTTATCATAACATTTAGAGAGTCGTCAGCATTAAACTTACTTACACATTCTC
>CABHOG010000042.1:236440-260934 GCA_902168055.1 Aratinga solstitialis | reverse complement strand
TACTGGTTCCTGTTCCACAGCTGTGACTGCTGTGAGAAGCTTGGATGCCAAAGCGTTACAGACTTCGAAAGAGCAATTCCCATGTGGTTTGCCAGATGTGTCTGAACCACCAGTGAACTCTAAATCTAGAGGGATTACTGTCAAAAGATGAAGTGAGATAAAAGATGAAGTGAGATAAAATTTTATAGCCATAAGCAAATAACTGAAGACTATGAAATTGACTGTAGAGCGTAACAGATTTATGAATTCTTCTGATAGTCGTACTAAGAACAACTTACAAATCCACTATCTCATAATTTCTGTTGGCATGGAACATCACTGTAGAAACTAGTATGCATCTAGGAAAACCGCCAGGAGGGAGGCAGCGCCCACACCAACAGGAGAACCTGTTATCAAACCACAGAATCAGCTTCCCACACTCCTTTGTATGTGCATGTGTGTGAGGACTGTGGAGGCATCTCGGAAACCAGCTCATTTGACTCAATTTTGATAATTATTTTGTCAACTTAGTTGATAATTTAGTGGAGTTTATAAAGCAAAAATAGGTAGTGTAGTTATGTTATCAAAAGCTTCGTAACAATTTTGAGTCTGAATTAGTGTCATCTTATTTAAATGTACTTATGCTATATACTTAAGGAAGATCACAACCTTTAAGGGTAAAATTATTTTCACTGAGTGCCAAATACATGTATGTGTAGGGGAAAAAAATACATGTATAGAGAGGACTGGCATTTTTAGCATTTTGAATTTCTGTAGGATTTTCCTTTTGATCTTCATAAAGCTACTTGTTCCATTGGATATGTATGATGAATACCAAGGACTTTGAAGTTGATAATTTGAAGAGGTGACTTACTCAAGTTGATAAATAGTGCTGTCGATTAAGACATATGTTTCTACAGTATAAGTGATAAGTAGACAGTATTTTCCACAGGGTTTAAAAAAAAACCAAAAAAACCTAACTTCCAATCAAGTAGACTCTTCATTGGAAAGTTATCATTGGAAAGATAACTTTTCTTCATGTAACCTGCCAGGTTGAGCTGTGATGTAGGAGTTTTCAATTTAAGCTCTAGTTAGTGTAGCACAGAAAGCTTTAAAACACGAAACACTTGTTCATTTTCAGACTTTCTTGGGACTTTATACATTTGTCATTTGAAATAAATGGCAATACTTTATTGATAAATATTTTAGAGCCTGAAAATGATGTCTCTTTTCAGATGCAAATCTGATAATTAAGAATTTAAAAAATTTATGGCTTTTCATTTTGAAGGCTTAACTAATGACCAAAAAATGTGTTTTGCAGTACTTTTTATCATCTGTAAGAACTTGAGGAAGGAATGTTACAGTGAGAACTAGTAGAAGGAATGTTGAATTACTTTCACAGATGTGAAAGAATGAAGGCAAAAACCTCTGATAAAAAGCTGTTTACCTGATAATGTTTTTATCAAGGTAAAAATTAACACAAGTTACTATTCTGAATATAAAAGTAATTTAACACTTAATGCTATCCAGAGAAAAAAAATGTGGACACCCTTCAGAATCTGTCTAGAATCTATCCTCAGATCTGAGGATCTGTCTATCTTCCAGTGTCATTTTAAATTTACATAAAGATATTTCTCAAAGGGAACAAGTGTTAGTGGGAATATTTTGTTTCTGACAGCTGTCAGATAGCTCTGTCCCTTGCTTACATAATAAAGAATGTATAGAAACAAGTTATTTTCTTTATTGTCGTTTGAATTTGCATCCAACAAAACACTGTGGAGCTGTTTTCTGAATGTGCCAGATGAAAAGGAGGAAACTTTTCTCCTGAATGCTGAATTGAGTGTAGGGAAGCCATCACATGAAAGACTGATTTTCTGCTTTGAGCCGTGCATGCTTGGTGAATCAGTCTCCACTCTTTAATTTAAAACTGAGACCAGCAAGCCAACAGCTCTGTACTTCCTGCCGCAATTACTATGCATAGAGTCTAGACATTTTCCATAAATCCAGTCAGATTGCAAAGTTTTCCCTCGGGGAGGAGCAGGGGGAAAGGAAAAAAGAAAAAGAAGCTGTGGAAACTCAATTACACTGACTCACAGCAGCATTCTTTTTTATACAGGAATTACTGGCTCTGATCAGTTGAACATTTAAACCACTTTGGGATTATTAAGGCTTTTGCTGTCCAAGATCATTCTTATCACTTATCAGATACTTGGGACATATCAAGCCCTTTAAGTATGGAAAGATTTTTAAGAATTACTGGTTCTGGGGTTTTTTTCCCCTTATATATCAATCTTACTCTGAAATATTTTGCATTTCAGGATCAGAATGGTTTTCAAATTGCTGTCTAGTCTTTGTAGGAAGTAGGCAGTTTCTGGGCTGTATGTTCTAATACGTTCAATCCAAGGTTCTGATTTCTCAGAGTAAGCAGGATCACAGCATAGCTGGAAATCATGTTGCAGTCTGGAATCAACTACAATAATTGGTATGTTCCTTCTCTCTGAACTTAAATAAATGTACAGGCTTTAATTACATCAGCATCTACTTATGGGATGTTGCACCTTTCAGTGTATGGATGTGATCATAGTGACAAATACTATTTCCCTGATGGAAGGCAAGGGGCAGGTGTACTTCCATGTGAGATTATTCACTACGTATGAATGTGCTCTTCACTGCTTCATAAAGAGTTATCAACAGTTGTATGGCATTTATTATCTGTGAGGGAATTACTTTCTGTTGGTGGGGTATGGTCAAGCCTAAAGTAAAACACTTAAATGAGGTGTGTTGTCATCCTGGTCATACCAGAGAGGGACAAATCATGGCAATGTGCTGGGGCTTGGCCTATGCTTACAGAGCACCTTCAAAGGGAAGATGTCTCTGGATCTGATGTCAAAGGAACAGACAACGCAGTAGAAATAGCTTAATGTCAACAAGTGACTTTTTGGTTTCTTTTGTTCAGTTGGCTCTGACCCAGAATTTGCCTGCTATGTTGCTGGGGTCAACCAGGCTATGCAGCAGAAAAGGCAAGCACAGCACGTCCGTCGCCCAAGCAACACACGTAGCAACTGGCCTCTCCCTGATGATCCTCATAAAACCTGGCCCTTTCCGGAGTATTTCACAGAAGGGTAAGATTTGGAAGGTTACACGTTTTATTGTATGTGAGTCTGTTTTACTCACACACTTGGCAGAATGTGGGATTCTTGGGTGTTTTTTCTAATTACTGCTGCATCTGTGAAAGCTGCACTTCATTATGTTGAGTGAGAAATCTGAGCCCTTCCTGCTTTGCTGATACTGAGGCACTGACATTTGTTTGATGTCTCCTTTACAATGGAATGTATATTGACTTTGACTCGAACAGAGGAAATAAGGAATTTATAGCACAGATTTATTCAGAATTGTTTTATTTCAGCAATTTGAAAACCTTTAAGACCTAGTTTTGATTAAAAGTGATGCTACTGAAGTTGCAGCATCTGACTGAATTAGGCTTTCCAGATTTTAGCCACTCAGTCTTGCTATACTATAAGGCAGGTACCTTACAACAAGTACGTTAATAATTCTTAATCTCTTCTAAATCATAACTATTTATCACAACAGAAGCGTTTCAAGATCCTCTGTCTGTTTGTCCATGATGTAAAGCTGTGACTCTCGAGCTAGATTAAAATCAGTAGGACCAAGTGTGTGTTCCAGCTCAGTTCTGCAATGAAAAAGTCAAGTGCTTAGTGATTCCGAAACCAAACATCACTTGTTTCTCCTTCCTGACCAAGACAGGCACTTTAAATTTTTATAATTATTTTAGTAAAATATACATAAAGTGACTGTAACAGACAAAGCAGTTGATGCTCTCATTTCTAAGTGATCGCTATTTGTATTGCAAATTTAATTTTACAAATTTTACATTTTACAATGTATCGAAATGTCTTTGTGCTGTGAGGTATCACCAGTGACTAAGATTCAGCATAACTTCCTAGGGCATATAGTCTAGACCTGGCACTAAAAATATAACAGCTAATACAACTCTTTGTCTTACAGTGATGTGACAAAAAGCTGGTCTGGTACTCAAGGAGACTCTGCCAGCTCAAGCGATGAGACCGCCTCAGCTAATGGAGACAGTTTGTTTTCCATGTTCTCAGGGCCAGACATTGTTGCTACTGTGAAGCAGAGAAGGTAAGTAAAATGTATTGCTCCATAAGAGTTCTTTTTTTGATAATTTCATTTCAGTGGCCACACAAAGGGAATCCTTGATAATTAGATGAAGTTATAAAAACCTCTGTGTGTGTAGTACACTGATGGGTCACTGTACAGTGTATCTGACTTTAATGTGCCCAAATTGCATTATATTAGTAGCTGTCTCCTTATACAAACTAGCACTTGTGCAAATAGCCACTTGTTAGCTGAAATTCAGCATGTTTAGAAAAGACCTGATGCTTTCCCTTTTCCAAGAGAATCTACTTTGGATGGATGCCACTTCTTTCTAAAATACTGAGGCATTACAGATCATCTTTGAACTGGCTATCTAAACTGAGTACAGTTTACAACAACAAACGCGCACACACACCCCAACCCAAAACAACCAAAAGCCAAAACAGAGAAAAAAAACCCTTCCAGAATGCATGTCAAGGAATTCTATTTGATATTAGGTCACAAATTTAAACCAAAGGTAGAACATTTTTTCCTCAGTAAATTCACTGTGCTTCAGCAGATGTTTCACTTGCTCAATTGTTTCTGTTGTCCTGTGTCCTGGGTTTTTCTCCTTAGTAGCTGGTGCAGTGCTGTGTTTTTGACTTTCAGCATGGGAACAATGCTGATAACACCAATGTTTTTACTTGTGGCTAAGTAATGTTTACTTTGACCAAGGACTTTCTGAGTCTCATGCTCTGCCAGAGAGGAGGGGAAGCTGGGAGGAAGCAGAGACAGGACACCTGACCCAAACTAGCCAAAGAGGTATTCCATACCACAGCATATCAGGCCCAGTATATAAACTGGGTGGAGTTACCCGGAAGGGCTAGATCACTGCTTGGGTTGGGCTGAGTATCGGTCAGCAGGTGGTGAGCGGTTATATTCTCTTCCCTTGTTATTTCCCTTATCTTTATTATTATTGGTGGTAGCAGTAGCGGTTTTGCATTTTACTTAGTTACTGGACTGTCCTTATCTCAACCTGTGGGAGTTATATTCTTTTGATTCTCCTCCCCATCCCTCTGGGAGCGGGGGGAGGAAGGGGGGGGGAGTGAGCAAGCAGCTGTGTGGTTCTGAGTTACCGGCTGGGCTTAAACCATGGCAGTTCTTTGTGGCACCCAACGTGGGGCACAAAGGGTTAAGATAACGACAGATCAGACCAGAGTGAGTCTAATCGTATTTGTGATAAGCATTCATTGTTTTGGATTAATATTCACTCCTCACAATGCTGATTTATTGGCTCTCAAAGTTGTTGCTCTTGATCTTGGAGTTTCAGCGTGTCGTACCTTACTTACAGCCGGTATTTGCCATTTTAGCATTTATCAGCTTGGGTGCTTGGGCTAAGGTTCTTATTTTGCTGTTTTTTATGGTAATGAATTGTAATGCAATCAACTCATTGATCATGGAACTGATCTGGCTTGCGTTCCCAGTGTGGTCATCACCTCTATACTTTGGGAGGTATATAATGGAAGTGTTTAGCAATTCCACATCTTTTGTTTCCTCCTCGGGTGGTCAACCTATGAAAGAGACATTCCCTTACACCGCAAGCTCCCCCACCAGACTATTTACAGCATCATTTGAGAGTTCTGAAGGTTTTGGATGGCCTTTGGATACCCTTGAGACTTGCCTGCTGATTGTGATGGGAATTACCATGTTGGCACACACGGAGTGTGTTTTACTGACGCCCATTTTGTCTGATCTCAAAAGTTAAGCAGAGTCGGGTTTGGGTCTTGTCAAGGGTTAGACGACATTATAGGAGGACCAAGAGATTTTCCCCGAGGCTGGACAGTCATGAGTGGCAGGGTGTGTGGGATAGTATGGGCAAGTATCTAGGCCAGTGGGCCCCTCCAGTGCTTTGGAACTTCACCACTGAACAAGTGCAAAATCCAGAAAAACTCATAAAATACTTAAACGAGGTGTGTTGTCATTCTGGCCACACCAGAGATGGACAAATCATGGCAACATGCTGGGGCTTGGCCTATGCTTACAGAGCCCTGTTCAACACTACCCAGCACCTTCAAAGGGAAGAAGATGTCTCTGGATCTGTTGTCAAAGGAGCAGACAACGCAGCTACACCAACCCCAGCTCCAAGTACAGCAGCTACCCAAACCCCGAAAGCAACAGACAGCGCAGCTGCTGGTGCTACTCAAACCCCAAGCACAGTGGCTGCACCAACCCCGACACCAGATACTGCAGCCACTCCAACCACAGTGATAATCACTGCAGCTAAAACAGAGGACCAGTTTGTGCCAATATCAGTTGCCCCTGTACGCAAGGGGAAAAGCAAACAAGAGGCACAAAAAGCAACCTGTACAGTGGAGAAACATGAAGAGCCAGTGCACTTACCACATGGGACAGAATCTGATCAGGAGTTATTATAACGTGAGTCAGAGGAAGAGGAAGAAGAGGTGACTTCTCAACCCCAGACCTTAACCAAGCTACAGAATATGCAAAACTATTTTACCCATCCACCAGGGGAGCAAGTCATTACTTGGTTGCTCCAATGCTGGGACAATGGGGCTGACGGTCACAAACTAGAAGGTGGGGAAGCTAAGCAGCCGGGATCATTTGCTAGGGAAGGGGGAATTGACAAAGCAATTGCAAGAGATAAATGATCCCTCAGCCTTTGGAGGTGGCTCTTGGCAGCTATGAAAGAAAGGTTTCAGTATAAGGTTGATGTTATGAGTCGTTCGGCCAAGTGGATCATGCTAGAGAAAGGCATCCAGTCTTGAGGGAATCAATCATTGTAGAGATCCTCTGTCGTAGGCTGGATGCCAAGAATGCACCCATAGATCAAGATGAAGTCAAAAGTACAGGACCCATGTGGCTGAAAATTTCACAGAATGCACCGTCATCATATCCCCACTCACTGGCAGCAATAACCTGGAATGACATAGTACCACCAACAGTGGATGAAATGGTTCGTTAACTCCAAGAGTTCGAAGACAATCTCACTCCTTCCATCATTTCAGCTGTGGAAAAAACTGTCTCAGGAGTTCAAACAATTGAGAGAATATCTATTCGATCTATCCAGCTCCCCACGTGTACCTTAATTAGCTATTAACAAAAGTTGTCCTACTATTCGAGAGAGAAGACATAGGAGGTTTACGCCACGGGCCACCCTATGGTTTTACCTGAGGCATCACGGAGAAGACATGAGGAAGCATGAGGGAAAACCTACCTCAGCTCTGGAGGAACGGGTGCGTGAATTGAAGAGGAGAAAAAAAGGTCGAGGAAGACCATCCCATGAAAGCTGCAGCTTCCGTCTCTGGTGAGCGGGTTTCCAGATGGAGTGGAAGAGCTGATTTTACTCCAGCTCCTGTGATAAAGAAGACTAATCCGTGTCTACAAGATGTAAGTAACCAATGTTGTGATGACTATTAGAGGAGCCCCGCCTCCAGCCAGGTGGAGGTAGGGGACAATCAGATTTACTGGACTGTGTGGATCAGATGGCCTGGCACATCAGTGCCACAGAAGTATAAAGCTCTAGTCGATACCGGTGCACAGTGTACCCTGATGCCATCAAGCTATCAAGGGGTGGAAGCCATTTATATTTCTGGAGTGACAGGAGGATCCCAAGAGTTGACTGTACTGGAGGCTGAAATCAGCCTGACTGGGAGGGAATGGCAACAGCACCCCATTGTGACTGGTCCAGAGGCTCCATGAATCCTTGGCATAGACTACCTCAGGAGAGGGTACTTCAAAGACCCAGAAGGGTACCAATGGGCTTTTGGTATTGCTTCTTTACAGAAAGAGGAAATTGAGCAGCTGTCCACCTTGCCTGGTCTCTCAGAGGATCCGTCTGTTGCGGGGTTGCTGAAGGTTGAAGAACAAGTGCCAATCGCGACCACAACAGTGCACCGGCGGCAATAGCGCACCAACCGAGACTCCCTGATTCCCATCCATAGGCTGATCCGTAGACTGTAGAGCCAAGGAATGATCAGCAGGACCTGCTCACCCTTGAATAGCCCCATATGGCCAGTGCGAAAGTCTAACGGAGAGTGGAGACTAACAGTAGGCTATCGTGGCCTGAATGAAGTCACACCAACATTGAGTGTTGCCATGCCAGACATACTAGAACTTCAGTTGGAGAAAATGCTGAAGGAGTGGATGAATCAAGTCAGTTTGCAGAGGTGAAATCCATCCAGCTGGCCTTGGACATTGCTGAACGAGAAAAGTGGCCAGTACTTTATCTCTATACTGACTCATGGATGGTGGCAAATGCCCTGTGGGGGTGGCTGCAGCAATGGAAGCAGAGCAACTGGCAACGCAGAGGGAAACCCATCTGGGCTGCTGCACTGTGGCAAGACATTGCTGCCCGAGCGCAGAACCTGGTGGTGAAGGTATGCCCTGTAGAGGCTCGTGTACCCAAGAGTTGGGCCACCTAGGAACATTAGAACAACCAACAAGTGGATAAAGCTACTAAGATTGAAGTGGCTCAGATGAACTTAGATTGGCAACATAAGGGTGTATGGCATTGAGCGTAAGTGTAAGGTAGTCTCATTTTAACACTGATGCACTTTTAGTTACATTTGGTTATGATATCTTCACAGCCTCTCTACTGTAATGCTATTTAATTAACGGTTGTTGGACACTGTCTCTCATTTCTGGCATTCGGTTTGAATCTCAGGGGTTACTTAATGCGACGGTTGGCGTATATTTCAGTTTCACCTTTACCCTGATGCACTTTGTTTTACACCTGGCTATGGTATTCTCACAATCTTTCTACTATGATACTATTCGATTAATGCTTGCAAGACATAATTCTTCATTTTCTTCCCAGTTTTCTTATCATATCCCCTACCATGCACCAGCCTCTGGGAAAATCAAACGGTACAATGGGCTGTTCAAAATTACATTGCGAGCAATGGGTGGTGGGACTTTCAAACATTGAGATACTCATTTACCAAAAGCCACCTGGTTGGTCAACACCAGAGGATCTGCCAACAGGGCTGGTCCTGCCCAGTCAGAACTTCTACATATTGTAGAGAGGGACAAAGTTCCTGTGGTGCACAATAAGAATTTGCTGGGGAAGGCAGTCTGGGTTATTACTGCTTCAGGTAAAGGCAAACCCACTCGTGGGATTGCTTTTGCTCAGGGACCCGGATATACTTGGTGGGTAATGCGGGAAGATGGGGAAGTCCGATGTGTACCTCAAGGGGATTTGATATTAGTGGAAAACAGCCAATGAACTCAATTGTATGCTGTTGCCTGCTATGAAGCACTTTTATAGCCCACCAACTAGATGTCATCAGGTCACCAGCGACTGGCCCTGACTTCCCTCTGACTATCATCCCAACAAAGAATGAACTTTGACAAAACCAGATGAGCCCATGTCCTGGGTTCAGCAGTAGCAGTCATTTTTCTACTCCCTGGTAGCTGGTGCAATGCTGTGTTTTTGACTTTCGGCCTGGGAACAGCGCTGGTAACACCAGTGTTTCGGTTACTGCTTAGTGATGTTTTGGTCTGACCAAGGACTTTCTGAGCCTCATGCTCTGCCAGGGAGGAGGGGAAGCCGGGAGGAAGCAGAGACAGGACACCTGACCCAAACTGACCAAAGAGGTATTCCATGCCACAGCACGTCATGCCCAGGATGTAAAAAGAGAGAGCAGAGATCCGGAAGGGTGGGAGGTGCACTGCATGGTCGGGCTTTGTATAGGGTGATGAGCGATTGTATTCTTTCCTTGTATTTGCCTTGTCATTATTATTACTTGTGGTAGCAGTAGTGGTCTTGTGTTATACTTTAGCTAGTAAACTGTTCTTATCTCAACCTGTGGGAGTTGCATTCTTTCCAGCTGGAGACCAGTAACGAGTGGTGTCCCTCAGGGATCGGTGTTGGGACCAGTCTTGTTCAACATCTTTGTCGGTGACATGAAGAGTGGGGTTGAGTGCACCCTCAGCAAGTCTGCCGATGACACCAAGCTGTGTGGCTCGGTTGATATGTTGGAGGGAAGGAATGCCAACCAGAGGGACCTTGACACGCTTGTGAGGTGGGCTGATGCCAACCTGATGAAGTTTAACCACGACAAGTGCAAGGTCCTACACCTGGGTCAGAGCAATCCCAGGCACAGATACAGGTTGGGCCGAGAAGAGATTCAGGGCAGTCCTGCGGAGAAGGACTTGGGGATTTTGGTCAATGAGAAAATGAACATGAGCTGGGAGTGTGCGCTCGCAGCCCAGAAAGCCAACCGTATCCTGGGCTGCATCGAAAGGATCGTGACCAGCAGGTCGAGGGAGGTGATCCTGCTCCTCTACTCTGCTCTCGTGAGACCTCACTTGGAGTATTGTGTGCAGTTCTGGTGTCCTCAACATAAAAAGGACATGGAACTGTTGGAACAAGTCCAGAGGAGGGCCACGAGGATGATCAGGGGACTGGAGCACCTCCCGTATGAAGATAGGATGAGAAAGTTGGGGCTGTTCAGCCTGGAGAAGAGAAGGCTGCGTGGAGACCTCATAGCATCCTTCCAGTATCTGAAGGGGACCTATAGGGATGCTGGGGAGGGACTCTTCATGAGGAACTGTAGTGAGAGGACAAGGGGTAATGGGTTCAAACTTAAACAGGGGAAGTTTAGATTGGAAATGAGGAAGAAATTCTTTACTGTAAGGGTGGTGAGGCACTGGAATGKGTTGCCCAGGGAAGTTGYGAATGCTCCATCRCWGGYRGTGTTCAAGGCTGKRTTGGACATAGCCTTGGGTGRCATGGTTTAGTGGGAGGTGTCCCTGCCCCTGGCAGGGGGGTTGGAACTAGATGACCTTAAGGTCCTTTCCAACCCTAACTATTCTATGATTCTATGATTCTCCTTCCCATCCCTCCGGGAGCGGGGGGAATAAAGAGGGGGGAGTAAGTGAGAGAGCGACTGTGTGAGTTATAGAGGCTTAAACCACGATGGCCCATCAGTGACCAGACGAGTTCCTTGGTGTCATCAGTAGGCAAGAATCCAAGACTGCACACCGTCTCTCCTGCTCTGAAAGACTTTTACAAGAGGTGGAGCCCGATATCATGGATTGGATGAACTCAGCAGCTTTATAGGGATTGGTCCATGCACTAAGGAATGATATCTCTTTCTTTGTGTCTGTGTGGATGTGTATATATATATAAATATATATATAAAAAGGTTCAGCAGTAGCAATCATTTTTCTCCTTCTCCCTGGTAGCTGGTGCAGTGCTGTGTTTTCGAGTTTCAGCCTGCAAACAATGCTGATAACACTGATGTTTTTAGTTTTTGCTCAGTATTGTTTAGTCTGACCAAGGACTTTTCTGAGACTCATGCTCTGCCAGGGAGGAGGGGAGGCCTGGTGGAAGCAGAGACAGGACACCTGACCCAAACTAACCAAAGGGGTATTCCATACCACATCATGTCATGTCCACTATATAAACTCTGGGCAGTTCCCTGGAAGGGGTAGATCACCACTCGGGTCGGGCTGGGTGTTGGTCGGCAGGTGGTGAGCGGTTGTATTCTTTTCCCTTGTTATTTCCCTTATCATTATTATTGGTGGTAGCAGTAGTGGTTTTGTGTTATACCTTAGTTACTGGACTGTTCTCATCTCAGCCTGTGGGAGTTACATTCTTTCAATTCTCCTCCCCATCCCTCTGGGATCAGGGGGAGGAAGGAGCGGAGTGAGCAAGCGGCTATGTGGTTATGAGTTACCAGCTGGGCTTAAACCACGACATTTTGTCTGTAATGTTATTTCAGAAAAGATACTTAAAAAAAAATCCACCCAAAAAAACCCCAACAAAACAAACACCCCAAACCCACAAAAAATGAGAGCAGATTGAAAAAAGGCATTTTATTTTTTTCTGTTATATTTCTTCAAAGTGGGCAAAAGCCTAGCCCATCTTCATTTCACCTCTTTAAATATGTGTGTGTGTTGCTGAAGCTGTAGCTTGAAGAACTACTGCACTGTCAAGCCTCTGATTCAGTAATGAATTTCTTTCTGCTTTGCTTCTCCTACCTGTACTGAGCAGACATGAAACGACTAAATGTCAGTACACATTCTAGGCTGTCAAGGATGACAGAATGAAGCTGCAGAATGGTATGTGCCAGTGGCAGATTAATGGGGATGACTCATTTAAAAAGTAAAATAATATAGTAAATGTTACTGTCTTTCTGGGCAGAAAACACAGTAGTGGCGAACAGGAACCTAGCACACTACCGTCACCACCTCTTCTTTCTGCAGCAGATGACCGTAACCAGGTAAGCTAAGAATGGCCTTGCTTAGTCATTTTTCCCATTTGCATTTAGGGGTGGTTTACACTAGGAGGACAACTCAAATAGCATCTGTATCTCCAGATAGCTTAGCTAAAACCCAGACCATCAGCACATAAGTAGTACTAGATGCTTTTATCAGTTACCAGGTTTAAATATTAAAAACTCAAGTTAAGCTAAGAGGGAACACAGTTAATTTTAATTGTCTGTGCAGAGAAAACTGAAATACCACTAGATTTCTTACCTGTCTTGCTAGAAACTTTAACTGGGAACAGACTACTATGGGTAAAGCAAATGTGAAGTAAATAAAAAGGTTTTTCAGTAGGGGGGAGGTACTTTAAGAATTGGGAGTGCTATGTATCTGTGTATCAATTCTGCTTTCAAACACAAATTTATCTTCTGAAAATGTCTAAAGGAGGGGATGATAGGGTGATGTGTTAAGTGTTGGCACAAAGAAAAAGTGTTTTGTTACTGGAAAAAAACAAAACAAGAAAACAAACAAAAACCACAAAAAAAAAAAAAAACAAAAAAAAAAAACAACCCCCCAAATCCAACTAATGTTGTTTTCTCAGGATAAGAAGACCAAGACCTGGCCTCCCAAGGCACCCTGGCAACATACATCCTCTGTTGTGAACATCCTACCCAGTCAGAATACACCTTTGTACCCCATGAGCAGCCCTATCAGCCAGTGGAGCGACACGATGCAGATCCTGCAGTCACCCATGTGGGCAGCAGCCAATGACTGTGCTCCAGCAGCAGGACTTTCCTCTAACTTTGCCTATGCGCAGCAGCAGCAGCAGCAATCACAGCAGGCTTCCCAGCACAAACAGATGAATAAGGGCTTTAAATCTTTCCCAGTGAAGCACGAACGCAGACCATCTTACCTGCATCAGTACTGACTGCTTCTCATGTTGGGAAATGCAGCACAGGGCCAAACATAAATTACATGTACTTTGTTTCACAATTGTGTATTGGCTATATCTTGTTTATCTCATTAAATAAGGAACTGAGGGGGTTTGGGTGAGATATGCAAACTCTTGAATTCTGATTTACAGTGCTGAGCAAACATGGCCGATATGTTTGTTTGATGTATATGAAGCAGCCCAAAACTGTGATGTAGAAATGCATTTAAAAACATGTATATTGCCTTTGCCTTTACTTTCAAAATTTGTTGGGTTGTCTTTTTGGTTTTTTTTTTTTTTTTAAGAAGTGCTGAAGGACTATCATACAGGAAAGACTATATTTTATAACTATTTTTCATATAGATTTATAATTAAACTTACTGAAACACATTGAATATGTTGAAGCAAATATATAATGGTAACTTTGCTCAACACTGTGTTTAAATTCATAATGGCCAAGCTGTAAAGCCTTTGTATTCTCCATAAATGGTTGTGGGCAGCTCTTTTTAAATGAAGTGCAGCAGCAGCTTTTTGTGTGTCACACAAGTGTGTTCATGGTGAGCCTGTTGCAGAAAGACTTGCAAAATTGTGTTTTGTGGTAGTTTCCTTACTCTAAGATCAGCAACAGAACCACTCAGCTTGTGTCATAAATGTTACCTGAGCTTAAAGTAGATGGCATCAGTGTGTATAATAAGACACTATTTTTCGAACAAATACAGTTTCTTACTGCTTTGTTCGGCCAAAGGCATATCCACACACTGCTTGTTAAGTGTGTGAAAGTATAGCCAAAAAGACTACTTGCATATGTTTAAAGTCTCATTTCAGATGCTACAGTTGATTAAAAATTGTGAGCTGGCTCAGTAGATTAAATACTGAAATGTGGGGTAGCAATTAGTTAAAAGAACATTTTTTTTTTTTTTTTTTAAGAATGAAGTAATTATTTGCAGTCAATRTGTGCCATTAAGTGAACCTGTGGAATTAGGAATAATCTTCCAACCAAAGTGGATCCGAGAAAGTGACTGGTGCTTAAAAACAGAAGAACAATGGGAAATATATGTATTAGTATCCCGCTGTATATTAATTGAGATTACAGAAGACTTTATATAGTTAGAGCTTATTTAAATTTTCATATTTCATCTTTGAAAGAGTCTAGAAACCACAATATTTTCTGGTATAAGAGTTTTGACAGTATTAATCTTATTTTTGCATTTTTCTTAAGTCATATTCTAATATGTTAACTACTAGTACAATAGGTTATTAGTTCTAACAACATAAATTTTTCAATGAACATAAAGCACATTTGTTGGTTTTGGTTTTACAAACTAAGTACATCTATATCTAAATATACCAAAAAACTAAATACATTTTATATATATATATATATGTAAAAAGTTTACACAACAGTAAAGCTAGTAAACAAACGTGGGTATTTAAAATCCATCCATCGATATCTAAATATACCAAAAAACTAAATACATTTTATATATATATATATATGTAAAAAGTTTACACAACAGTAAAGCTAGTAAACAAACGTGGGTATTTAAAATCCATCCATCGTTTGTTTGGTGACGGGCTGTATTTGCAGGCCCAGATTGTTACCTTTTGTGCTGTTTGAGGATGCCAATGTTGCCTGTATTTATGATATTGTCACCATGTTTTCTGAACCTTCATACTTACCATGTTTACAAACATTTGTTTGCTGTACATAGACTTTTTACAGYAATGTGCTTTGCACAATCAGTGTGGCTTCTGTCTGTAAATTGTTTATGGTCTGTACTACTATGATTTTGAAAACCCTCTGCTGAAAATGTTAGTGGTTATTTAACTTGATGAATGGTTTTGAGTTTCCTAAACYTTGTCATTTAGAGCTAATATTAAASCCTAAATTTGGTTGTACTTACTGGTTATTCATACTAAGATCAAAATGTAAGTTAATAAAAACACTTAATTTTGAACTTTTCTAACAAGTGCCAAAATTATTGCTATAGCTTTTGCAGTTTGTTCATAATGACAAATGCTGGCAAGTTTCTGGACCTACAGAAGTGAGTTGCGAAAACAAAGCAAGTCTGTCTGCATTTTGACCACGTAGGTGCTACTTTGTCCTTTGCTTCCATCGTTCTGAACACTGGTAATTTTAAGAATTGTTGCACTTGGCAAATGAGTCTTGCCATTAAACTTCACTTACACTGCCAAGTGCAAGGGTTTGGTGCTTAGTTAACTTACCCTTATTGCAGTGCTTCTTGTGAATAGCTAATGCTTCTGAACTGGAACTGTACATTTTGTATTTTAAAGCTTCTGTAAAAGTAAACTATTTGCTTTATTAAAGATATACATTTAATAGGTCATACCTGTTTAAAATATGCACCTTGCTGAAAATGAACAGCACCTTAAAGTATAACTTTGGTTTGTAAACAAAGATCTTATTTCATTAACATGGGATTATTTAACAGTTTGAAWATTGTCAACTGCCTACTTACTGACTCACTGTATAAAACTGAACTTTATGCACTGTACAATTTGTAGCTTCTTTAAGGCTACTTTTCCAAGTAGAATGCACTGAAGAACATGATACAGAAAATGCCTTAGCAGTGCCTTTGAACATGCAGTGTTGATGGATATTAGCATACCAACTTACTTGAGTTTTTTAGGAATCACAATGTAAATAACTGATGGTAGTGAGCAAATTGTAAACTTCCCCCAACTCCTAATAAGGCTATATCAATCATGCCACTGAAATACACTATCTGAGGTGTTGTCATGGGTTCAGCAGCAGCAGTCATTTTTCTCCTTCATAGTAGCTGGTGCAGTGCTGTGTTTTCGACTTTCGGCCTGAGAACAGCGCTGGTAGCACTGATGTTTATAGTTGTGGCTTGGAATGTTTTGGTCTGACTTTCTGAGTCTCATGCTCTGCCAGGGAGGAGGGGAAGCTGGGAGGAAGCAGAAACGGGATACCTGACCCAAACTGACCAAAGAGGTATTCCATACCATAGTACATCATGCCCAGGATGTAAAACTGGGGGCAGGAACCTGGAAGAGTTTAGTTCACGGCTCGGTCGTCGGGTGGTGAGCAGTTGTATCCTCTTCCCTTGTGTTTCCCTGGTCATTATTATTGGTGGTAGCAGTAGTGATTTGTGTTATACCTTAGTTACTGGACTGTTCTTATCTCAACCCATGGGAGTTACATTCTTTCAATTCTTCTCCCCATTCCCCCCCCCCCCTTCGGAGTGGGGGGGGAAGAAAGAGGGGGGAGTGAGTGAAGGGGCTGAGTGATTTACAGCTTAAACCACGACAGGTGTGCAGGCTGTGCTCTTTCTGGGTCAGAGTACCCAAGCATA
Organism: Aratinga solstitialis; assembly: GCA_902168055.1. Classification (NCBI taxonomy): domain Eukaryota; kingdom Metazoa; phylum Chordata; class Aves; order Psittaciformes; family Psittacidae; genus Aratinga; species Aratinga solstitialis. Next base: position 244,338 of record CABHOG010000042.1, on the reverse strand, counting down.
CAGCAGACTGTAAATGCTGACAAACATCCAGGAAGTGTATGAGTCTATTGCAAGAGTTTACTTGTTTACAGAGTCTGCAGTACAGAGCATTTCAAGCAAAAAGGAAAAGTCGTGACAAAACTAGGGCAAACATACAGCCTTCTCTCACTGGAATAAAAGCTCCATTTCTCCCTTGTGTCCGATTGCCACATTATGCAACAGTCTCACCCTTCCTAGACACGTTAACATTTCTGCTTCACAAAACCACTGAGGTGTTCCTTTTTTAATGTGTTACATGAATTCAGAATATATTATAATTTACAAAGAACATCTTTAATTTATTAAGTTCCTATGATACAAGGTACAAAACAGTCTTCTGCTTCCATCTATGACAACAATTGACTGACTTTGTTGTGTTGGAGGTAAAAGGTACCCAGCTAAATGCTTCCCTGTTATTGTACAGTCTTAGTCATGAAAGTCTCTGCTTCATGAGACTGCACAGGGCCTCCAAACGCACCTTTGGTAGCATTGTCCTGACCACCAGGCTATGTTCGGAATTACACTACATGGGAGTTTTTCAGAGGGGGAAAAAAAGGGGACTATGATAATGATCACCCTTAAGTTCTGCTTACAGCAAGAGGAAAGAAGCTAGCCTAATATTACATGAAAAACTACATTCAGATTTTCAACATAAATGCATAGATGACTTTTTACCTGTCTGTCAAAACTACACCTTCTCAGCTCACAAAGCAAGACTAAGTAGTTCTAGAGATGGTTAAAGCACTGCTGCTCGTGTCCAGGTATGTGCAGTCAGTCTATGGTCTTCTGCTGGGTGGTGTCGCATCAGCAATTGTAGCTAAATAAATGAGGTTTCTGTGCAGGATATGCTGGTACCTATGAGAGGAAGAAACAGAGTACATGAGAAATGAAATAATGTATTCTTTTCTAGCAAACTACCCACACTTCAATAGTCACTTTTGTAATCTGATCAATATTTGCTGTTAGGGAAAGAAATAGCAAACTGAAAATAACAACAATAAATCAGGGCAAATGTCTCTCCAGTTCTTGTTCTAAAGCACAGAATGCTGCACTGAACTGCACTCTGTAACCAAGTATGTGCTACAAACCGACTGACAGCAAACACCCACATTAAGCTCTTTCTCTGGTCAATACTGAAAAGATGCAGAGCTTCAGGGAGCAGCCTAGGGGTAGGAGATGACACAGCTCCACTGCTGGGCTGGTCTAAGGGTGCAGCCAGCACGAACGCAGGCTCGGGGACTGCTGCCAAACTGCCTGTCCTGCAGGTCCCTTGTAAGTTCAGCAAGAGCCGAGCTGCCGCAGAGACGACACAAGCTGACGACCCTCGCTCTCTGCAAATACCACCGTTTTACACACACACCGGGGGCAGGGAGAAGTTTGACCAACAGCTTTGGTTTTCATGCTAACACAGAACAAAAACCTTAGCAGAAAGGCGCGGGCATCAGATTCAGTCTACGCAGTGGTATTTTCGCTTTACAGATTCGTGAAAGTAATTTTTGGGAAGCCTTTTAAGCAGCACAACCGCACTTTCTTTTTAACGCAGGAAAGCTCTAGAGAGCGGGAACCGCGTTTCACTCTCATCAGGAATGTGGGGCCCAGGAAGCTCTCGGGCCTCGGGCTGGCCCGAAGGAGGCAGGAGGCCGGGGCGGGGGGGATCAGCGCCTGCTCGGCGCCCGCGGGGTCTCGGCTCACTTACTGCACGCATTCGGTGGCCCGGCCCTTCCTCTGGTACTCCACGATGCACCGGATCAGCTGATCGTTCTCCAGCAGCTAGGGCACAGGAGCGCGCTGTCGCAGCCCGCCGCGACCCGCTACCGCCCCATAGCCAGGGCTAGCTCTACCTCAGCCAAACTGGGAGGGGCCGTGCTGCCACCGCCGCGGCCCCCACGGCCAGCGCTCACCCACTGCAACGTCTGCTGGTTCACCTTCACCTTCCTGCGCAGACGCTCCGGCACGAACGCCACCGACATGTCTCCGCCACCGCCCCGTGCAAGGGCTGACGGGAACCGACGGCCCGGTCCCAGGCTGAGAACCGCCCCGGAGCCAGGGCTTCAGCGAACGCTTTATTCGGGTTTAACATAAAATAAAAAAGAACAAAAGGAACATGGCCTCGGTGCCGTGGCCCAGGGCAGCTGCAGGCAACCCCGCAGGAAGGGCCAGATCTTCCCCCCCCCTCCCAGGGCCGAGCGCCTGTATTTACAACACATGGTGTTTAAATAAGTCCGGGCCATGTCCTACAGTATACAATTATTGCTGCACTGGCTCTGCCGTCCAGCAGCCCCCACGGCTGCTCCCACTCATGATCTGTGGATAGCAAAAGCCAGTGCTGTTAACATGCAAAAAACATTACTAAACACTATTATCTAACTTCTACTTGACCTTACTAAGGAAGCCAATTACAAAATACTTCCTTGTAGTGCTATACAAAAGTTATAAAATTAAGATTCTATCACCATTTTTAAATATTCCAATTTTCCAACAGTGCAGTTTTCCACATTTTATCACCACTGAGCATTTTGGGAAAAAAAAAATCAGCAAATTAGTTTTAATCTTTGTATCCCTTTATTCCTGTAGCCGTCATACACACAGACAGACACAAATGACTGGGTTTCTATTCCAGTGCATCAAAACATCATAACTAGTCATTCGTAATTGGCAGAGTCCATCTTACATCAGCTGTGACTTCAATCTTAGAATTATAATCTTAGAGTCATAATGTCTCCAAGTTATGGCCTAGCAGAATGCAAACAACTTCAAACACTAAGAATTCTTTAAATTGCTTATGTCTACAGGTATTACAACAAAGTTAATGGCTCACTGTTGACAAATGGAGACATACTTCAGTCCCAGCCACTCCAGGAGAATCACAAACTCATGTGCCTGGTCCATCATTAAAAAAGTTAATATTTATCACTGAGTAAAATTAACTGCAAATTTGACATATGAAAATTTCTGTACTCTTTATTTCAAAATATTTCCTTTAATTTGGTCAAATCCTGAAATATGCCAGAAACTACAAAATCAAATCTTTACAGGAGAAATTGGATACACTCTTCCCTTCATGTGATAGAAGAACGTTTTCACATCTTTATTAGAGTCCAAACATAAAAATCAAACATTGAAGCCTGAAAAGCTGCTAACAAACCAAGCAAAAAAAAAAAAAAGTGCCACAAAACAAACAAAAAAACCCACCCACAAAAAACAACCAACTGATTCAGTGTTCTTCAGCATATCAACTTTTGCAATAACACAGTAGGTTTGCCAACTTAATGTTTATTCTTTAAAAATGAGGGTTTTTTTATGCAGCTTTACAAAGGTTGTGATGGCAATGGGATATAATGGAATTTTACAACTATATAAAAATGTTCCTTTACCTAAGAAACAGTATTTACTTTGTGTACATATTTGACTGACAAAGCAAGTTTTCTACTGTTCAGCCCCCTAGTTGATAAAAGTATAACTATCTCAAGAGGGATATTACAGGATTTCAAAAAAACAACCTTCAGTGGGTCAAAACACTCACAGTATCAACGGCCTTCTGCATACAATTGTCCTTACAACTTGATAATTGCTTCAGATACAGTTTAGTAATAAGAAAAATCCTTTTAGGGATGAAAAAATAAATCCCATCAAAGTACTGCTTTATAATTAACTATACATAAGAAATTACTCATCCTTTTGTCTCAAATATATTTAATGCTCACTGTTTTCAAAGATGGCCATTTTTCAAAAGTAACTGCATTACACCCCTTTGAAATTAAATAGTTAAATCCCAGTGCTGGTGACAAGTATACAGGAAGTTAACTTCATTCTTTGCAGAGATTGAAGCTAATTCTCTGGATCAAGAAGATCTAGACGTTCACTCAGTTTCAGCTTTCGTGTAGATTATGCAGCAACTTTGTTGTCTTTCTAGAGGGAACAACAGTGTAAGATTAAAATTAAGCCTGCAAAATAAACAAACAAACAAAACACCCACAAAAACAACTACAAAAATATCATGACAAATTAACCTGGGCAACAGCATTAGGCCAAGATGCACTGTGATGGCTCCTTCCCGTCTTCACAACAGGAAAAGAGACCTCCCTGTACAAGCAGGGTTAGTGCCTGGTCAATGCTCCCTCACCTGGCACATGCTGAAGCAGCTCGTCCGTGGCACAAATCCTAGGTCTTTACACCACCTCCCACTTATCTGGAAGGCTGTGAAATTCTTTCACACAGAAATTCTGATCTTGTACCCCTCATTTCAATTCATGCTCAGCTATCAAAAACGTCTTTCAATCACAGGACTAATTGTTGCAAACTACTGAAGGAGTAATTGAGGGACAGTCAGAAACCTTTATCCATGAAAAAAGGCTCCCCCCCCTTTTTGTTTGTATTAAAAATATTTAAATCTTTAGACATAAAGTAACTGCTCATGCAGTAAACTACCAGAGAAATGCCTTCTGCCCCAGAGTTGTAAAAGCCTACATTTCCTTGCACCAATATGGTTAACTATGTTTGCTACCAATTCTGAACAGGGTGCCAGTATTACTGCTGTTGCTTCACAAGCCAATGTTCCAGTTGAATATACACACTTGATGCCAAGAAAAATGGCTTGCACTGAAATTGTTAAAGATTTTGGCTTTCCAAGCAACTGAGCTCTGTTGACTGAGATCATATGTATGATCCATGAGTTTTTGTATAGAGGAGAATTTACACTGCTTCCAATGTAAATTGGAAAATTTACTTGCAAGATACTATTAAAGAAATTCTAGTTCAATATAAAATTTAAGAGCAGGAGTTTGTTGGTTTTTGTTGGTTTTTGTTTTTACTGCTAGTTTCCAAGAACAGTGGATCAGGTCATAGTAACATTAAATATATTTTACCCTATATTCAAAGTCAGCAAACTCCCTGCCTCCACGACCTCCTCTGAATCCACCACGGAATCCTCGAGGGGCAGTGAAGCCACCTCTTCCACCTCCTCGTCCTCTTCCACCTCGGAAGCCAATCCCCCCTCTGCTTCTGTACCCTCCACGGCCACGACTGGGACGCAGCGGTATCCCAAAGGTCTCTGCATTTAGTCTTCTTTCCTCAACCCAGGTGGGTTGCCGTTCTCTGACACACAAAAGGAACAAGGATCATTTAAAAACACACTTCAGAAGGAGGACTTAGAATCACCAGAAAGCCCATGACATAAAAAAATGATACATCAATCCCACTGTAAATCTTCATTATCCCTTCTGCAAGAATCTAGGTATCTGCCACAATTAATTTCATTCAACAAAAAGGGATGCTACAGTACCACTATTTATATATTAATCATGCTGTAAGTTTCCCATATAGAAGGACACAATCTGTATCCTCTGCATACATTATCACATAATTAAATTTTAAAAATCTGCCTGCAATTTAAAAGAAGAAACAGAAAATAAGAGTTTGGAGTTACAGATGTTATTTTATCTAAATGTCAGCACAACACCCCCCACCCCATAATTCACAATAGGTCAACAATCCACATCATCTTGTCTAATAATAAGAAAGACAACAGCAAAAGATAAGCTTTAATTTTCCTGAAATGCTGTCTTCCCATTCAAACACCACAACTGGCCAAGACAGTTGTGTGATCTACTTAGAAACCATTACCAAAGCAGAGTCATAACTAATTTAACTAAAGTGGTAATTTAGTAGCAAAATAAAACAAAACACAACACCTACTTCAGCAAATCTGTAAAGGAGATTCTAGAGTATGTGCACTAAGTTCCAGAAGCATGGCTCTAAAACAACATTTAAAATATTTTCCTATTATTGCACTGCACTTACCCACAAAGAAATTTTGTGCTTGGTATTCCTATTTTATTTTTTGCCCACTGCATGTGGAAACAGGTTTTACTCGCTTTCGAATCAGAGCCAATAGTAACAAGTAGTGCTGACACTACCTAGCGACATAAACATGCATTAAGTAGATTAACAAGCTTCCCCTTATCTATTAATAGGCCATACCTATTGTCATCACAGGAGATGTTATCAAAGAAGGATTTGGTTTTGTCATAGTAGCAGTTGGGGCCAAGTGGATCTTCCTCATCCGCATTCCCTTCACTATTTTGGGTATCAACACCTGAGTCACCTTTGTCTTCTCCATTTACAGGCTTCTCTGGTTTCTCAAGTTTATCTTCTGGAAAATAAAAGTAAACAGCTTTCCAGACCATCATACTAAACAAAACAGCACTATTAATTTATTCACAGACAGACAGAAACTATACTGAACGCTCAAAACTACAAAACCCCCTCCAAAGTTTAATAGGAAAGTCAAATAATTTGACACAAATTAGGATGTTTTGCTGATGCTGTTTGGAGGTTTGATATCCTCTATATTCAATGCGGGTTTAATTAAAACACACAAACCAAACAAAAACAATCAATCAAACAAAAACCAAACACAACCACAACAACAACAAAAAAAAAAAAGGAAAAAAAACACCCCAGAAAACACAAAAAAAACCCAAACAAAAACCAGCAACAAAACACACACACCTCCTCCCAAAAAAACAACAACAAAAAAAAATACCCTGTGGTAGAATGGATTTGACAGCCATCTATTTTCTATCATCCCAGCTACCTCCTTTCCAGATTTAAAAACCTCAGTCATTCCTCATAAAAGCCATTAACGTTTTTGCTCATCCCTGTTGCCCTTATCTTTTGTCTTCTGCCTTTGCCATTACCTCCTTTGAGACACAGGGCCAGCATTCAAGATATGCCATAAACTGACTTTATGATATATTTGTTTCCTAAGAACGCCTGAATTTCAGCTTACTGTTTTGACTGGCACTGAAAAGGAAGCTGGTGGTTCAGCCGAACTAGCTATTGCAATCTTAAAGTCACATTCCTAAATGCTTACAAATTTACACCTCATAATGCTATGCATAAAATTCAGATAGCCATCTTAACCTTTCCACAACACACACACACACACACACACACACAATTACCACTCTGCCTCATAAAATATTTCTATAGCTGTTTATGGTTTGCTTTCCCTTTCCTCTTTATTATTCTGAAGAATAAGAAAAAAAAATAGTATCGACAGCAAACTGTCAACTCTTGTAAAAATGATCCAGAAAGAAGCAAGCACCAGAGAACAAATAGTAGGGACTCCACTGGTGTTTTTTCTCTATATTGAAATCTGACCATGTATTCCTACCTTTTGTTTCCTGTTTTGTAGAAGTCATTTACTGAAACAGGGAACTCCCTATTTTAACCTATAAGAATTTTGTCCAAAAATAGTAGCAGCAGTGTAACAAAGAGGTGGCTGGTCACAAGAGAATGAGGTAATTAAAAGAGAGGCCTGCTAGGAAAAATAAAGACAAACATGCTGGCAAGTATGGACTCAAAATATGCCTCTTTCTCCTTGGAAAAGGGTAAAAGCAAAAGAAATGGTAGGAACTTCCTTACATTGAAACCCTTGTGCATCCTCCACCAAAGTTTTGATCCCAAACTCATGTTTTTCTGACCGCTTTTGGTCTACTAATAATTGAAAACATAAACACAGGTTTTCTTTTATTGCACCAGAACTCAAAAGTAAATACTGTTGGGACTTCAGCTCAAGTAATCTTAATTTTTAACCAACAGACTTCTTAGAACATGATGTATATTAGCTAGTTAAAATTACATCAAAACTCAAATATTGATGCAAATATTTAATTAAACAGATGAAAGAATCATAGAATAGCTAGGGTTGGAAGGGACCTTAGGATCATCTCGCTCCAACCCCCCTGCCACGGGCAGGGACACCTCCCACTAAACCATGCCACCCAAGGCTATGTCCAATCCAGCCTTGAACACCACCAGCGATGGAGCATTCACAACTTCCCTGGGCTACCCATTCCAGTGCCCCACCACCCTCA
>CABHOG010000042.1:200483-228543 GCA_902168055.1 Aratinga solstitialis | reverse complement strand
TGCCACGGATCACCGGCTGGGAGTTGTCTCACCAGGGCCAAATAAGAGCCCAGAAAGCAAGCGACTCAGCATGGCCGAATAAGAGCCCGGAAAGCACTGCAGTGGAAAAGGTGAGCAGCAGAGTGTGCCTTTCAATACTTGAAAGGTGGTATGGGGAATCAGCTCAGTAAAGAAGCAGCAGCCATACTAAAGCTCTTTCAGCATATCCTCTCTGAGAGAGGGATTGAGTATGATAATGTTATCTTATGAAAATTGCTCCTGTGGACTAAAGATAAAAACCTGATAGAAGGGGCGCATGATGCGTTTAAGCCTGCCGTATGGGAAAAAATTGGCAAGGCAAAATCATTTGCTACTTTATGGCGCCTGCTGAGAGACACATTCACAGGAATGCAAGCAGAAAGACAGGTTACTAAAGCTGCATTTGAGGCTTTTTCGGATGATCATACTAAAGAATTTCCCTCAGGGGTGGAAGGGGCACAGAAGCCACTGCGAAAGGGCCCACGCCCTAGAGTGCGTATGTTTGGGCAGTCCGCACTCCCCCCTTTCCAGTTGCTCACATCCCAGGAAGAATATCGGGACTTACTCAGAGAAGGAGCTCGGCCGAAATGCCCAAATAATCCTTTTGTTAAGGCCATAGCTCCAGAGACAGAGACTAAAGATTTTTCTTCTACCCCCACAGAACAACAAGTGGGAAGAACCAGAACTGATGATGGACGGGCCAGGGGATACAAATTTGTATCCGCCATTAACACCTTCGCCGCCCCTGGCCTCCCTCCCCCCAGAGCCCAATCCTCAAGATCATCAAGGGTGGGACAAATGGACAGGACTGTTAGATGAAAAATTACAGACACTTCATGATGGACTTGACACGGCTACGCGTGTACCACTACCACCGACTCCACCGGCAAAGTTGCCGCAGATTCTGCCGGCACATCACGATCATCCTGCGGCAATGCGCTGGAGGAATGTCATTCAAAATGCTATAACAGACGGTCAAATACTGCCTATCGAGATACCAAAAGCTTTTCCTGTAACGATTAACCAAGCAGGGCAGGTTCAGTGGTCTCCTCTAGATTGGAAAGCAATGAAGGAGTTAAAGTCAGCAATATCACCCGTATTTGAGGTCTCTTTGTGGGATGGTGCAGGAGTTAAACTGTGGGACGCAGCCACAAAAGGCAATGACACTGTGAAAAATTTATTAGCCATTTGGAGAACTATTTTAGAAATGCTAAAATTGAAAATTGAGATAGTGGAGCCCAGTGCCCCCCCCCCAAACCTCCACCGGTCGCTGCTGTGGCTGCGAAAACTCAGGACGGGGATGAAGATGATCCTTTTGCCCCGGGCCCTGTTAATCCTGAGAAAGAGCCTACTCTCAGATCACCTGAAACCTGCAGAAGAAATGTTTTAATTGCACTTGATAACGCTGAAACTCCTGAACACAGACTGCTGTTGCTGCTCCTGAGATTTTGACGCCTGATAATTTTGATGCTGACCTGGATAGTCCTTTTGACCCAGTACCTGTTGATCCGGAAAAGAAGCCTGATTTATATCCCCCAGATCCTCATGATAAATGGGCAGCTGTAAAGGGAAAAGTAAGATGGGTGGGGGATGCAGATGTATTGTGTGCTTATAGTCTCTCTGTGATATTCATGCACTAAAAGTTGGCAAATATACGTATGTTCATGTTTCTATCGACCCTTGCAGACCTTTATAGATACTGCTGGCCACTTCTTCCGATGTAGGCTGGCCACCTACGTCAGAATGAGTGTGCATTTTGGTCACTATAAAAGCCCAAGCCTCATACGATGTGGGGGAGGCAGAGCCTCTGCGGGGACGTCCGCCGAGACTGAGCCTGCCACCTTGCACTGCGATGATGCTGCTCGGAGCTGGTTTCTTGATTGTCTTCACAGGGTCATTGCACCACGTTTTGTACGTGGGACCATGTAGTGGGAGTAATGATTGTCTGGATTTTGTGTTTTAAATATTGTATTTGTGTGGAGTGTGTTTGTGGGATCCCATGAATGCGTGTGTGTGCGCGCGCGCTGAGGGCAGACGGTGTTCTGTGTATTTTTTGTTGTCAGGTTCACATAAAAGTTTTAATGGGTAGCAGATTAACATACCTTGAGACATATGTGGTTTTAGTGATCTTGCATCTGTTGTAAACGCAGAACCAACTGCAGTGCTTTGGGACATGCTGGTGCTGACTGAAGGATCTGTTCCAAAAGATGTTAAAGAATCTCCTGCTTTGAAGGAAATAATATAGTTGCAAAACTTGGTTTATACTTTTTTTTCCTGGGGTTTTGTTTGCTTTTTCTTTTCATAATCACTAAATGATTAGTGAAGTCATATTAGGCAGTTATTCTAGAATACACATAAAATCTGCCCTTCCCATACAATTTAAGAATAATGTGATATATGTATTCATGAAGTTGGTAAGATTGTAACATTTTGATGCTTTTTATAAGAAAAAAACCAAACAAAACCAAAAAACCCCTACCACACACACCAAAAAAAAACCCACCAAAAAAAAAACCAAAACAAAACAAAAAACACCCAACAAAGAAAAAAAACGCTGCCAACTTTTATGTCACAAGTATTAACATAGCATAGTCATAATAGCATCTTACAGAGTAATAAACAAACAGTATTGGCATATATTTCCATTTAAAAGATTTTAAACAGAAATATGACTGTCACATCATATTAACTGATATCAAGTTATGGCCAGTTCTACAGCCTTCCTTTCACCTGGCTAACATTTTCAGTATCAGGAGTAATGCTGATGCCACAACAGTTATAGGAATGTAAGTTCCTATGAAAGACACTCTACTTTTGAGCTAAGTCGTGGGACTGATACAGATTGAAGACTTTTGATCTGCCTTTAGGGCAAGATAGATGAAATTGTAACACTGATTACTGTCTATGCACACACATTCAACTTGACTTACAGGAAAACACCAAATAATAAAAAGCAACATACCAACTCCAACAGCACCGAACCGCTGCCCCACCAGCGGGCTTGGACTAAACTGACTGTATGCAGGCATTCTCCCAAAAGGACCATAGGACCCCACATTCTGGAATGAAGATGCAGTCGAAGATCCTAATGAAGACTAAAGACAAAACACTTGCAGAAATTCATGTTTACAGAAAAAGTAAGAATTCTGCAAGGCAAGAAATGCAGAAATTAACACTATTTTTTAAATTTACCCTACCACCATGGCTAATATGTGTACAAGACCTCAACATCCATAGTTGCTTCTTTAAATATCAACAATGTAACCACTTTAACACAAGTGAAAACAGAACCAAAAAAAAATTGAATTACACACATTACTCTGTATGAAAACTTGTAACAGACAACAGTTAGCAGAAAGCATTTTCACAAGTATTACACAGTTTAGAAGGTACTTTTACCTTTCCAAGATAAACTTGTGAAAACAGTACCATAAAATTCTGCAAATTTTTTCCCTAAAACCTCAGATACTAGACTCTTTTGTCAAACACTTGTATAAGCTTTTGTCAGCAAATTTGGAAAACGTCTTATCTTTTTCCCTGAAGTTCCAAATACCACATGAATAACAAAAGACCCAAGCATACTGGAGAAAGTCAGGGTTATTACTATTATTGGGGTTAGCAGTAATGCTATTTCACAGCTCTTAACCCCACTGACAGAAGAAGTTGCACCACATTTAGCAAAAGACCTCAGAGGACTGCAAGGGTACTTTGTAAGGAAGTATCAAGAATTTTACCTTACAGAACAGTTGAACATTAGAAATGTAAGCATTTACACAGAATTACCAAGTTCCATTTAAACCAATGTTGTGGTTTAAGCCCAGCCGTAACTCAGGACCATGCAGCTGCTCTCTCACTCCCCCCCCTCCTCCTTCCCCCCCGCTCCTGGAGGGATGGGGAGGAGAATCGAAAGAATTTAACTCCCACGTGTTGAGATAAGAACAGTCCAGTAACTAAGGTATAACACAAACCACTACTGCTACCACCAATAATAATAATGATAAGGGAAATAACAAGGGAAGAGAACACAACCGCTCACCACCCGCTGACCAATAACCAGCCCAACCAAGCAGTGATCTAACCCTTCCAGGTAACTGCCCCCAGTTTATATACTGGGCATGACATGCTGTGGTATGGAATACCTCTTTGGTTAGTTTGGGTCAGGTGTCCTGTCTCTGCTTACCCCCAAATTCCTTTCCTCCCTGGCAGAGCATGAGACTCAGAAAGTCCTTGGTCAGAGTAAACATTACTGAGCAGCAACTGAAAACATCGGTGTTATCAGCGCTGTCCTCAGGCTGAGAGTCAAAACCACAGCACTGCACCAGCTACTAAGAAGGAGAAAAAAATGACTGCTGCTGCTGAAACCCAGGACAAACAAGAACTTCCATCTTGCTCTCAGGGGTGATTTTTAAGACACCCCACAAACAATCAATAAGCCAACAAATTTCAGTGATCAAAAATAACTAGCCCTGTCAGTCCATTTACTACAAAGTAACAGATTAACCTTGAAAGCTTCTCTTCAAGCAACCAAATATTCTTTTTCCAGGTAACTGCCCTTTAGTATGAAAGCTTTTTAAAAACACATAGCTAGATGAAACACTTTTTAGAGTCACAGTCAGCAAAAAAAAGATAAACATGAAAAAAACAAAACAAAACCAAACCACTAATGATTTGGAGAGGTCTCAGCTTGTATTCCATTTGACTTATACAAAGTCTGATCTTCCCACCAAGTCTTGCACACATGTCCTCCTAAGGCCCAGTACCTTTTAGAAAAGGCATCAGGGTCTACCAAAAGTCATTAGTTGTTTTAGAAAAACTGACAGCTTTGGTATCCAGTGCTTTATGCTATAATTAGATTTCAACCTTAATTTTCATAGTTAAAAGACATGATTCAAAAGAATAAAGTCTTTCCGCAGTTCTTTACATTGGGTTGTGAACTTTACAGCAACAAGCACTTTATTTTTTAAACACTCAGCTAGAGAGCACTTAAAGCTACCAGGTTATAACAGCAATAAACATCTAAAAATATGCTTTTACTTACCTGAACAATAGCAGGGTCCTGTGGCAAAGAACACTGGGGCTTTGGTGGCTCACAGACAGTCAGGTCTTTAATGTCACTGCCACGGAATATAATATACTCAAAGACTTCATCACGAGGCGGTATAGGTCTATCAGTTGGTCTATCTTCTGTACCAAAGGAGCGAACTGCAAAATTGGGAAGGCAGGAAAAAAAATAAAAACATCCTACATTCAACAAAAAAAGGCTTCAAATATACTTCAGAGACCAATAACTTTAAATAAAAAATAAAATTTTGTTCAACCAACAAAAAAAAAAACCCAAAAAACCCCCACAAAAAAAGGAAAAAAAACCCAAACCAAACACAAATAGGCAGCATATCCTGTTATTATCAACTGCTCAGATATAAACAAGTCATTTCATCTTAGAAACATCTGTTGAAAAAAAATCAAGCAGAAAGACCCATTTCTCACTGAGACGTCACTTACACTATCACTCACATTGATTATTTTGACTGTTTTGTGATAAGGGGAAGCAACAAAGCAGATTTTTTGCAAAGTTAACACTTTCTGGAGATTATAGCAATATGCACACAAAGTCTGGTCCATAATTCCTGTGAATCAAGGACTACATGAGTTTCATAGAATCAATTAGGTTGGAATAGACCTTTAAGATCATCAAGTCCAACCATTACCCCAGGAGTGCCAAGACTCCCACTAAACCATATCACTGAGGGCCTCATCTACACCATTTCTGAACGCTTCCAGGTACAGTGACTCCACTACTTCCCTAGGCAGCCTGTTCCAATGCCTGATCATCCTCTCTGTGAAGAAATGGTTCCTAATATCCAATCTGAACCTCCCCTGGCACAGCTTGAGGCCATTACCTCTTGTCCTATCACTTGTTACTTGGGACAAGAGACCAACCCCCACCTCACTACAACCTCCTTTCAGGTAGTTGTAGAGAACAATAAGGTCGTCCCTGGGCCTTCTCTTCTCCAGACTCAACACCTCCACTTCCCTCAGCCATTCCTTATCAGACTTGTGCTCCAGACCCTTCACCAGCTTTGTTGCCCTTCTCTGGACCCGCTCCAGCACCTCAATGTCTCTCTTTTAGTGAGGGGCCCAGAACTGAACACAGGATTCGAGGTGCAGCCTCACTAGTGCAGTATAGGGGGATGGTTGCTGCCCTGGCCCTTCTGGGCATGCTATTGCTGATACAGGCTAGGATGCTGCCGGCCTTCTCGGCTGCATGGGCACAAGCTGGCTCATGTTCAGCTTAATCAATCAGCACCCCCAGGTTCTTTCCCATAAGCAGCTTTCTAGCCACTCTTCCCCAAGCCTGTAATGTTGCATGAGGTTCTTGTGGCCCAAGTGCAGGACCTGGCACTTTGCCTTAGAATCATAGAATAGTTAGGGTTGGAAAGGACCTTAAGATCATCATGTTCAGGCTGAGAGGAAGCAGGACTACTTGATCCAGGCCCAGAACTGTGCAGGGGCCTCAAGCATCCACTGTCGCTCATGAAGGAAAGGAGGGCAAGGAAGCTGAGAACTAGTAACAAAAAGAGGAAGAGAAAAATTAAAAGCAAGGGGCTTCCTCCTAAATCTGAGGCCCCCACCCAGAACCACTTTGCAGTTCTGCAGGGGGCTAACAAGGAAACACACTTCACCACATGAACAACCAGCTGATGCACAGGTAAAGAGGATCACTACTGGTACCACCAGGAAAAAGCGGCAGGTCGTAGTAGGGAACTCTACTCTGAAAGGCACAGAGGCACCCATCTGTCAGACTGACCCACTTTCAAGGGAGGTGTGTTGCCTACCAGGGGCACAGTTAACGGATGTTGCTGAGAGGCTGCCTGGTCTAGTAAGTCTCAACGAATATTACCCACTTCTAGTTGTCCACGTGGATGCTAATGATATAGATAGCAGCAGCCTGGAGAACATTAAGGACTACAGAGCCCTGGGAGAGGTGGTTAGGGGCTCTGGAGCTCAGATAGTCTTTTCATCAATTCTCCAGTATAAAGGGGAGGACCTTAAAAAGGCTAGGCAGATTTGCCAGGTGAATAAATGGTTAGAAGAGTGGTACCATAGTCAGGGGTTTGGGTATTTAGAACATGGGACTCGATTTGAGGCCAGGTCAACTGGTGACTGGTAGAGCTGATCTGACAATGAAGGGGAAGGGCTGCTTTGCTAGGAGGCTTGCCAAGCTGGTCAAGAAAGGTTTAAACTAGATGTGTTGGGGGAGGGGGGCATCATTCCATCCCAACACTCCCAGTCAGTTGCCAGCACCTATAATAAATGCTCAGAGCAATGTAGAGAAATACCAGCCACTCCAGCCAATGAGACAGCTTCATTTGGAGATTGGCACAGATGCCTCTATAAAAACGCCTGCAGTATGGAGAGCAAACAAGAGGAATTAGATATGCACACATCTATGGGGATATGATATCAACAGTATTACAGAAACATGGTGGGATGGCTCCGATGACTGGAGCATTGGAATGGAAGGTTACAGGCTCTTTAGAAAAGACAGGCCCGGCAGGCAGGGAAGGGGAGTTGCTATTTATGTCAGTGATAGGCAGGAGAGTATGGAAATCTGCCTGGGGACAGCTGAGCAGTTAACAGAGAGCTTCTGGGTAAGAATCAGAGGGAGAACAGCTATGGGGGACATTAATGCAGGTATCTGCTACAGTCTGCCTGATCAAGAGGACTCTGTGGATGAAGCGCTCTACAGACAGACAGGAACAGCCTCATGCTCACAGGCCCTTGTTCTCATGTGGGACTTCAACCATCCTGATATCTGCTGGAGAGACGGTATGGGCCGGCACAAGCAATCCAGGAGGTTCCTCGATTGGGTGGAAGACAACTTCCTTCTGCAAGTAATAGAGGAGCTGACAAGGAGAGGTGCCAGCCTTGACCTCATGCCCACCAACAGGGAGGGGCTGGTTGGAAATGTAATGCTCCAGGGCAGCCTTGGCTGTAGTGATCATGAGATGGTCGAGTTTGAGATCCTCAGGACAGTGAGAAGAGCGTGCAGCAAGCTCACTGGCCCGGACTTCAAGAGAGCAAACTTTGGCCTCTTCAGGAACCTGCTTAGTAATGTTCCATGGGATATGGAATGGATGGATAAGGAGTTACTGAGAAAACTTAGGAAAAAAAAGAGACTTATAAAAGGTGGAAGCAATGACAGGCAGCCTGGGAATAATACAGGAAAGTTGTCTGGGAAGCTAGGGACCAGGTTAGGAAACCTAAGGCCCAGTTGGAATTAAACTTGGCTAGGGATATGAAAGATAACAAGAAGGGATTCTATAGCTATACTGCAAATAAAAGACAGACTAGGGACAATGTGGGCCCTCTCCAGAAGTTATCAGGAGAACTGGCTACCCTGGATTTGGAGAAGGCTGAGGTTCTTAGTAACTTCTTTGACCACACCTCCCAAATCTTGGAAGGCAGATGCAGGGAGTGTGAGAATGAAGACCTTAGGCCCACTGTAAAAGAGGATCAGATTCTAGATCATCTTAAGAACCTGGATGTGCACAAGTCATAGAATCATAGAATAGTTAGGGTTGGAAAGGACCTTAAGATCATCTAGTTCCAATCCCCCTGCCAGGGGCAGGGACACCACCCACTAAACCATGCCACCCAAGGCTCTGTCCAATCCAGCCTTGAACACGGCCAGCGATGTCCATGGAGACCTGATAAAATCCATCTGTGGGTCCTGAAGGAGCTGGCAAATGAAGTTGCTGAGACACCATCCATCATATTTGAAAAATCATGGCAGTCAGGTGAAGTTCCCAAAGACATGAAAAAGGGAAATATAACCCCCATTTTCAAGAAGGGGAAAATGGATGAGCCGGGGAACTACAGACCAGTCAGTCTCACCTCTGTGCCTGGCAAAATCTTGGAGCGGATTCTCCTGGAAGGCATGCTAAGGCACATGAAAAACAACAAGGTGCTTGGTGACAGCCAGCATAGCTTCACTAAGGGGAAATCCTGCCTGACCAGTCTGGTGGCCTTCTATGATAGGGCTACGGAACTGATGGACAGCAGCAGAGCAGTTGATGTCATCTACCTGGACTTATGCAAAGTGTTTGACTTTGTCCCGCATGACATAGAATGAATCATAGAATGAACTAGGTTGGAAAAGACCTTTAAGATCATCAAGTCCAAACCCAGGACAGCCAAGACAACCACTAAACCATATTATCTAGGGCCTCATCTACACAGCTTGTGAACACTTACAGGTACAGTGACTCCACCACTGCCCTGGGCAGCCCGTTCCAATACCTGATCACCCTTTCTGTGAAGAAATTTTTCCTAATATCCAATCTAAACCTGTTAACTGTCCCTTCTTCCCCAGGTGATAAGTTCCCCCCCCATGTTCAAGCAATATCTCCACCAATTTCATATTAAAGTGCTGCAAGCAAATTTCTGAACAGATTTTTACTGACTTCAATGTTACTACTATACTATATTTTGATGGATATTACTATATTATACTACTATAGCATCCAAGGAAAACAGTACAACTATCAGTTAGCAGAAATAATTACTTGATAAATAGCACTGAAAAATAGCATTAATCAGAAGCCAAGCTATACATTCTACCAGCAAGAAGTCTCTTCCCATACAATGTGAATTATTGTAAATAGATAGTTCAGTCTCTGCATGCAGCACTGACGCAATCTTACCAGCCTTACTTCATATGTAGCATACATACACAGAAACTAGTTTGTCCCCACTAATGCACTAATGAGAATTCTGAAGACTAAAATTCTACTGCTTCTATGAGAACAAATAATTTTAATTGCCATCTCTCTTCAAAACCTCACAACCCTTTCTCTGTAAGTATGCTTAGATGCCTGCACACCGTATTACAGGAAAAGCATTAATGCAAAGGAGCCAACTTGTGGCAGGCTTGTACCTTCAGAACAATTAATTCAGTCTGCACTGCCTTACTCATAGGGGTGGCGAGTTAAGGAGACAGAACAAAGCAAAGCAGCCAGAAGTGGGTTTTGACAAGGTGAATTTTTCTGCTGTGATACACTATGCACAGGGCTGGTTTGGCACATGTTCCTTGAACCTCAAGGCAGAGGGATCATGTCATTTAACTGACTTAAATGAAAAATAACTTCATAAAGTGATACAAATTTAACCCTTCCCTTTCTTGCTCCCACCCCTGAACTATAAGTAACACTGAAGTCTCCACAAGAATTTAGCTTTCTCTGCCTACATTTCCAAGCCTTTTACCCAATTAATTTTGCATAAAAGTCTAAAAGAAAGGGAAGTTCTCTTTCATGTGTCATTAAAACTATGGAAAACACTATCACAGATGGTTAACAATGCCAGAAATTTAACTACTAAAATTACTGAAAGCTATTTCATTAATATCTATTATTAACGACAATTGTTCCAAATGCAAGTCTCAATGGTGATAAGTAAAAACTGATGCATTACACCGAAGAGACAGGAAATAATTTTGTTTCTTATACCCACATGCCTACAGATTCCCTGCCGCTGTCAGAGAACAAAGCCTTTTCTGACCCAATACACCAATATATAAAAACCTCAAATACTTGTATAACTTGCTTAACATTTGTAATCTGACAGAGATAGTTTTCCCTGTTATTTAAGTAACACACTTTAACACTTTGTGAAAGACTGTGCTGCTTTTCCTTATCAGACTCCAGTTTAGGACAAAAATGCTGTTATATTTAAACAGTTGCCATCTTCCTCTAATTTGCAAGAGAGGCCATAACTTTTGCTAGTAAAAGGATCACAGCTTTGTAAATAAAATGCTGATTAGAAAACTATAGGAGACTGCCCCTCAGTAGGCAAAGACTACAATCAGTACACTGTTAGCAACCCAAAAATATTTTTTTGTCTAAAACCCCAGAAGATTTAAGCTAAATGAAGCAATTCCATGTGTACAACTTTGAGATTAAACTCAGACTGCAGTTTAGACCACACAAGTCCTACTGTTAGGCAAATCTGTAGTTATTCAAGAACAGATTCTACCTCTACTTTTGAACTTTATGTCACAAAATTTAAGTTAGGAAATAAATAATGATAAAACAGCCTGCACTCAAGCCAGTTACTTAGCAGAGCAACTGAAAATGCCGAGTCATTTTTTGGGGCTTTTCTTGTCTCTTTCTAGAAAACAGTTTGACATTTGTGGTAAAGATCCATGGTAAACAGTTCTGGTATGACTTCTGGACTCACCACAGGAAGAGATAACTATTATCTGATCAATATATTCACAGCTACAGACAGTTCAAAAGGAAGATCTGCTTTTTCACATAAGGACCTGGCCATAATGAACCACACCTGCCATCTTACATATAAGCTATCATACTACATTCATGTGATCTAAACCTTCATTTATTCAGAACCTTCAATACTCTAGTGTTGAGCATTTTGTTCATGAGCGCAGTGAACTGTTCTACAGTCTGATCTGGTGGTTATCAGCTTCCAGATTAATCTCAATATTTTTGGTTCCAGGTGGCCTAGAAATACTGGTTTATTCTCTTCTGAATCATGACACTATATTAAAAAACACATTCTTCAGCTAACTCAGCCAAGTTTTATTAAAGCAGATTTAATGGTTTAGATTTACATTTCTGATGAGAGCTATAGGAAGAGAGATGATCAGATTTGGAACTGCAGTTTGATATATCTTACATATGTACACTTTAGTAGATATGCCATAATATGACTTAACCACTCTTGAGAAGTCATGCAAAATTGGCTTGGTCAGCAGTAAAACTGTTCAATTTAGGGCAAGGCTATTGCAAATTCCTCGAGGATGAGATTCTTCTAAGTGCTTTTGCACAAACCTTAACAATCACAGCATGCAATTGGAATTTCTAACAGTGCTCTGTTTTTTCTCATATAAATACTAGCTGTGGTTTTTAAACAGATAATACCAGCAAGATAATTTAACCTAAAGGCAACTTCAGAAGTAAAAAAATACATCATGAAAGCTAAATGCCCCACAAATTAACTATGCAAGCCTGGGACCAAACCAACTATAAGGTGTTTCAAAGCATTTTGAAGGTAAGAATTTACAGACCAAAGCAATTGATTTCTTAAATAATACTTGTCAGTGGGGAGAAGGTGAAAAAGAGGGCTTTACAGTGACAAGGCATACAAACAAGAATTACTATAAAGGCCAAAGTGAGATGAAAGCTAACAAACTGCCTCACAGTATCAACTCCACAGCCCAACTATTATACACACCTACTATGTAAAATACAAGATTATCATTGTGCTGAACTGCTAAACTTATCATACCAAACAGGAACTGAGGTTCAGAATATTCTCAGTCCCAAATATTTAGTACACATAATAAGCAATTTTCCCCCTTTCTCAATGACTGGATAAACTCTCTGCTTATATATATGCATTTAGATAGACTTTACAGAGTCAAGTGTAAAGTAAAATACCACTGAGTTTTGCAAAATCTATTATAAAAGTTATTAAAAATTCTGACTTAATTTTTTACCTCAATATTACACAATCACTGCCATGGCTAATATACTTGCATTGAGTGCACATTATCACGAACAAGAAACAGCAAAGTCCTTCAATGCCCAGTTTCAAAGACCCTCTTCTCTTTCCTTTCTTCCCAGTCTGAATCTCTTTTCTGTAGACATATCTTCCTAACTTTCTTATACATATTGTCCTGGGTTCAACTGTAGCAGTTACTTTCCTCCTTCCTAGTAGCTGGTGCAGTGTTGTGTTTTCAACTTTAGTCTGGGAACAGTGGTGATAGCAACAACTAAAAACATCAGTGTGTTAAGTAATGTTTACTCCAATCAAGGACTTTTTCAGTCTCATGCTCTGCCAGGGAGGAGGGGAAGGTGGGAAGAAGCAGACAGGACACCTGACCCAAACTAGCCAAAGGTGCATTCCATACCACAGCACATCATGCCCAGGGGGATGCCACCCGGAAGGCCCAGATCGATGCTGAGTATCAGTCAGCAGGTGGTAAGCAATTTTATTGGGCATCACTTGTGTTTATTGTTTCTTTTCCTTTTCCCCTTTTAGTTTTATATTCTCTCCCCTTGTTGTTTCCCTTATCATTATTATTATTGGTGGTAGTAGTAGTACTTTCGCATTATACCTAAGTTATTGAGCTGTTATCTCAACCTGGGGGAGTTACATTCTTTCTCCTCCCCATCCCTCCAGGAGTGGGGGGAGGAAGAAGGGGGGGAGTGAGCAAGCAGCTGCGTGGTTCCGAGTTACCGGCTGGGCTTAAACCACAGCACATACACATATTCTCTGGACAATACATTTTCATGCCAGCATCTGTACTCAACTTCGATTTATACAATGCCATACAGCTACCTCTGAAGTTAAGAGCTCATGATCAACCTTCTTTTTTGATAGCCTAGCACTTACAAAATCCCCTTTAGACCCCAGTTATCTCCTAGCCCAGGATGCATGAGTTCAGTCATATGCGGCCCTGTAACCTGTAGGTCTGAAACTCTTACCATACAAAGAATTCCTATTTCCAGCCTCCCTCTCCTACTCCCATTTACACATTAACTCTGGACCACTTCCACCGCGAAGGGCATCATTCTTACTCTACTCAAAGATCCTATGAACAGCCCCTAACTAGGTAACGTTCTTGGCTCCCTTTCGCAACTATCCCACGGCGGCCACTCTGAGTCTTTTATATCACACACACACACCACCCCCGAAACCAGGGGAACAGACAGCGCCGCGGGAGCAGGGGCCTCCGCAGCGTTGTCTCACCACCGCTCCTAACCCCTCGCTCACTTCCACCTCTGCCAGGAAGCGTGGCGGGTTGCCTCAGCCCAACCGCAGACACTCCTTCGGGGAAGATGGCGGGAAGACGCGCCTCCGGCCGAAAGTACGTGGGCTCTTACCAAAACTCTAGCAAGACTCTTACAGCTACTGCTAGGCCCTCGCTGCCTACAGGCCTCCCCATCGGCACAACACCACGGACTACTTTGCCACAGTTTCAAGTTCTTGCTCGATCCCCGACTGGCCCCCAGCGGTCCCACTCCCCTCCCCGAGACATTGCTGGGCCGCCAGGTCCTTACCCTTGGCCAACGCCACAGTGGAGTTTTCGGTGTCGATAGTGTACAAGATCCCTTCGTAACGGATCTCAGCCTTAGAAATAAGGCTTATCTTGCTCCCGATGTAGGGCGCCCCCCCACTCATGGTGCTGGCTTCTCGGCTAGGGACAGGACCTCTTCCTTTTGAAGCTTAGCACAAACAACCAAGCAATCCCGTCTCAGAATCGTAGTAGGCGTTCTACTCCTGCCGCTTACGAGCCCAACCTTCCTTCCACCGAGCTCGCAGCAACGGCTTCCCCTGCACAGACCCCTTCAGCATACCGCACAACGAAAGCACCCAAAAGCTCCCAACATGGCAACCACAATCATCTTCTCTTAAAGCCACGCCCTCCACTCCAGCCGTGAAATGGATGCCGGGAGCAGAAAAGATCTCGCGAGAGCTGCCGGCCGGGCCCGGCCGGGCCCGGCCCGGCCCGGCCCGGCCCGGCCCGGCCCGGCCCGGCCCGGCCCATCCCATCCCATCCCATCCCATCCCATCCCATCCCATCCCATCCCATCCCATCCCATCCCATCCCATCCCATCCCATCCCATCCCCACAGTCGTGAGTATCTGGCATGTACTCTTTCTGCCTATAGAATATGGTTTCCATGGTGGTTGGGTTTGGCTGTGCTCCATCGTGCTTTCTACGCCTGGTTGGTGAGTGGTGTGTTGGACTAGGGCCGCGCGGTGCCTGCAGCTCCTTCTTTCCGGGCTAGTGTGCCGGGAGTTAGAGCTTGCAGCTTGGAAGCCTCACCCTGGTCTGTAACCTGTGAGCACCTGAGGATGCGGAAGTAGTTTGGGAGACTTGGGGTTTTCATTTGTTTTGTTTCTTTGGTTTGGCTTTTTTTTTTTTTTTTCCCTTCAAAGGCCTAAGCCACCTATCATTAAATGCTATATTCTTGTGATCATAGATAAGCGATTTAGAATCCAATTATGTGGAGAGATGCAAAAGTTTTGATGTCAGTAACTATTTAGTTTGTATTTCAAGGGGGATTCTATTTTAATTGGCTGGCAGTCTTGAGATAGTGGGATCTTGCCAAGCAGCACTAAGCAATGCAACTGTTGATGGAATCTTGACTAAAGTGCCGAATTAATCCTGAAAAAATACCCTTTTAGTACAAGTAAACATGCAGAAAATAATGACTTTGAAATTATTTTTAGGGTGTACACCTTTAATAAAAATCACAAATGAGGCCTCCTGTTGGAGGCTTTGCCTGTTAAAACATACTGCCTCGGATGTCCTTTGTATATTTGCAGGCTAGAAAGTTGCATGCAACAAACTTAACTTCTGGAAAAGGGCACTTAATAGCTTTTGTTACAGCAACTGGACACTCATGTAGCAAAGATTCAGCAAGTATTTTGCTCAGAATAGGGCTTTGAAGCAGAATAACAAACCAGTTCTTTCTGGAAGAGCACAGCAAGTTTGTGGAACTTATAGTTTTTAATTCATGGTTAAAATCAGCAGTTGAAGGAATATTTTTATAGCGTAAAGTGAATTTCAATTCCATATGTAAAGACTTATTTTAATTCATTTTAAGAAGTTACCTCAAAGCCTTATCTAAACTTGGTAGGTAACATTTTAATATTAAATGTAAACTTAAGTGTCCTGGGTTCAGCAGTAGCAGTCATTTTTCTCCTTAGTAGCTGGTGCAGTGCTGTGCTCTTGACTTGCAGCCTAGGAACAGCGCTGATAACACTGATGTTTTTAGTTGTTGCTCAGTAATGTTTAGTCTGACCAAGGACTTTCTGACTCTCATGCTCTGCTACAGAGGAGGGGAAGCTGGGAGGAAGCAGAGATAGGACACCTGATCCAAACTAGTCAAAGAGATATTCCATACCACATCATGTCATGCCCACTATATAAACTGGGGGCAGTTACCCGGAAGGGCGAGATTGCTGCTGAGGTTGGGCTGGGTATTGGTCAGCGGGTGTTGAGTGGTTGTATTCTCATCCCTTGTTATTTCCCTTATCATTATTATTGGTGGTAGCAGTGGTGGTTTGTGTTATATCTTAGTTACAAGACTTTTCTTATATCAACCCATGGGAGTTACCTTCTTTCAATTCTCCTCCCCATCCCTCCGCGAGCGGGGAAAGGAAGGGTGGGGAGTGAGTGAGCAGCTGCGTGCTTCTGGGTTACAGGCTGAGTTTAAGCCAGGACAGTTCATTTTGGTGCCCAACGTAGGGCACGAAGGGTTGAGATAACAACAGGTCTGACCAGAGTGGGTCTAATCGTATTTGTGATAAGCATTTATTGTTTCGGATTAATAGTCACTCCTCATAATGCTGATTTATTGGCTCTCAAAGTTGCTGCTCTTGAGCTTAGAGTTTCACCATGTCATACCTTACTTACAGCTGGTATTTGCTGTGTTAGTTTTTATCACCTGGGAGCCTTGAGCTGAGGTTCTTGTTTCATTGTACTTTATGGTAATGACTTGTAATACAATAGACTCAAGGATCATGAAACTGGTCTGGCTTGCCTTCTCAGTGTGGTCACCACCTCTGTACTTTGGGAGGTATATAATGGAATTGTTTAGCAATTACACATCTTTTTTCCCCTCCTTGGGTGGTCAACCTATGAAAGACATTCCCTTAACTTCCCGTTCATTGGCAGCAGTAACCTTGAATGACATAGTACCACCAACAGTGGATGAAATGATTCATCAACTCTGAGAGTTCAAAGACAATATCACCCCTTCCATCATTTCAACTGTTGAAAAACTGTCCCAGGTGTTCAAACAGTTGAGAGATCATTTATCCGATCTATCCAGCTCCCCACGTGTACCAACACAAGTCTTAGCTATTAACAAAAGTTGTCCTACTGCTCGAGAGAGAAGATATAGGAGGTATACGCCATAGACCACCCTATGGTTTTACCTGTGGGATCATGGAGAAGACATGATGAAGGGTGAGGGAAAACCCACCTCAGCTCTGGAGGAACAGGTGCATGAATTGAAGAGGAGAACAAAGGTCAAGGATGATCATCCCATGAAAGCTGTGGCTTCAGTCTCTGGTGAGCAGGTTCCCAGATGGAGTGGAAGAGATGATTTTACTTCAGCTCCTGTGATAAAGACTAATCCCTGTCTACCTGATGTAAGTGACCAATGTTGTGATGACTACTAGAGGGGCCCCGCCTCCAGCCAGGTGGAGGTAGGGGACAATCGGATTTACTGGACTGTGTGGATCAGATGGCCTGTCACATCAGTCCCACAGGAGTATAAGGCTCTAGGAGATACTGGTGCACAGTGTACCCTGATGCCATCAAGCTGTCAAGGGGTAGAACCCATTTCTATTTCTGGAGTGACAGGAGGATCCCAAGAGTTGACTGTACTGGAGGCTGAAATCAGCCTGACTGGGAGGAAGGGGCAAAACCACACCACTGTGATTGGTCCAGAGGCTCCATGCATCCTTGGCATAGACTACCTCAGGAGAGGGTACTTCAAAGACCCAAAAGGGTACCAATGGTACCAAAAGGGTATTGCTGCTTTGTAGACAGAGGAAATTGAGCAGCTGTCACCTTACCTGGTCTCTCAGAGGATCCTTCAGTTGTGGGGTTGATGAAGGTCGAAGAACAACAAGGGCCAGTCACCTCAACAGGGTGCCGGCAGCAATATTGCACCAACCGAGCCTCCCTGATTCCCATCCATAAGCTGATTGGTAGACTGTAGAGCCAAGGAGTGATCAGTAGGACCTGCTCAGCCTTTAATTGCCCCATATGGCCAGTGCGAAAGTCTAACGGAGAGTGGAGACTTACAGTAAACTATCGTGGCCTGAATGAAGTTACACCACCCTTGAGTGCTGCCATACCAGACATGCTAGAACTTCATTATGAACTAGAGTCAAAGGCAGCCAAGTGGTATGCTGCAGCTGGAATTGCAAATGCATTTTTCTCAATTCCTTTGTCAGCAGAGTGCAGGCCACAGTTCGCTTTTACTTGGAGGAGTGTCCAGTACACTTAGAACCGACTGCCCCAGAGGTGGAAACACAGCCCTACCATCTGCCATGGACTGATCCAGACCACTGGAACAGGGGCAAGCTCCAGAACACCTGCAGTATGTTGATGACATTATCGTGAGGGGTGATACAGTGGAAGAAGTCATTGAGAAAGGGAGGGACATAATCCAAATCCTGCTAAAAGCTGGTTTTGCCATAAAACAGAGTAAGGTCAAGGGACCTGCACAGGAGATTCAATTTCTGGGAATAAAATGGCAAGAAGGGTGTCACCAGATCCCCACAGATGTGATCAACAAGATAACAGCAATGTCTCCACCAACTAATAAGAAAGAAACACAAGCTTTCTTGGGTGTTGCGGGGTCCTGGAGAATGCACATCCCAAATTAGTTTGATTGTAAGCCCTCTTTATTATGTGACCYGGAAGAAGAAKGATTTCAAATRRGGCYCTGAGCAACAACAAGCCTTTGAGCAAATTAAATGACAGACAGTTCATGCAGTAGCCCTTAGACCAGTCCGGACCAGGCCATATGTACAAAATGTACTCTACGCCGCAGCCAGGGAGAATGGTTCTCCCTGGAGCCTCTGGCAGAAAGCTACAGGGGAGACTCGAGGTCAACCCCTTGGCTTTTGATGCTGGGGATACAGAGGACCTGATGCCAGCTATACCCCAACTGAAAAGGAGATCCTGGCAGCCTATGAAGGGGCTCAAACTGCTTCAGAAGTGATTGGCACTGAAACACGGCACCTCCTGGCACCCCAGTTGCCAGTGCTGGGCTGGATGTTCAAAAGCAGGGTCTCCTCAACATATCTTGCTACTGATGCTACATGGAGTAGGTAGCTGCACTAATTACACAATGAGCTTGAATAGGAAATCCCAGTCATCCAGGAATTCTAGAAGTCATCATGGACTGGCCAGAGGGYAAAGATTTTGGAATGTCACCAAAGGAGGAGGAGGGGATGTGTGTTGAAGAGTCCCCACCATATAATGAATTGTCAGAAAGTGAAAAGCGTAATGCCTTGTTTACTCATGGGTCCTGCCGTATTGTGGGAAAGCACAGGAGATGGAAAGCAGCTGTATGGAGTCCCCTAAGAGAAGTTGCATAAACTGCTGGAGGAGAGGGTAAATTGAGTCATTTTGTAAGGTGAAAGCCATCCAGCTGGCCTTGGACATTGCTGAACTAGAAAAGTGGTCAGTACTTTATACTGACTCATGGATGGTGGCAAATGCCCTGTGGGGGTGGTTGCAGCAATGGAAGCAGAGCAACTGGCAATGCAGAGGGAAACCCATCTGGGCTGCTGCACAGTGGCAAGATATTGCTGCCTAAGTGCAGAACCTGATGGTGAAGGTATGCCATGTAGATGCTTATGTACCCTAGAGTCGGGCCACTGAGGAACATCAGAACAACCAACAAGTGGATAAAGCTGCTAAGATTGAAGTGGCTCAGATGGACTTAGATTGGCAACCTAAGGATGAATTATTTTTGGCCCGGAGGGCCCATGACACTTCAGGCCATCAGGGCAGAGATGCAACATATAGATGGGCTCGTGATGGAGGGGTGGACTTAACAATGGACACTATTGTCCAGGTTATTCATGACTGTGAAACATGTGCTGCAATTAAGCAAGCCAAGCAGTTAAAGCCTCTTTGGTATGGAGGACGATGGCTGAAGAAGAAATATGGGGAGGCCTGGCAGATTGATTATAGCACACTTCCACCAACTCGCCAAGGCAAGTGCCATGGGCTTACCATGGTGGAAGCAACCACCGGATGGTTGGAAATATACACTGTGCCCCACACCACTGCCCGGAGCGCTATCCTTTTCCTTGAGAAACAGGCTTTGTGGCGACATGGCACCCCAGAGAGAATTGAGTCAGACAATGGGGCTCATTGCAGAACAACCTTATAGAAACCTGGACCAAATAGCATGGCATTGAGTGAGTATATCACGTCCCCTACTATGCACCTGCCTCTGGGAAAATCGAACGGTACAATGGGCTATTAAAAACTACACTGAGAGGAATGGGTGGTGGGACTTTCAAACATTGGGGTACACATTTACCAAAAGCCACCTGGTTGGTCAACACCAGAGGATCTGCCAACAGGGCTGACGCACACCAGTCATAACTTTTACATACTGTAGGAGGGGGCAAAGTTACTGTGATGCACGTAAAAAATTTTCTGGGGAAGACAGTCTGGGTTATTCCTGCTTCAGGTAAAGGCAAACCCACTCGTGGGATTGCTTTTGCTCAGGGATCCTGATATACTTGGTGGGTAATGCCGGAAGATGGGGAAGTCCGATGTGTACCTCAAGGGGATTTGATTTTAGTGGAAATCAGCCAATGAACTCAATTGTATGCTGTTGCCTGCTATGTAGCACTTTCATAGTCCACCAACTAGATGTCTTCAGGTCACCAGCGACTGGCCCTGACTTCCCTCTGACCATCATCCCAACAAAGAATGAACTTTGATGAAACCAGATGAGTTCTGCAGTGTCACCAGCAGGCAATGATCCAACACTGCACACTGTCTCTCCTGCTCTGAAAGTCTTGTTACAAGAGATGGAGCCTGACATTATGGACCAGATGAACTCAGCTGCTTTATAGGGATTCGTCCGTTCACTAAGGAATGATCTCTCTCTCTTTGTGTGTGTGGATGTGTGTGTGTGTATATATATGTATGAGACAAGAGTGATGGTATATTGAAAAATGTGAGATCTAAGCATGATGTGAATGGTAAGGAATAAGGGGTGGATACTGTCCTGGGTTCAGTAGTAGCAGTTATTTTTCTCCTTCTTAGTAACTGGTGCAATGCTGTGTTTTTTACTTTCAGCCTGGGAATAGTGCTGATAATGCCAATGTTTTTGTTGTTGCTCAGTAATGTTTAATCTGACCAAGGACTTTCTGAGTCTCATGCTCCGCTAGGGAGGAGGGGAGGCCTGGTGGAAGCAGAGACAGGACGCCTGACCCGAACTAGCCAAAGGGGTGTTCCATACCACAGCACATCATGCCCAGTATATAAACTGGGGACAGTTACCCGGAAGGGTGAGATCACTGCTCAGTCAGGCCAGGTATGGGTCTGCAGGTGGTGAGCAGTTGTATTCTCTTCCCTTGTTATTTCCCTTGTCATTATTATTATTGGTGGTAGCAGTAGCGGTTTTTGTTATACATTAGTTACTGGATTGTTCTTATCTCAACCTGTGGGACTTATATTCTTTCGATTCTTCTCCCCATCCCTCCAGGAGCAGGGGGAGGAAGAGTTGGGGAGTGAGTGAGCGGCTGCGTGGTTTTGAGTTACTGGCTGACTTTAAACCATGACAATGTCGCACAGTCAGTGGGCCAAGGAATGAAATAGGGAAGGAGTATATTACTGCTGAAATATGTACCACTGGTAGCCGTGAGGTGTTTGATAATTATAGTATTGGAATCTTATATGATAAATGTGTATGCTGTAGAACTGAGTAGGGTAAATCCATGTAACAATTCTTATATATGTATCCAAACATGATGACTGCTTGTTTACTTGCTGATATGCCTGTGCTATCTCAAGTTTTTGTTTAATGTCAGGCTTACAAAGTGGCTTTGGAGAGTTTAGGCCGTTGTGAATATGCACTGAAGGCTGGCTTCCACTTGAACCCAAAAGCTATTGAAGCAAGTCTTCAGGTAGGATCTGCTAAACCTATTCTCTTTTTCATCTGTCGTCACCTTGAAAATAACTATTTAAACAAATATATTGGACTCATATTGGGATTTTCTAATTTCTTCATTTGTTCTAATGGATCTGTGTTATGTCCCAGGGTTGTTGCAGTGAAGCCGAAGCCCAGCAAACCGGAAGGAGACAGACTCCTCCTCAGCCCATTCAGTCTGAACTGCCCACTGTTCCTGTTCAAATAGGATCACATTTTCTGAAAGGAATATCCTTTAATGAGTCTGCAGCAGAAAACCTAAAGCTGAAAATGGTAATAACCTGTATCTAACCACAGGAGTGAATTGTAAAAAAAAAAAAAAAAAAAAAACAACCCAAAACCAATAAAACAAAACCCCAAACTTGAATTCCTTAAAATCCAGAGAGCAACTGCAGTAGAATTTCAGTGCCAAACTTGTATTTAAAAGTGCATAGTTTTAACCTGACTTCCTGTGGAAGCAAGATCTTGATAACATTGTAGGTTCACACCTGCTTCTGATAATGTTTTAACTACCTGGTTCAGTTCTATATGAGAGATGCATAGAAATCTAGGAGGCATTGAAGCTTCTGTGAACTTTTTGAAAATAGATGGGTTAGGTATCCAGAAGTGGAGGGGAAGGTGAGCCCTTGCTGATGGTCTTCAGAGCACTTATTGTCTTAGGTACCAAAATAAGTCTGGCCCAGCCTAGTGCTGGGAGGTGGGAGGTATGTTTAAAAAAAAAAATAAAATAAAAAATTGTAACAAAGCTCTTCTTGATGTCTTTTTACAAACTTTAATCAATTGTTAAAAATTGTGGAGAAAACAGTTGCCAGCTGGGCTTTAACCATGACATTAAGATAGTTAAATTGTATTTTTGAAGGCACTGAAAGTGTGTATTTGAAAGAAACACATGTGACTTAACTAGGCAAATCATGTTCCTTCTTAAGTGTTGTCACGGGTTCAGCAGTTGCAGTCATTTTTCTTCTTCTTGGTAGCTGGTGCAGCACTGTGTTTTTGACTTTGGGCCTGGGAACAGTGCTGATAACACCAGTGTTTTCTGTTACTGCTTGGTAATGTTTTGGTTTGACCAAGGACTTTCTGAGTCTCATGCCCTGCCAGAGAGGAGGGGAAGCCAGGAGGAAGCAGAGACAGGACACCTGACCCAAACTAGCCAAAGAGGTATTCCATGCCACAGCACGTCATGCCCAGGATGTAAAAATGGAGGGCAGCGACCCGGAAGGGTGGGTGTGCACTGCTTGGTCGGGCTGGGTATAGGTGGTGAGCGATTGTATTCTTTCCTTCTATTTTCTCTTGTATGATTATTGGTGGTAACAGCAGTGATTTGTGTTATACTTTAGTTACTAAACTGTTCTTATCTCAACCTGTGGGAGTTGCATTCTTTTTGATTCTCCTTCCCATCCCCCCCGGGAGCAGGGGGGAAGAAAGAGGGGGAAGTGAGTGAGAGAGAGACTGCGTGAGTTAGAGAGGCTTAAACCACGACAAGTGCTTTCGCTCCTTTAGTGGTGTCCTGTTTTTTCTGGGATAGAGTTAATGTTCTTCACAGTAGTTGGTATGGGGCTGTGTTTTGGATTTGGTGAAACGGTATCAGTAATAGATATGTTTTAGTTACTGCTGAGCAGCTTACACAGAATCAAGGACTTTTCTGCTCCCCACCCCCCAGTGAGCAGGCTGGGGGTGAATAAGGAATTGGGAGGGGATGCAGCTGGGACTGCTGACCCCAACTGACCCAAAGGATATTCTATGCCATGTGCTGTCATAGTATATAAAGCTGCGGGAAAAAGAAGGAAGTGTGTATTTGTGTGTGTGTCAGTTTCAGTCATTTGGAGTGATGGTATTTTGTTTTCCTCAGTAACCATTAACATGTGATGGATCCCTGCTTTCCTGGAGATGGATGAACACCTGCCTGTGGATGGGAAATTCTTCACTTTGCTTACATGTTCAGCTTTTGCTTTACCTGTTAAACTGTCTTTATCTCAATCCACGAGTTTTCTCACTTCTACCTACTGGTTGGTGGGAGGGTCAGTGGGTGGCTATGTGGTGCTTAGATGCCAGCTGGGATTACACCATGACAGTCCTTTTTGGTGCCCAACATAAGACACTAATGGTTTGAGATAATGACAGATCTGATTGGGATGTACTAGATGGAATTTATAGCTGTGTTTGCTGTTTAGCTATTAACTGACAGGGTGCTATGTTTGCCATGGGGCTTGCTTGCCTTACTGTATGTTAGTGTCATGCTCATTAGCGACTACATTTTGCTTTCACTGCTTGCTGTCCTGCTTATCATCTGACTGGTGTGCCTGGGAGCATTTTGATAACAGCAGTGGCAATACCCTGGGCTGGCAGCTGGCCAGGGCATTGCTGTAGTACTGGACAGGCTGGATCTCCAGTGTGGACTCTATTCAAAGGGACTGCATGACCTATGGATGAGTCCCCATGGGAGCAGGATACCCTGAAACACCTGTGGTTGTAGATGAGTCCATGCCATAGCAAGTACACATCTCAAAGCATCTATGGCCATCATTATACCTGAGCCGCAGCAGGTATACCTCTGAAGGGATGCGGCTCAAGGATGAGTCCACACTGGAGAAGGTACACCTTGAAGAGCATCAGTAGCTGTGCATGAGGTCATGCTGGAGCACCACTTGGAGCAGGTGCACCCCTAGGGGCAAGGGGAGGAATTCATTGCAGTGTTAAACCATGTGGAGACTGTAATGGACATACCTTTAAACTGTTGTAAGCCATGATTTGAGTTGCATGTTAAAGGAATTACTATAAGCATGTAAATATTTGAAAACTATTTTTATAATAAAGGAATGAATACTAAAGTTTGAAGAACTTTAGATTCTATACTAAAAGTCTCATTCCCTACATAGAAGCATGAGCCCAAAGCCAGCTTCAGCAGTGAGTTTACATACATTATGTGTCATAATTTCTTGACTTAGAGTCCAATGTGAATCAGTATACATGTTTTATTAAATTATTCTATTATACTTCTTTATTCTGTGTGTTTTTACATATAAAGTGGCTCAATTAAGAAGAAGTGAGTGGGGAGAAATATGAATTCATGTTTTACAGATTACCCACCCACAAGTGTACTCTAAAACTGTAATTAAAAGTAGGTAATTTTTTAAGTTTTGCAATATGTTGTATAACTCATGACTTCCCATTTTCTCCCTCTGGTGGGAACATTACTTTTTATCTTCTAAAGTCACAAAGCAATAAAATTTCCTTCTGGGTGTGTCCTTTTTTGGTTGGTTTTTTTTTTTTGGTTGGTTTTTTTTTTTGGTTGGTTTTTTTTTTTTTTTTTTAAATCGAGACACCCTGTTTAATGCCAGTGTTAGAAAAATGTATATGAGAACTTTTTTCAGACACAGGACTAGTTGCAGAAGCATGTCTAGCTTTTCATTATTAAAAACTCTGGAGATGGTGGTATACAAATCAAGTCCAGGATCAGGGTAAGTAAGTGAAGGAAGCATGGAGCCTTCCCCAAAATTAATAAAATGTGGGACTCTTAAAATAATTGGATAGATTCTGAAATTTTTTCAACACAAATATTCTTTATTTTTGTGCAATAGTAAATTGAGTTATAGTCTACTACTACAACATTTTAATTAAATTTCAAGGTAGAAATGTTTGTTAAAAGTCCAAATTTCATTCAGCTGTATTGTTCTATAAAAGAAAAAAAATAAAATACTCATTTGCTAAGCAAAGTTTTGATTTATAGATCTCCTGTGTACACCTAATACTGTTTTTCATAAGCACTACTCTCACTTACTGCACAGTCTCTTGCTTATACATCCTGACCCCACCTTTGGGCTTTCAGTACTTTTACTGGCCACTTTATTTAAGAAATATGTACTGGTTTAATTTCAGGAGACTTGTAAACTTAATTAACTGGTGCAACCTATTTTTAATGCATTTTAAAAGCAGTTTATTTTGATTCATCATAAACCTGCTTCTAAAGGTATAAACAGACAATCAGGAAAAACTACCCAGAATAAAAATGTAACCTACATTGAGAGGAAATAGATGGTAATAAATCAGTTATTAGCAGTTTAGTGACTTGACAAGTCATACAATGTCTGACTTAAAAGACTGAGTCTGGGAATGGAGAAGAGTTGCACACTCATACACTGTGAGCCCTTGTCCTGGGTTCAGCTGTAACAGCTATTTTTTTTCCTTACTAGTAGCTGGTACAGTACTGTGTTTTGGCTTTAGTCTGAGAACAATGCTGATAACACACCAATGTTTGAGTTGTTGCTAATTAATGGTTACTCACATCAAGGACTTTTTAGTCTCATGCTCTGCCAGTGAGGAGGGGCACAAGAAGCCGTGAGGAAGCAGAGATAGCACACCTGACCTAAACTAGCCAAAGGGGTATTCCATACCACAGCACATCATGCCCAGTATATAAATTGTGGGGAGTTACCCAGAAGGGAAGATCCCTACTTGGGTTGGACTGGCTAGTGGTCGGTGGGTGGTAAGCAATTGTATTCTGCATCACCGTTCTGCTGACATACAGGGTATGCCACAAAATGACCATGCACTAGCTGTATAATATGCAGAGTTTATTAAAAAAGCACACTAATGTGAATTAGGTAAATTTATCTATAGTGAATAAGTGCAATAAAGTAAATCAAAGATGCAGGTATATAAGTAAAGTACCTTAGAAAGTTAGCAATGCATCAAATCATAACTGCATAAAGAGAACAGCGATTAAGAAGAAATATATCACCGATTACCATCATCCAGGCCCACACATCCAGCTGGGAAGTCCCTTTGCAGCCGATGCCAGGAGTGTCAGGTAATTGGGAAAATTAGTATGTGGTGCATCTACCCATAGGTGAAGGCTTCTTTAATGGCCACAAGAGGGTCCTGCTTTTATACTCTTAGAAAAACAACTGGTTCTGTGCCAGATCTCTATTTACTCATGGGGCCAGGCAGCTTCTCATGATGTCACTGTTATCCACGCTGAGAGCACTGGCCAGGCACCCCAGTGCAGCCAAGTATGAAGGTCATAGAACAGCTGCACATCTATGTTTTCCTGTCTCTTTCCAACAAACAGTCACAAGGAATATAACTATATATGCTCTACTGAATACACTGTGAGAAAAAGCATACTTTGTTTTGCCTCTCACTCATGAGAGGGAATCAACTCTTAGCTAAGTTCTCACCCATTACAATCACTTGTGTTTATTGGGGTTTTACCCCTTCCCTTTTTAGTTTTATATTATCTTTCCTTGTTATTTCCCTTAGTAGCACTTGTCATGGTTTAAGCCCAGCCAGTAACTGGGCACCATGCAGCTGCTTGCTCACTCCCCCCTTCTTCCTCCCCCTGCTCCCAGAGGAATGGGGAGGAGAATCGAAAGAATGTAACTCCCACAGGCTGAGATAAGAACAGTCCAGTAACTAAGGTATAACACAAAAACCACTACTGCTACCACCAATAATAATAATGATAAGGGAAATATCAAGGGGAGAGAATACAATTGCTTACCACCCACTGACCCATACCCAGCCTGACCCAAGCATCAGTCTCCACCTTCTGGGTAACTGCCCCCAGTTTATATACTGTGCATGATGTGCTGTGATATGGAATACCTCTTTGGCTAGTTTGGGTCAGGTGTCCTGTCTCTGTTTCCTCCAGGCTTCCCATGCCCCTCCTCACTGGCACAGCATGAGACTGAAAAAGTCCTTGATTGGAGTAAACATTACTTAGCAACAACTAAAAACATTGGTGTGTTATCAGCATTGTTCTCAGACTAAAGTTTAAAACACAGCACTGCACCAGCTACTAAGGAGAAAAATGACTGCTACTGCTGAACCCAGGACAGTAGTAGTAGTTTTATATTATTTTAGCAGGACTGATATGTAAAATGGGTATTTGTCTCAACCATTTTGTCCTAACAAAGAAACCTTTTCATCATTAGTCAAAGTAATTATGATTTAGAACCACCATTTTTCTCTCAAATTGTATTTCTGAATGCATGAGGCAAACTGATGGGAAAGGGGTATATAGGAGTGCAATGGCAAAAGTGTTAGTATCAAAATTAACTACTTCAAATTTCTTGTGGGGATGCTGAGGGAATACAGTAGACCAGAACAACTGCTGTGATGATGTAAACAATCTTATTTTCGGTTTACAAGTCTTCTGTTAATAGCATTCTGTCATGGGTTCAGCAGCAGCAGTCATTTTTTCTGCTTCTTGGTAGCTGGTGCAGCACTGTGTTTTTGATTTTGGGCCTGGGAACAGCGCTGATAACACCAGTGTTTTGGTTACTGCTTAGTGATGTTTTGGTCTG
>CABHOG010000042.1:183361-197158 GCA_902168055.1 Aratinga solstitialis | reverse complement strand
GCACTGGAATGGGTTGCCCAAGGAAGCTGTGAATGCTCCATTGCTGGTGGTGTTCAAGGCTGGGTTGGACAGAGCCTTGGGTGACATGATTTAGTGGGAGGTGTCCCTGCCCCTGGCAGGGGGGGTTGGAACTAGATGATCTTCAGGTCCTTTCCAACCCTAACTGTTCTATGATTCTAAGTGTGATGGTGTCGTTCTCTGCTGCGTCTGGGCAGTCTTTACATCACCAATTATATTATTATATTTATATTGTTATTATATTTCTTTCCAATTCTGAAGTAATGGTTGCATCCTGTTTTTTCTTCTCTTAATTTCTTAACTTTCATTACTAAAAATGGAAGTTCAGAAAGGTTGTTAACTAGCCAAAACAGCATCCCTTCATCCTGGTAATTCCTAATTGTGTATTATTTCAGCTGAAATTCTGAAGGGTTCTGTGGTTCCCTACTTAAATTTTCATGTTGCAAAAAGCTGGTAACTTTGTACCTTCTTGATTTAAGAGATGATCTAACATTTGAACTGGTTTTGGTATATTTTTGCTATTAATATGAATTGTGTGATAATATGTGGAGCCATTGATGTAGTCTGAAACAACTTCTTCCATCATGTTTCTTAAAATATTTAATATTTATTAGCAAAGTGTAGCAAAAATGTGATGGTGTAGAAGCTAACTTCTAAGCAAAGTCTCAGTAGTTGTATATTTGGCCATAGTTTTTGAAAGTCTTGCTCCAGATTCTAATGCTCCAAACGTAAAAAGCTCAGTGATTTCAAACGGATAAGAGGTTGCTATTCAAACTACATTAATGCCTTTGATTTCCCATTGTTAATCTGTTTGATAATTATCATAATTGCATATGATAATGTGTATCATAACTTTGCATCCAGTTGTGGATGTTTCTTGTGTTGATACTTTGTTCTGCTACTTAATTTTCAAACAGAAGAGAGAAAACAGCCCTTGAAAGCAATCTGGTCCAAGATTTAAATGTTGTGGAAATAATACTGTCAAAAGTTATAATTTGAATTTGATTCCATTACAAGTCAGCTTGAAATCCATTATATTTTCATAAATAGTAAGATAGTATGTTCTAAAATGAAGTTATTCAGAAAATACAATGTTTTTTTTTGAGTTTTCACTCTTAAAATTGGTGGATCATTTATAATTAATTTTGGAACTCCCACAATGTAAACTTCTATCTAAAGCAGAAATTTAGAATCACCTTTTGAGAATAAGTTATTTTAGCATATAATAATCATAAGTTGTGTGTCTTGTCTTTATGTGGCTGACAGGAAAAAATCTCATAATTTAACCTTATTCTAATTTGCACGTATTGCTCAGCAAAAGAAATTTCAAGTCCTCCAAACTAAATTAAAATATAACTATTAATACATGAACATTTATGCATCTATAGTAGTAATTATGTCTACAACTTTTATTGAAACTGTGGCATGTGTTGCAATTAATTTGTCCTTTCTATTATTTTTTTTTCATTCAGAATTGGTTTTAGAAAATTGGAAGATAAATTAACACAGTTGTGAATCTGTGTAATGGAAATAGAATGTGTAGCTTTTAATGTGGGGTGGGCATTATCCTATGAGGATTTCTATGTAAGGTTCACAATGTAATCAGAGGAGGGATATCTGGCCAGTTGTCAATGTACTGGTATTTTTGTGTCTGAATGGTTTAGGAATGGCATATACCAAGTATATCATCTGCTTACAGAATTTTCTGCAAATATAAACCATGAGGTTTGGTGCTTAAATGGCTAATGGACCTTAAAAGTTATATTTTAAAAGACGTTTTATAGGTTTCTTTCAAATTTTCTTTTAAAAATTGCTCTCTGGGCTTAGAGAGTTATGAACATGGCTTTTGGATGTGGTCCTTCCTGTAGCACTCTATGCCTTTAACCTTAAAGCTTGATTTCCAAAATTCTTTAGTTTGTAGTGGCAGAAATTTGCCTCCTGTTTGTGTTTTTAGTAGGGAGGGTTGCCTGGGAGCACCTAAGACTATGTGAGTGAGGGCTTTTATTGGTGCTGCAGTTCACTCATGTTCATCCCATGATTTGGATTTGTATTTCTATGTTAGAGACTGAAAGACTTTCTTGGTATAGGGTACATCTGAAATTTGTTGCTTGTTATGATAGTGTCGGATTTCTTTATCCTGGTGGTATGTTGCAAGCCATGTACTTTTACTGAGCTGTGGTGGTGGTTGGTTTTTTTTTGTTGTTTGTTTGGTTGTTTTTTTGTTTTGTTTTTTTTCTTTGCAATGTTAATTAGAAGTGTATGTATACTTTTACCTTTTTTCCCTTAAAAACTTAAAAAATATATATGAAGCATTTTGCACATAGACATAAGTTGTAGAAACAGTGTCTACTGACTGTTACCGGCAGAATAAAAGTGATTTCTTAGATTCTTATGTTTTCGGTTCTTCTGTAGTTGCAGGCAAGATGTTTTCCTGTTTATAGACCTGTTATACCATATCTAGGTTAAATTATTAAAGTGTATTCTGGAACTAACTATGAAATTCTTTTTAAATAATCTGTCTGGGGAATTGTTCCTTAATAAGGAAGCACCTTACATGCTTTGCAGTGATCCTGAGTAAGTGTGAAGCTCCAGGTAATCTAGGGACCAAGTTAGCTATTGTCTCCCCTTTTTCTAGAAAGCTTAAGACAAAACTTGATGGCACTGGCCATCAAGTAAAGCTTGAAGTGTCACTGTTGTGTCACTCTCTCTGCTATGTTCATACTGAATTCTATTCTCAGCTACTGGATTATCGCTATAGTTTACTTTTAATGAATATTTCTTTTTAATTTTATTCTGCTGACCCTGAGTAGACTGCTGAAAGTATGCCTATGCACTTAAGTGACCTTTTTTTAGTCAGTTATCCATAAACTACAGTTATTTGAATTCCAAACTGAATTATTATTTTGTCTGCTGGTGGGGGCTACTTTTCTTCCTTGAAATAACATCTCATGCTACACTGGAATAAAAAAAGAAGATACAGTATAAATAAAAATGTACAGTGCTATATATAAGCTTTACTTTATATTCTGTAGTTATAGTTCTTTATATATTATTCTTTATTGTATAGTTATTGTTACTTTGTTCTCATTAGATATGGTCTTGGTGCGCATGGATGTTGGACAACTTGTAATGATGCCTCAGCAGGCTCTAGCGCAGGCTCAAATGCAGGCTCAAGTACACATGCAGGGACAGGGTCCTGTCAGCATGTCTCAGAGACTTTCTGTGCCCACAACTGGCCCTGTTTTTCGCCTATCAACAACTCAGGTATGTCTGGCTTAATTTCACTTTACTCTTGTGCATTGTGTTTTCCTCCATCTTGCATATTGTTAGTTCATGTGTGTTTGCAAATGTGCTTTCCTCACCTTTTTTGTTGTGAAAACACTAAATACTTATTCAAATGCAGTTTGTTTTCTGAGGCCTAAGGTTTTTTTTTCATATTTCAGAAAAAAAAAAGGAAAAAAAATCTACTTTATAGAGTCTCTCAAGACCTTGTTCAGACTGTGAGATCATTGGAGGCTAGAAGGCTCAGTCTTAGCCTGAACTTAGTTTGGACTCTGTACCACTGGTTCAGTAAGTGCCCCTTGTTCCTCTGAATCAGAAGCACTGTGATCCCAACATGCTGAATGGATGCACGGGATAGCTAGATTCTAATAGAAATTAGAAAAGAAAAAGCCAACCACATTCAGTACAAGGATTTGCAAGAATTAACTGTGGTGGGTGGGAACCACAGGCACCCTCTGCCTGTGCTGTAGGCGAGGACTGTAGGCTCCCTCTGCCTGCCGCAGGCTCCACCTGCCTGCTCTCCGTGGTGAGAGAATGAACACAATCAATGTGATCGTTTGTCAGACTCAATTTATTTCATCTGAGGGTTCCAGTTATATACTCTATGCAGGCACACTTGCTAATACATAATTGGCTTCCTATGCACACTAGTCAATATATGATTGGTTACAGCTCAAAAGTTACATTCGCATCCCACTCCCCTTGCAGTTTTCTTCTTGGTTATGTTCCAGGGGGTTTCCAGCTTGCAGCTGTGTTTCAAGGTTACAGTTATCAGTTCCTCCCTACATATCCTGACTTCTCAGGCTCTTCTGCCAACTCCCTCAAACTCTCTCATGTACGTGTTCTCTAGTAACCTTCAGCCAAGGCCTCAAAGCCTTTGGTTCACTACTGCTGGGCTTCTTCCATCCATCGGCCTATGATCTTATTGTGTCCATTTTCTATCAACTATTCCCCAACAATTAACTTTTCAAATGCACTTTATTAAAAAAAAAAAAAGAAGGTTTGATTCCTTTGCTTCACCTCTAAGTGTAATAGGTCTGCACTTAGTTTTGTCTGTCTCATGACTACATTTCCTTTTTTATTTGGATTGACAGGGTAGTGTACTTCCCTACCCCAAAATCTTCAGTGGAGTGTGCTTATTTCAAATCAGAAGTGATGTATATTCGAAGATGAAGGGGTATTGTTTTTTAGATTACTTGGTAGGCTGCATTGGCTTAAAATTGCTTAGGGAGGCTGTTCAGCTTCAGGCCATTTGGGGTTAGAGCTGAACTATCTTTCTAAAATGTAGAGGCAAACATCTTTGAATGTTAGTGCAGGGCAGCTGTGCCATAAGAACAGGCAGTTTATGGTAGTTTTGCCTGCAGTCTGTGTTTGCAGAAGTGGTAAATAATTCTGAATGGAAAGAGATGCTTTTATATTTTTTAACTGATGGTTGTGTAGGTTGCTTGAAATAACTTAAATGTGTGTTTCCTGATGTTTAACATTTGATTACTGTCGTGGTTTATGCTGAGCCGGTAACAAAGAACCACACAGTTGCTTGCTCACTCCCCCGCCCTCCTTCCTTCCCCCACTCCCAGAGGGATGGGGAGGAGTATCAAAAGAATGTAACTCCCATGGGTTGAGATAAGAACAGTCCAGTAACTAAGGTATAACACAAACCACTACTGCTACCACCAATAATAATAATGATAAGGGAAATAACAAGGGAAGAGAATACAACTGCTCACCACCTGCCAACCGAGACCCAGCCTGACCCAAGCAGCAATCTAGCCCTTCTGGGTAACTGTCCCCAGTTTATATACTGGGCATGACCTGCTGTGGTATGGAATACCCCTTTGGTTAGTTTGGGTCAGGTGTCCTGTCTCTGCTTCCTCCTGACTTCCCCCCTCCCTGGCAGAGCATGAGACTCAGAAAGTCCTTGGTCAGACTAAACATTACTAAAAATGTTGGTGTTATCCGAATTGTTCCCAGGCTGAAAATAAAAAAAAACAGCACTGCACCAGCTACTAAGAAGGAGAAAAATGATTGCTACTGCTGAACCCAGGACAGTATCCACCCCTTATTCCATACCATTCATGTCATGCTCAAATCCCATATTTTTCAATATACCATCACTCTTGTCTCATGTGTATATATATGTATATATACACATCCACGCACACACAAAGAGATAGATATCATTCCTTAGTGCATGTACCAATCCCTGTAAAGCTGCTGAGTTCATCTAGTCCATGATGTCAGGCTCCATCTGACAGTCTTTCAGAGCAGGAGAGACAGTGTACATTGTTGGATTGTTCCCTGCTGATGACAGTGCAGAATTCATCTGGTCACTGCTGAGCTTGTCTGGTTTCATCAAAGCTCATTTTTTTTGTTGGGGTGATGGTCAGAGGGAAGTCAGGGCCAGTCACTGGTGACCTGAAGACATCTAGTTGGTAGACTGTGAAAGTGCTACATAGCAGGCAACAGCATACAATTGAGTTCATTGGCTGTTTTCCCCTAAAATCAAATCCCCTTGAGGTACACATTGGACTTCCCCATCTTCCTGCATTACCCACCAAGTATTTCCGGGTCCCTGAGCAAAAGCAATCCCATGAGTGGGTTTGCTTTTACCTGAAGCAGGAATAACCCAGACTGTCTTCCCCAGCAAATTCTTTATGTGCACCACAGGAACTTTAATAGTCTACTAAGCGCTAAGCTGTAATTTTCCGCTGTCTTACTTCCTTGTCATCCTGTTTCAGCAAAACCACTAAGGGTTACAAAGACTGTAAATATTTACATTGCTTGGTCTGTTTTTGAGTTGCACATCCTGCTTTATCTTGCAAACCACCTGCTTTGTTTTGCTAACTGATCTTGACCCTTCATTGTTCTCTTTGGGGTTCCCAAGGCTTAAGCCTGACTAGGGCAATAACACCTGGATACATTTCGTTAACTATTTCTGTGCTGTTACCCACATCTCCCCTTTTTTGTTTTACTGTAAAGACAGCTTTTACAGATTTATCACTAAGACATTTTAAACATTGAAGCAAGCAAGGCACACAGATTAGAATGCATAAAAAGATAATGCAAAGCTTCTTGTTTATTTCCTAACCATAATGTTGCAGATTCTCAAGCATCTAAACAAATCATTATCTGTGCATCAATTGTAGTTTGAATACTAAGTTCATTAGTGACATTTTTCAAAGCTTGTCTAATAGTGTGAGCCATTTGTACTGATTTTGTTAATTATGCAATAGCAGTAGACACAGCAGCTAATATTATGATAGCCAATATTATAGCAAATAAAAGCCAACCTGTAAAACGCTTAATTCTATGCTTTCTATCTTGAATATCTGTTTGTAACAATCAAACAAAGTGATCTAAACCTCCTTCACTTTCCTATTCTCCAGTGAGATTCACTGGTAGCCATGCAGAAGCTCTTCGCTTAACATAACCACCCACTACTCAAGGCAGCATTGTTTCAGTAAAATTAGTCTGATTTTTAAGTCACTTGAACCTCTATAACATGTGGCATACCAGTGAATCATACACACCATTCGAGAGTCCAATTTGTTCTATATTTGTTAACGCAAATCGTAGGAGTAGCCATATAAAAT
This sequence comes from Aratinga solstitialis, assembly GCA_902168055.1. Lineage (NCBI taxonomy): Eukaryota > Metazoa > Chordata > Aves > Psittaciformes > Psittacidae > Aratinga > Aratinga solstitialis. The sequence goes on along the minus strand of CABHOG010000042.1, from coordinate 190,265 downwards.
GCAGCATTTTTCAAAATTACATTGTCACTTAAATCACTAGGACTGGGTGGAATCCATTTTCCACCAAGCCATGTTGTTTCTTCATTTAAAATTGGTGTTTCCCCATCCCACCATGTAACAGGTTGGAATAATGGGGGTTTAACAAATGTGCCCAGTATACTTGTCCATTACCCATGGTCACACATAATAGAACAGATATTACAGAGATTTCTGTCATGGTCGTTTCTTTATGTTGCTGAGTTCTGGGGCTTTATAAGTTTTGCTGGCAGCCAGTATGGTCCTGTCAATAGCTGTACGCAGCCGTATCCTCGACCCCATGTCAGCAATGGCTCTGGTCCTTTCCACATGTTATCGTGTAGGTCTTTATATAGAACTGGTGGTTTGGCCAAGGAACTGTCTGTCAGATGTCACAAGCGCTGTATTGCGGAAAAAGAATCAAAACTAGACAAATTTAAAAAATTTAGTACTAATTGCGCTTTTGCTAACTGTTCATGTGGAGAAAATCCTTGCATTCCCCTTTTTTTTGTTTTATATATCTACTATCAATACCTGCTTGAGCAGGGGATTTGGACTAGATCATATCTCCAACATTTGCTAACTACAGGCTGCTGGTCCTGCCCTTCTCTCCTGGATGGCTCTCTGATAACAGGGGAGGCCATCCCTCACATCAAGGTTTGGCATGGCATGTGTTCCCATTGCTCAACACCTGCTGGGTTGCAGCCAACAGCAGAGCTAAAGGTTCTTCTTGGTGGCAAACACAGAGGCCAACCCAGTCTTGCCCTTGACTGTGGTAGGAGGCATTTGGCCAAGCTTAGTCCTTGCACCTCGTTGTCAATGCAGAGCTTCACCTGCCTCATGCAGTGAAAAGTCGCTACTATGGCAAAGCACACAGAGATTTACATTAGCAGTATRWMTACTACRKGGTRCAGCAGCRYKYTGAAGATGCTCATGACAGTGAAGGACCAGCCAAAGAAATTTCCTGCTAGTGGTGTTCTCCCATCCTCTTAAGTTGTTCCATTACCTATTTTATAACGCTACCATTGTGATGTACAGTTATTAGGATTTTTCTAGTTTCTGCCTTACCATTTTCTAGCAGCTGCTGTAAATCTGCATGCTCTAACATCTTTTACAAGTGACAAATCCAAACGCCACAAGGTATAGTTTCTTATTAGGAACTGGCTAGTAAATACAGGTGGTTTTATACACAAAATCACAGCCTCTATTAATAGCTGCATTACAAGCACACATATTCAAGCTGTTACTTTTCAGTTGCCCCCAAGTGATGTTTTGCAGTCATGCCTTTTTCTCTTCCTCTCTCTCATTCTGCTTGGGGTCTTCAGGGTCAGCTCCTGTAGCTGAGGCATCAGGTTCCTCCACTCATCTGTCCAGCTCATGCTAAGGTTTGGCAGACTTTGCAGGCAGCTGCCATGGACTTGTAGGTAGGAGGACACAAATATGCCTCCTCCCCCAGGTTATCAGTTCTTGAGAAGTAGACATTTTTAAGTGTTTCTTTAAAGCAGAGGCATTCTGATGAAAAAGGAATGTGAAGCAGCTGCAGAAGCAAACTGCACAGTGTTAACAGTCAAAGAGTTTGCTGTGTCATTACTCATTTTTTTTTTCTTCTGCCACCCTGATGCTGCTTGGGTGGTGGCTGGTAAAGCTTGTGGTTGGGCTAACCCTCTCGCCTTTTCAGTTAGCAGTTCTTGTTTCAAACGATCTGTCTGTTCCTCCAAGTCTTGGATATACCCCAGGTTACTTTAAACACACTAAGCAGGGCTCCTCTCATGCGCCCAGTGTGTTGCAGTTCTCTTTAGGCTTTGTGGTGTCTCTATGAACTGCCCCAATACTTCAATAGATCAAGAGGGCTTTTTTTTTTTTTTTTTAAGTCACTCACCCTGCTTTGCATGGCTACAAGTGAAGGCCTAGCAGGGGCTATAAATGCCTGCCTGCTCAGCAGCAGCCATAAATACCTGCTGGCAACTGCACTTTTGCGTTAACCCTTTCTTGCTCGGAATGTTACTCTGGTACCTGTTAAAAACTTTTATGCGAACCCGACAACAAAAAATACACAGAACACCGTCTGCCCTCAACGCACATGCATGGGATCCCACAAGCACACTCCACGCAACTACAGTATTTGATACACAAAATCCAGACAATCATTACTCCCACTACACGGCCCCACATTCAGAACGTGGCGCAAGTACCCTGTGAAGACAATCAGGAAACCAGCTCTGAGCAGCATCATCACATTGCAAGGTGGCAGGCTCAATCTTAGCGAGCGTCCCTGTGGAAGCAACGTTGACTTGAGTGGTATGAGGTTCTGCCTCCCCCACATTGCATGAGGCTTGGGCTTTTATACTGACCAAAATGCACACTCATTACGACACAGGTGGCCAGCCTGTGTCGGAAGAAGTGGCCAGCAATATCTATAAAGGTCTCCAAGGTTTGAGAGAAACATGGCCATACTTATATTTGCCAAATTCTGGTACATGAGTATCACAGAGAGACTGTATCAAATGAGTTGTATGTGGAGCCCCAAGTCCATGGTCTGTCACGGTTCACCTGATATCTTTGATAAGAGTATACGTGAGGCCTTCCCACCGCAGGTCCTGATCTGGCACATACACCACAGGGAAAGCACACAATATATATGTATCCCCAACCCATCTCGCTTCTCCCTTTACAGCTGCCCATTTATCATGAGGATCTGGGGGATATAAATCAGGCTCCTTTTCCCGATCAATAGGCCCCAGGTCAAAAGGACTCTCCAGGTCAGCATCATAATTATCAGGCGTGACAACTGCAGGAGCAGCAACAGCAGTCTGATGAACGTGCACAGGTTCCTCATAAATGTGTTCTGGAGTTTCATTTGTATCAGCCATGTCAGCGTTATCAAGTGCAATTAAAACATTTCCTCCCGCAGGTTTCAGGTGATCTGAGAGTACTGTAATTGAGTCAGTTTGTGAAAGGTTATCATCCGCTACCTGCGGCTGAAGAGAGCGCAACACAGCAAAAACGATGTGCCAGGTAATTAAATAATCGGGATTAATATCATGGTCATCAGATTGTACAGTTTGTAACTGCTGTCCTACATGCTTCCAAGCCCGTATTTCATAAGTGTCTGTAGACGGGTACCAAGGACAAGTGCGTCCTATCCATAACAGCAAGAGTCACTTTCTGGGGGGCCACACAATACGCTTGCTCCTTTGTAATCCTCATTTTCCATGTCAAGGGCAGGGTTTGCTGCGCTGCAGTGACCCCTGTCCAAAATTTTGCCGTTCTTTTTCCCTCGTCGACAAGCCTATCCCCCACTGTCCCAAACAGTCTTCCCCGCAATGTCAAGGGGGTGTAAAACAGAGGCTTTCTCCTTAGTAATGTTAGCCCCCATAGTCCCGTTCCCAGCTGCTCACCTTTTCCAAGTGATTGTTTGTGTCTGGATGACTTCCATGCTCCCCCACCAGCCTCCTCACCTTTCCCAGGTGATTGGTTTCTGTCCGGACATCTTAGGTGCCCCCTCATCAGTCTCCCTTGAGTTCAGCTGAGCTACTCCACTGGTCGTCGACTCCTATGATTTAGCCTGCATTCCCTCCTGTTTGGGTGCCATTTGTGGCGTATCAAAGACGGACTCCAGTTCTGGTGAAATCTGAAGACCTTTATTTCGCGTCTCACATCCCTTTTATAGTCTACTAAGAGCTAAGCAGTAATTTTCCACTCTTCTTACTTCCTTGTCATACTGATTGAGCAAAACCACTAAGGGTTACAAAGACTATAAATATTTACATTGCTTGGTCTGTCTTTGAGTTGCACATCCTGCTTTATCTTGCAAACCACCTGCTTGGTTTTGCTAACTGATCTTGACCCTTCATTGATCTCTTTAGGGTTCCCAAGGCTTAAGCCTGACCAGGGCAATAACACCTGCATCCATTTCATTCACTATTTCTGTCCCGTTACTCACACCTCCCCATATTTGTACTTCAGCCATCGTCCTCCATACCAAAGAGGCTTTAACCACTTGCCTTTCTTAATTGCAGCACATGTTTCACACTTGTAAATAACCTGGGCAGTAGTGTCCATTGTCAAGTCCACTCCTTGATCTTGAGCCCATCTATATGTTGCATCTCTGCCCTGATGGCCTGAAGTGTCATGGGCCCTCCGGGCCAAAAATAATTCACCCTTATGCTGCCAAATTAAGTCCATCTGAGCCACATCAGTCTTAGCAGCTTGATACACCTGTTGATTGTTCTGATGTTCCTCAGTGGCCTGACTGTTGGGTGCATGAGCATCTACATGGCATACCTTCACCACCAGGTTCTGTCCCCAGGCAGCGATATCTTGCCACAGTGTAGCAGCCCAGATGGGTTTCCCTCTGCATTGCCAGTTGCTCTGCTTCCATTGCTGCAACCACCCCCACAGGGCATTTGCCACCATCCATGAGTCAGTGCCAGTCACTTCTGAAGCAGTTTGAGCCCCTTCATAGGCTGCCAGGATCTCCTTTTCAGTTGGGGTATAGCTGGCATCAGATCCTCTGTATCCCCGACTGCAAAAGCCGAGGGGTCGGCCTCGAGTCTCCCTGTAGCTTTCTGCCAGAGGCTCCAGGGAGGACCATTCTCCCTGGCTGCAGTGTAGAGTACATTTTGTACATATGGCCTGGTCCGGACTGGTCTAAGGGCTACTGCATGAACTGTCTGTCATTTAATTTGCTCAAAGGCTTGTTGTTGCTCAGRGCCYYATTTGAAATCMTTCTTCTTCCRGGTCACATAATAAAGAGGGCTTACAATCAAACTAATTTGGGATGTGCATTCTCCAGGACCCCGCAACACCCAAGAAAGCTTGTGTTTCTTTCTTATTAGTTGGTGGAGACATTGCTGTTATCTTGTTGATCACATCTGTGGGGATCTGGCAACGTCCATCTTGCCATTTTATTCCCAAAAATTGAATCTCCTGTGCAGGCCCCTTGACCTTACTCTGTTTTATGGCAAAACCGGCTTTCAGCAGGGTTTCGATTATTTTCCTGTTTCTCAAGAAACTTCTTCCACTGTATCACCCCTCACAATAATGTCATCAACGTACTGCAGGTGTTCTGGAGCTTGCCCCTGTTCCAGTGCAGTCTGGATCAGACCATGGCAGATGGTAGGGCTGTATTTCCACCTCTGGGGCAGTCGGTTCCAAGCGTAATGGATACCCCTCCAAGTAAAAGCGAACTGTGGCCTAAACTCTGCTGACAAAGGAATTGAGAAAAATACATTTACAATGTCACCTGTAGCATACCACTTGGCTGCCTTTGACTCTATTTCATAATGAAGTTTTAGCATGTCCAGTATAGCAGCACTCAATGGTGGTGTGACTTCATTCAGGCCACAGTATTCTACTGTAAGTCTCCACTTTACTGTAAGTCTCCACTTTCCGTTAGACTTTCGCACTAGCCATATCTGGCCAATAAAGGCTGAGCAGGTCCTACTGATCACTCCTTGGCTCTCCAGTCTACCAATCAGCTTATGGATGGGAATCAGGGAGTCTCGGTTGGTGTGATATTGCCGTCTTTGCGCTGTTGTGGTTGCAAATGGCACTTGTTCTTTAGCCTTCATCAACCCCACAACAGAAGGATCCTCTGAGAGACCAGGCAAGGTGGACAGCTGCTCAATTTTCTCTTTCTGTAAAGAAGCAATACCAAAAGCCCATCGGTACCCTTCTGGGTCTTTGAAGTACCCTCTCCTGGGGTAGTCTATGCCAAGGATGCATGGAGCCTCTGGACCAGTCACAATGGGGTTATTTTGCCAATTCCTCCCAGTCAGGCTGATTTCAGCCTCCAGTACAGTCAACTCTTGGGATCCTCTTGTCACTCCAGAAGTAGAAATGGGTTCCACCCCTCAACAGCTTGATGGCATCAGGGTACACCTTGCACTTGTGTCTACTACAGTCACATATTCCTGTGGGACTGTTGTGCCAGGCCATCTGATTCACAGTCCAGTAAATCCGATTGTCCCTCTCTTCCACCTGGCTGGAGGTAGGGCCGCTCTTATAGTGATCACAACATTGTTCTCTTATATCTTGTTGGAAGGCATTAGCTGTCTTTACCACAGGAGCTGTAGTAAAACCAACTCTTCTACTCCATCTGTGAAACTGCTCACCAGAGACTGAAGCCACAGCTTTCATGGGATGATCATCCTTGACCTTTGTTCTCCTCTTCAATTCATGTGCCTGTTCCTCCAGAGCTGAGATAGGTTTCTCTCAGTTGTGGCTAGGATCGTCTCTCAATTTTTTGAATTCCTGGGATAGTTTTTCAACAGCTGAAATGATGGAAGGGCTGAGATTGTCTTTGAACTCTTGGAGCTGATGAATCACTTCATCCACTGCTGGTGGCGCTACGTCATGACAGGTTATTGCTGCCAATGATTGGGCAAATGATGATGGTGCATTCCGTGTAAATTTCTGCCACATGGGTCATGTTCATTCGACTTCATATGGATCTGCGGATGCATTCCCGGCAGCCAGCCTGCAACAGATCATCTCTACAATGGCTGATTCCCTCAGAGACTGGATGTCTTTCTCTATCGTAGTCCATTTGGCTTAACGACTCATAACATCATCCTTGTTGGGAAACCTCTCTTTCACAGCTGTCAAGAGCCACCTCCAGAGGCTGACGGACCGTTTCTCTTTTGCCATTGCTTTGTCAATTCTTCCTTTCCTAGCACGTGATCATTGAATCATAGAATAGTTAGGGTTGGAAAGGACCTTAAAATCATCTATTCCAAACCCCCTGCCAGGGGCAGGGACACCTCCCACTAAACCATGCCACCCAAGGCTCTGTCCAACCCAGCCTTGAACACCTCCAGTGATGGAGCATTCACAACTTCCCTGGGCAACCCATTCCAGTGCCTTACCACCCTCACAGTAAAGAATT
>CABHOG010000042.1:147360-182271 GCA_902168055.1 Aratinga solstitialis | reverse complement strand
GCACCTTGTTGTTTTTCATGTGCCTTAGCATGCCTTCCAGGAGAATCCGCTCCAAGATTTTGCCAGGCACAGAGGTGAGACTGACTGGTCTGTAGTTCCCCGGCTCATCCATTTTCCCCTTCTTGAAAATGGGGGTTATATTCCACTTTTTCCAGTCCCATCTAATTATCTTCCCTACGTTCTAGTTCATGACTGTCGGCCCCATTGTCCCAGCATCGGAGCAACCAGGTGATGATGTGCTCCCCTGGTTGACGGGTAAAATCTTTATGCATATTCCATAGCTCGGTTGAGGTATGGGGTCGAGAAGTCACCTCTTCTTCCTCTTCCTCTTATTCACATAATAATAACTCTTTTTCAGATGCTGTCCTGTGTAGTAAGTGCATTGGTTCTTCATCTTTCTTCACTGTACGGATTGCTCTTTTTTACTCTTGGTTGCTTTTTCCCTTGTGTATAGGGACAACTGATATTGGCAGGAATTGGTCTTCTGGTTAACTGCAGTGATTATCACTGTGGTTGGAGTGACTGCAGTATCAGCTGTCAGGATTGGTGCGGCCGCTGTGCTTGGGGTTTGTGTAGCACAAGCAGCTGCGCTGTCTGTTGCTTTTGGGTTTTGGACAGCAGCTGTACTTTTCGCTGTAGTTGGTGTAGTTGCTGTACTTGTCACTAGGGTTGGTGTGGCTGCTGTATTTGGAGTTAGAGTAGCTGTGTTGTCTGTTGCTTTGCCATCAGATCCAGAGACATTTTTTTCCCTTTGGTGGTCCTGGATAGTGTTGAACTGGGCTCTGTAAGCATAAGCCAAGCTCAGCACGCTGCTGTGATTTGTCCCTCTCTGGTATGACCAGGATGACAACACACCTCGTTTAAGTATTTTACGAGTTTTTCTGGATTTTGCACTTGTTCAGTGGTGAAGTTCCAAAGCACTGGAGGGGCCCACTGGCCTAGATACTTGCCCATACTATCCCACACACCCTGCCACTCACGACTGTCCAGCCTCGGGGAAAATCTCTTGGTCCTCCTATATCGTCGTCTAACCCTAGACAAGGCCCAAACCCAACTCTCCTTAACTCTTGGGACCAGACGAAATGGTCGTGGGCAGAACACACTCTGTATGCGTGCCAACATGGTGATCCCCATCACAATCAGCAAGCAGGTCTCAAGGGTATCTGAAGGCCATTCAAAACCTTCTGAACTCTCAAATGATGCTGTAAATAGACTGGTAGGGGGGCTGGGAAGGTAAGGGAATGTCTCCTTCACTGGTTGACCACCTGAGGAGGGGAAAAAAGATGTGTAATTGCTAAACACTTCTATTATATACCTCCCAAAGTATAGAGGTGGTGACCACACTGGAAATGCAAGCCAGATCAGTTCCATGAGCAATGAGTCTATTGTATTACAGGTCATTACCATAAAGTACAGTGAAACAAGACACTTAGCCAAGGCCCACCAGCCAATAAACACTAAAACATCAAATACCAGCTGTAAGTAAGGTATGACATGCTGAACCTCTGAGATCAAGAGCAGCAACTTTGAGAGCCAATAAATCAGCATTGTGACAAGTGAATATTAATCCAAAACAATGAATGCTTATCACAAATATGATTAGACTCACTCTGGTCAGATCTGTCGTTATCTCAACCCTTCATACCCCACGTTGGGTGCCACAAAGAACTGTCATGATTTAAGCCCAGCATGCAACCCAGAACCACGCAGCCACTCTCTCACTCCCCCCCGTTCCTCCCCCAGCTCCCAGAGGGATGGGGAGGAAAATTGAAAGAATGTAGCTCCCACAGGTTGAGATAAGAAGAGTCCAGTAACTAAGGTATAACACAAAACTACTACTGCTACCACCAGTAATAATAATGATAAGGGAAATAACAAGGGAAGAGAATACAACCGCTCACCACCCGCTGTCCGATACCCGGCCCGCCCCAAGTAGCAATCTAGCCCTTCCGGGTAACTGTCCCCAGTTTATATACTGGGCCTGATGTGCTGTGGTATGGAATACCTCTTTGGCTAGTTTGGGTCAGGTGTCCTGTCTCTGCTTCCTCCCAGCTTCCCCTCCTCCCTGGCAGAGCATGAAACTCAGAAAGTCCTTGGTCAGACTAAACATTACTGAGCAACAAGTAAAAACATCCATGTTATCAGAATTTTTCCCAGGCTGAAAGTCAGAAACACAGCACTGCACCAGCTACTAAGGAGAAAAATGACTGCTACTGCTGAACCCAGGACAGTGTTCAGTCATTATTAGAAGACTGAAGTTTGGATCCCAAAGTCAACTTTAAGATGTGTGCCCAGCTAATACTGGGAGTTGATTATCTTGGCCTCAGGCAGTTATATGAAGCAGTTAAAGTTGCAGGAAGAATATAATCTACCTTGCTGGATTTATATAATGCTAAATCTGTGAGGATAATGCACGTTCATGTCTTTGTAGAGATACCTAAAATCTGAAGGAGTTCATGTATTATAAAGATGCAATTGTTTTTGTGCAGGGTTTTGCCTTGATAGATACCCCACTGCATTACAGATACCCCTTTACAGTTGTTAGTGCTAATAACGTGGTTGAGAATAGAGGAAACCTGCAATACCTTATGAATGATAAATGTCTTACAGGATGCAAAAGTTTGATCGTTTTAGTGTAGTGGGATTAGAATCATGGTATTGCCGCTTGTCAAGATTCATCTCCTTTCACCTATCTTTGTAGTAGCTACCCAAACTGTACTGTATCATTTCTTTATTTGTTGTAATTAGCAAGGATAAGAAATAATTAATATTGTTCTTCAAAAATTTGTGTTGACCTTCCATGGCTCTGCATGTGATCTGCAGACTCTTCTTTCATTTTGACAGTGCTTCTGTTTTATAAATGTTTGACCTTACAGTGCTCTTATAAAAATGATGGTTGATGGCCTTTTAAAACCAGGTTGTAAAGTTTTCATGTCTAAAGGTTTGTCATATCAGAATTAGACACTAGACTGATTAGGCGGATGGTTTATAGCCAGAGCCTATTCCTTGGTTTTCTGGAGGAAATGTCCAATGACAATTATTATGCTAAGGTTTTACAAGTGTCAGTTATTTAAGTAGTCATGATTAATCAAGAAAAGAGTTCAAGTTCTAAAGTACAGGCAATTGTATGTCCTGAAAAATAAACTTTTTCAGTAAGTTTATGGTTAAGCATTTTTCTTTCAGAATCAAATTTTGATGTATCAGCTAAATTCTGTGAATTATGTTTTTCAGTAGGAATTTAATATGTATGGAAAATAGTGTCTTACAGTTTTATGTCTATGAAGTATAATATTCAAGAATCCTAGTCTCCACTGTGACTGAAACAGAAAAACTGTGTGTACCATTAACTCAAGACAGACAGAATATAAACATTACTTCTGTGAGTCCAGCAAAATATTTTGGAAGATTGAGGAACATTGCAGGCTATGCAGTTTTTAACCTCTAGAACATCAAATGCCTATTTCTTCAGTATGTTAGTGGGATGATTGTTATTTTACTGTGAGAGTTCAGATTTACTATTATGTTTTATTCAGTTATTTTAAGGTAGTTTTATTTGAATTAAATTGCAGGGTGCTTTAAATGTGTAAAATTTAGTAATATACTTCAGTCACTGACTTTGTGTTTTACTCTTTTACTTATGTAGAAAGTCTATGCAGGTGGAAATTTACAGTCTGCTGTAAGTATTGTAGTATCTTACTGTGAAGAACATATCAGAAAAAGTCATAGGTTTCATGCTTCATAGGTAGTATGGTTGCTTTTTTTCACCTTGTCTTAATTCCTAGCCACTGTCAGAAGTTTCTCAGCTAAGTGATTGCTTTCAGTGTTAATTTTTTATACACTTTAAATAATTATTGTGTTTAAAAAAGTGTGTTATGAGCTATGTAGTTAGATGTAAACCCCGGTTTATTAAATAACATGCTAAAGAAATTGCAAAAGCTCACAGTTACTTTTGGCAAATCGTTAAGAAGTGTTGAGAGTTAACAACTGGACAATATAAAATGAATTATGAATTACTTTCTTTAAAAATATAAGAAAGATTGTCTGAAAAGTTATCAAATTTGACAGCTCTTTGAATTGCTCCTCTTGACAACTAATTCCTCCTTCACTTGCAAAAACAGAGGAGGGGAAAATAAGGCAATGTTTAAAATGCTCTTGAATGAGATTGATTTGGTTGATATGTGCAGAGCTGTCTAGGTTCTAAACTGCTTCTGCAGCCTGGTAATACAAGTTTTTCTTCCCATATCCCCGGGCCATCCTTTGCCAGATCTTCTCCCAGCTGTTTGGGAGGAAAAGGAATTGGGTTTCTCATGAAAATTCCTCTAGTTTCATCAGCTAGGCCTATATTCAGGACAGAATGTGAGAAAGGAGCCCCCTTTCTCTAGGAACAATGGAAGCTCCTGAAATGGAGAAGGTGTAGTCTGTTTTCCCTTAGGATTTTAGTATATGGGCTTAGGATAATACTTAGGATATAGTATACTTTACTATATCCTTAACTATATAGTATATAGATATACTTTAGTATATGGGTTTAGGATAAAGACAGTGGTTTTATCCTTATATGTTGCATTGCTGAAGGTTCAGAAGTCATACCTCAATACAGTAGTACTTAACCTTTGTAGGGAATTGATACAGCCATCCTCTTCCCAAGTTTAAGAAAAGATACTTTCATTGCAGTGCCAAACACAGAAGTTCAGAAAGATTAAGATATATAACTTCCCATTCATCCTACACTAATCTCTTCTGTACATATGCAGTGAATTCCTTGCAGTCTCTGTGTGATAAATGCACAAAGATAAAAGCTTCAGCTACGTAATCAAGGCACACAGAAGGCAATTATAAACTCAAATATTGATGAATACTGACAAGTAAATGTTATAACCAAACTAATGAATCAAATGTAATATCATTTTTTTTCAGGTCACATTGTGTTTTTCCTGATCTTTTCCAAATAGCTGTATGACAAATAGCTTTTAGGAGAAATATTGCAAACATATCATTGAACACAAGGAAGCTCATTTTTGTATTATTTGTGAATATTTATTTAAGAACATATTAGTGGTTTGTTTGGTTTTGGTTTTTTCAGCATTAATAATGATTACTCATGTAATTGCTATTATTAAAAAGTCTTGGAGATCAAGTTACTAAGGATGAATATAAATAAAATGCTTATTTTTCCTTTATTAGCAACCAACTTCTGTAGCCACATCTACTGTTCACCTGGGACTTCCAGTGCAAACCAAATTTGTTCAGTCAACTGTTACACCTGTCAGTGGTACATCTGCTGCCACTCTGCCAGGAGGCTCTATTCTCTCCCATACCATAGTAAGTAGTAACAATATAAAAACCAAAAGATGTGTGAAGAAAAGGATGTTTGTAATTACATGTTTTTTCAGAAGTGAATTTTAACGTTCTTATGTTTAATGTTCATGTAGGACATGCAGTGAGAGGACAAGGGGGAATGGGTTTAAGCTGAAAGAGGAGAGATTTAGATCAGGTATTGGGAAGAAAATCTTCCCTGTGAGGGTGGCGAGGCACTAGCACAGCTTGCCCAGAGAAGCTGTATCTTCCCTATCCCTGGCAGTGTTCAAGGCTGGGTTGGATGGGGCTTTGAGCAACCTGGTCTAGTGGAAGGTGTCCCTGCCCATGACAGGGGATTGGAACTAGATGAGCTTTAAAGTCCCTTCCAACCCAAACCATTCTATGATTCTATGTTTGCTTTTATCAGGAACAGAACCCCAGAAATTGATAATGAATGTATAGTCACACTGTTACACAGGTGTTGAGTGATTGTGGCATCTGTAAAGAAAGAGGCTAAACACACACACACACACACCCACACACCCACACAAACACTGCTTTCACAACTAGTTCTACTTTGTTCACTCAAGCGTGGTAATATATAGCATACAGATATGGGTCTGAGCCATGAAACCAAACAGCAACTACATTGTTCCCAGTGACTGTTTTCAGTCACTATAAATTCCATTCTATAAACAGTCACTCCTGTCGTGGTTTAAACCTCTATAACTCATGCAGTTGCTCTCTCACTCACTTACTCCCCCCTCTTTCTTCCCCTCACTCCCGGAGGGATGGGAAGGAGAATCGAAAGAATGCAACTCCCACAGGTTGAGATAAGAACAGTTTAGTAACTAAAGTATAACACAAGACCACTACTGCTACCACCAATAATAATAATGACAAGGCAAATACAAGGAAAGAATACAATCGCTCACCACCTATACCCAAGCCTGACTACGCAGTGCACCCCCCACCCTTCCAGGTCTCTGCTCTCTGCTTTCCATCCTGGGCATGACATGCTGTGGCATGGAATACCAATTTGGTCAGTTTAGGTCAGGTGGTCCTGTCTCTGCTTCCTCCTGGCTTCCCCTCCTCCCTGGCAGAGCATGAGACTCAGAAAGTCCTTGGTCAAACCAAAACATTACCAAGCAGTAACTGAAAACACTGGTGTTATCAGTGCTGTTCCCAGGCCCAAAATCAAAAAACACAGCGCTGCACCAGCTACCAAGAAGGAGAAAAATGACTGCTACTGCTGAACCCATGACAACTCCCCAGGCTGTTTCCCAGCTCGACCTTGCACACAAACACTCCCTGGCTTACTCAAGACCCAGGTGCACTATCAGCAATTCTTCTTCTTTAATTATCCACATAGCGGGAACAGGATGGCTTGCAGTTCCCACATCTCCCCCTTTTCTGTTTTGCACGATACTTTGACTTCAATTCTTCACAAGTTGGCAACAAATCTCTAGATGACATGGAGGAAAAGCAAAGTGGTGATGTCCAGGCTCTAAACACAAGATCTCACCAATGTGTCGGCCAGACGGACTGGGAGTCTTGGGAACCTGGAGAATAGATGCTATTACTTCCAAAAGCACAGTCCTTGGCTTTCTTTATCCCCTTCTCTGCTTGAGGAGTCTTAAATCACACAAGAGCAGTTTCTTGACATTAGCATTTAAAGATGGAAAGTTCAAATACAATAGTTACTTATTATATTATTATTACTTATAATAGTTATTTATGCTAACTTTTGCTTTTTTACTGTGAGGGTGATGAAACCTGCTTTAGGTGACCCTGCTTGAGCAGGGGATTTGGACTAAATCATCTCTCATGCCAACCGCAGGCTTCTTGGCCTGCCCTTCCCTCCTGGATGGCCCTCTTATAACAGAGGAGGCCATCCCTCACATCAAGGTTTGGCACTGCATGTGTTCCCACTGCTCAGCGCCTGCTGGGTTGCAGCCAACAGCGGAGCTAAAGGTTCTTCTTGGTGGCAAACACAGAGGCCAACCCAGTCTTGCCCTTGACTGTGGTAGGAGGCATTTGGCCAAGCTTAGTCCTTGCACCTCGTTGTCAATGCAGAGCTTCACCTGCCTCATGCAGTGAAAAGTCGCTACTATGGCAAAGCACACAGAGATTTACATTAGCAGTATRWMTACTACRKGGTRCAGCAGCRYKYTGAAGATGCTCATGACAGTGARGGACCAGCCAAAGAAATTTCCTGCTAGTGGTGTTCTCCCATCCTCTTAAGTTGTTCCATTACCTATTTTATAACACTACCATTGTGATGTACAGTTATTAGGATTTTTCTAGTTTCTGCCTTACCATTTTCTAGCAGCTGCTGTAAATCTGCATGCTCTAACATCTTTTACAAGTGACAAATCCAAACGCCACAAGGTATAGTTTCTTATTAGGAACCGGCTAGTAAATACAGGTGGTTTTATACACAAAATCACAGCCTCTAATAATAGCTATGTTGCAAGCACACATATTCATGTCATTAAACATAGTCTGGTTATAGAGACTTTTCAGTTGCCCCCAAGTGATGTTTTACAAATCATGCCTTTTTCTCCCTCTCTCTCATTCTGCTTGGGGTCTTCAGGGTCAGCTCCTGCAGCTGAGGCATCGGGTTCTTTAACTTGTCTGTTCAGCTCATGGTATGGCTTGACAAACTTTGCAGGCAGCCACTGCGGACCTGTAGGTAGGAGGACACAAATGTACTCCCTCCCCCAGGTTATCAGTTCCACAGGCCCTTCCCATTTCTGCAGGCCCAAAGGATCATGATACCACACTTTAGCACGTTCTGAAGGTGGATTATCAGAGCCAAAATATCATTACAGTACAGTGACAGGAGTATTCATGGAAGATTGAGTGCAATTTAAAAAATTCAATTTATAGATGGCATTGTCTAATTGTTCTTGAGGGACCGTATTCCCCCTTTTTTGTTTTTGTAGCATGGATTTCAGAGCAGCGTGATTTTGTTCCACAGTCCCCTGGCCTGTAGGGGAGTGGGGAATACCAGTGACATGTGTGACACCCCATTGCTGTAAAAATCGTGATAAAGCCAATGAATTATATGCAGGGCCATTATCCATTTTCAACTGGGAAGGAACTCCTAAGGTACAAAGGCACATGTTAAATGTCGGATAACATCACAAGCCTTCTCTCCTTTATGGGCAGAGGCTGAAATCATATGTGAAAATGTGTCAACAGACACATGAACATATTTAAAGGCACCAAAGGAAGCACTGTGCATAACATCTGTTTGCCAAATCTCATTCGCCTTTAAGCCATGAGGATTTACACCCATGGCAAATGAGGGTTGAGCTGTTGACTGACAGTCAGGGCAAGACCTGACAATTTGCTTTGCTTGAGAAGAAGACAGGTTAAACTGTCTCTTTAAAACAGAGGCATTCTGATGAAAAAAGGAGTGTGAAGCAGCTGCAGAAGTAGACTGCACAGTGTTAACAGTCAAGGAGCCTGCTACGTCATTACTTGCAGTTAAAGGGCCAGGCAGGTTGGAATGCAATCTAATATGCCCAATAAAACCAGCATAATTCCTAGTTTCCAAACAGTGTTTTAGCTTTAGCAAAATGTCAAAAAGTGCACGGTTATTGATTTCTTTTAACACACTATAAGGGAGGCATGGTAACAATCGAACAACATATTCTGAGTCACAAACAATATTTAAGGATTCTATAGGGAACAACTGTAGCCCATGTAAGACTGCAGCAATTTCAACAAGCTGCGTAGAGCCATCCACATGTATAACA
Organism: Aratinga solstitialis; assembly: GCA_902168055.1. Classification (NCBI taxonomy): domain Eukaryota; kingdom Metazoa; phylum Chordata; class Aves; order Psittaciformes; family Psittacidae; genus Aratinga; species Aratinga solstitialis. The sequence goes on along the minus strand of CABHOG010000042.1, from coordinate 173,206 downwards.
GAGGATTGCCAGGAATCATTTTCAAACCAAACCACACCACAGCAGCTTTGCCAGTTTTTCCAGAGCCATCAACAAAAATGGTTTTAGTATCCTGAATGGGTTGTGTTTGAATTACAAATCACGCCTGTAGATCAAAATCTGAAAAAGCTTTTAGCAATTTATGTTTCAGATTACCATAAAAATTTTTTCCTGTAAAGTCTGCTAACACTATTTGGAAAGAAACAGACTGAGCAAAAAGGAACTGAAAGTCTGTTACAGTTAATGGTAAATACAATTCTGCAGGGTCGTTGCCTGTTAAATGTTGAACCCTCGTAGGGTCTTTGGCAATTTAGTCAACAGTCATATCTAACGGTTCTGTCACAGTCTGTCTTTGGGTATGTGGTGAAAAAAAAAAATCCAGAAAGTAAACAGAGTTACTATCAATTTGACATATAACTCCTAATGGCCTTCGTTGCATATTAACAATGAGCAGAGAAATTGGCAAGTGTAAATGCACTCTATCTGCCTGTAGCATCTCAGTTTTTTGAGTCACTATATTCAAAGCGTCAATAGCTTTAGGGGTAAACTGACAAAGAGAGTTCAAGTCTGAGTCTCCTCATAAGAAATCAGAGTGGTTCAAGGTCAGCATTAGTAATACCCAACATAGGACACACCCAATTAATAGTACCTAAGAGCTTCTGTAAATCATTCAAATTTGTGATTTTGTTTGCTAGTTTTAGCTTCTGAGGCTTTACTGTTCTTTCAGTTAGCACCCACCCCAAATATTTCCAGGGTGGCATTCTTTGTATTTTTTCCTGGGCAATTTGTAGTCAAAACCAACATAAATTTTCTGTTAAATGATTTACAGTAGTTTCTAAATATTGTTCCGTTTCTGCACAGACCAAAATGTCATCCATATAATGATAAATCATTTATTCAGGAAATGTGCTCCTAGTTGGTGATCTAGCTGTGGAAACTACTAGCTGACAGATTGATGGACTGTTCATCATTCCTTGTGGCAAAACAGTCCATTGATATCTTTGCATAGGAGCAGCACAGTTGACTGAAGGCACAGAAAAAGCAAAATGATCACAATCTGCAGGATGTAAAGGAATTAAAAAAAAAACAATCCTTCAATAATGCAAAGAAACCAGTCAGCTGGAATCATAGTAGGATTAGGCAAACCTGGTTGTAAAGCCCCAGTAGGTTGCATTACATTATTAATTGCACGCGGATCTTGCAAGAGTTGCCATTTCCCTGATTTCTTTGGAATTACAAAAATGGGTGTATTCCAGGGGCTAGTAGATGGAACAATATGTCCTGCTTTCAGTTGCTCTTCAGCTGATAAATGTGCTTGCTCCAATTTTTCCCCTTTTAAAGGCCACTGATCAACCCAAACTGGTTTTTCTGTTAACCATGAAAGTTTGAGCAGGGGATTAAGATCAGCGGCCAGTAGGATAAATTTGCCCCGTCTGAGGTAAGTAACAAATTCCATTGCACTTGCAAATCTCGCCCCCCACAGATTCATAGAAACTGGCAGTAAATATGGTTGAAAATGAGCTACACCACCATCCAGTGCAATAGCTTTGAGGACTTGAGTACTTTTAAAAGGAGATTGTATACCTCCTGTTCTGGCTGCTGTTGCTAAAGCCTTTTCAAAGTGCCACTTGATCGGCCATTGAGATTTTGAAATAATCATAACATCTGCCCCAGTGTCTATTAATCCACTAAAAGCTCTATTCTCTATTTGCAAATTCAATAAAGGTTGTTTCTGAGTAATCTCCTGGGTCCAATAAACCTCAGCTTTCCCAGAGCTTCCAAATCCAGAGGTATTCCTTGTGTTAATTTCTACTTTGGCACCCAGTATAGAATCAAAACAAGTTGTGCTGATTTTTGACCTTTTGGAATTTTACAACTGCCTTTTAAGGCAGTTTAACTTTTACTCCTTGGAGAGTTGTACTTGAGCATCCTAACAAAAGACCCATAAATCCATTTGGTGAAGGTCCCCAAGCATTGGTAGCTATAGCTTTAACAGTGGAGCAATCTAATTCAATGTTGGTGCTCGTTGCCAAATCCAACCCAGTGCTGCCTGTCGTGGCAGCTGCAAGGTTGGAGATGGAGCATTTGCTGCAAAAACCCTGTTGTTTTAAGGGGCACCGGGTTTTGCCGTGCTCCCCCTGGAGTTTCCCAACAAAGGATTTCCATCCTTATCAAATTTAGATTTACGCTGATTGCTCCAGTGATATCCTTTCTTGCATCTGGGACAGAGTTGAGATGGTATTTTTTCTTTCTGCTTTTGTTTCTTTTTGGGACACATTTTACTAATATGTCCTTCCTGTCCACAGTTAAAACATTTTTGCTGACTCATATTAAGTTTCAGTAATGCAGCAGCCAATACAGAAGCCTTATGAGTCTCTATACCGATATCCTGACATGTTTTAATAAACTCAGCAATGYCTGTAAATTTTTCCCTGACTGGGGCTAAAGCAGCTTTGYAATCTCCRTTTGCATTTTCAKATGCTAGCTGAAATAAAAGCGCATGAGSAGCCTCAGRATTATCAATCTGCMTTTGTATAGCAYTGTTTAATYGGYCTATRAAAGACAYATAGGGTTCCTGAGACCCYTGGCAAACAGTTGYRAAAGRAGTARTTTTCTTCCCTGATTCAGGTACTCGCCTCCAGGCTTGTACAGCCGTATGCGCAGCTTGCTGGAATACTAGAGGGTTTAAATTAATTTGATCATRAKRTTGCAACCATYGYCCAGAGCCTGTTAACATGTCAGTATCTAYTGGTATTCCTCTTTGAACATTATCTAATACCTGTAAAGCCACTAAGTTATTATATTCCAATCTCCACACTGAGTATTGAGCAGGTGTCAAAATTGTTCACATTAAAGTGCTCCAATCCCATGGCACCRTAGATCCTGAACTAGCCATCATTTCTAGCAGACCTAATGTATAAGGACTTTGAATTCCTTTTTCCATCACTGATTTTTTCAATTCCTTAAATACTGCATACAGAATATTTTCATGTACCAGTTGTTGTTGTCCCTGCCCATCTGTTCTATAAAATACAGGAAAAGCAAAATCCATGTCTCCAGTAAAATCACCATCCTCTATCACTTTCCCCATACATTTTTGTATAAATGTTTTAGTAGCCTTCTGGTTAACTAATGGCTGGTCAAGTGGTTCTTTATCAAGATCAGTCAAGGGAGGTGCGGTAGGTTGAGGAGCATGAGGAATATTCGATGTGAATGCCTTTAATGGTGTCAAAGGTGGGTATAAATTTTTCTTCTTTTCTGAATCTATGGAGCCAGGATCAAAGGGGTCATCAGGCTTCTCAGAAAAGATATTTTCATTGTTTTGTCCTTGCTCTTTCAAATTGTCAGTATTTTGATAATTTGTTTTATCATGTTTCTGAATTATATCCTCAGCAGGTTGTAAATTAGGTAACGCAGAATAGACAAAACACCATGTCACTATTAAATCAGCAGGAACCTCCATACCAAGGCGATTTCGAGTCTGTAAATGTTCTCCCACTCTCTCCCATATCTGGGTATGAAATGACCCTGTTGATGGAAACCAGTTGCAATTTGTTTTCACCCATTAAAAAAGATTCATTACTTGCTTCTCAGACAAATTCTATCCAGAGGATTTTAAAATTTGCTGTAAAACTTTCAAATATAATTTCAGCTGATTCTACTTGTCCCATTTTTCTAACAAAATCCAGTAATTCCCCATTCAGCGGGTATTACTGAGCTTTAACAGGCGAATGTCGGTACCAGAAATTCCCCCTCGGATTGCACAGACACCACAATGTCGAGCAGTTTAGTTACCATACATGGAGGGTACCATTTGCAGCGTCTGTAAAGAAAGAGGCTAAATACACACACACACACACACACACACACACACACACACACACACACACACACACACACACACACACACACTGCTTTCCAGCTAGTTCTACTTTATTCACTCAAGCATGGTAATGTATAGCATACAGATCTGGGTCTGAGATATGAAGCCAAATGGCAACTACATCATTCCCAGTGACTGTTTTCAGTCACTATAAATTCCATTCTATAAACAATCACTCCCCAGGCTGTTTCCCAGCTCAACCCAAATGCTCCCTGGCTTACTCAAGACCCAGGTGCACTATCAGCAATTCTTTAATTATCCACATAGTGGGAACAGGATGGCTTGCAGTTCCCACAAGTGATAACCTAAATTTTATTTTCTCTTTTTTCCTAGATGATAAAAAAAAAATAAATGTGGGTAGTATAGATTCAGTTTTAAGCTTCTTTTAAAAGAAAAAACTTAAATCAGCTGTACTCAAATACTGTTTCAGTAGTGGGCATGCTGCACTGTGTTTGCCCCTGTTGAGAGTGGTGGTATCCGCTGTGTGGCTACTGGTGCTGCAGGATCCATGGCATCACCTGTGGCATTGCAGTGCAGGTGCATGAGTTAGCTTGTAACTGTGTACAGTGACAGCTCAGATCCTGATGACATGACCACAGATCTTTGGGAATTGACTTGTTTGTATTAAGATACAAATTTACAGAAAGTTGTATTACAGAAGTCACATCATCATGGTGATCTTAAAGGGCTAGGTAATAGCAACTCATTTTTAGTGGTACATTCATTTCTGTAATAAAAACTTTAAATGCAGACTTTCACTGTTCACTAAAGGGTGATAAAATTAGGGTTAAAAGCAAGTAAAGTCAATGGTTTAATTTTGTCAGTAAGGCTGTATTTGAAAAGAAACAAGGTTTTCTTGTCAGGCTTTCAAGAACTTTATGGTTGAGTAAAAGAATTAAAGGAAGATAATTACCTGGGGGTGTGGTTTGTTTGGTTTTGTTTATTTTTATTTTTTTAATATAAAATATTAACAGGTATCAGTAGCTACATCAAGTGCTCAGAATTTATTCAAGACAACAGTAGCAACTGGAGCATCAACTTCCCAACAACTTGCAGTAATTACTGGTGGACAAACTCAAGCTTCTGCACAAACCCAGGGTCAGCCTCGGCTGCCAATTCCGCCTCATACAACAGCACAAGTACCAGCACAGCCCCAGGTCATACCAAGCTCTCCTGTACCTGGAATTACAGTTGTTTCACAGGTAAGTTTTAACATGTTAGAAGCTTAGTTTTCTTAGTACTTTATAATCTTCTCAGGTCTATTCAGAAGCAGGAAGAACTTTTTCTTCATGCAAGCACACTTCCTGTGATGGAACAAATATTTTACAAACAAGAAACCTTTCCCCTCATTTCACCTAAATGGGATATGTATTCTGAGATGAACACTTGTGGTCATCTTTCCCCATCCTACCATGTATGTGTCAGTAGTGAAAGAACTAGTCTCTTTCTGCTGACAGACCAATCAGGCCTTCAATGTATGAACTTCATTATTATCATGTTGCTGGGCCTCAAAACTGTGGTTACACTGAAGTGCAATGTCTCTGTTTCTAGGAGTAATTAATTTTTTCAAGCCTTTATTTTTATGTGGTGTAAAGCATCTCTTTTCCTACTGATGAAGAAAAGATTAGATAAGGTGATATTTGAACACTATTTCTAATTTGATTTTACTGCTGTAGCTGCATTATATAGAAACATATTGAATCAATAATTTAACAAATTAAGATAGCTTGGGGAACATTGTACATTGTGTTTTGGGCATGTCAAAGGAGAATGCATCTCCAACAGATTGTTGTGTTACTTCTCATATTTAAGGTTGTTTTTATCAAAACAGACTGAAAAATATTAAATATATTTCTCTGATTTTTTTGTTGTTTGTTGTTAATATTTGTGAGGTATGATGTTCCGTTACATAAAAATTGAAGAAAATGTCAGGTAACTAGCAGCACGAGCGAAATACCAGCAGATGTATTTTTCAATGTCCTGCCTCAATTAGAACAATTTCATCAGTTTTCGTATTTATAGTGATCAGAGCGCATGCATTGATCCTGATTGCAAAATAGCACAGATCTGATATTTCTTTTCTTTGGCTTTTGCAGGAAATGCAAGAGAATGTGAAAAAATGCAAAAACTTCTTAGCTACCCTTATAAAACTTGCTTCTCATAATTCACCATCTCCAGAAACAACCCGTAATGTGAAAGCTCTGGTTCAAGATTTGTTGGTAAATAATTTGGTTATCTTTCATTTTGTCATTTATCTATTAAGCTTGTTATTTACACATGCTACAGACTATTGCTTTGATCTAAATTATTTTTTTCTGTAATGGAAGCTAAGGGAGTTGGGCTACATCAAAATGCAATTATTCTGTATGTTACATATCTTCAGAAATCTTTTAAAGGTAGGCTGTCTTCAATTTCTGAAGGGGAAATGAAACAAAGCAGTTTGTATGCATTTGTCAAGAACACTCTTGTTTTGATGGATAATATTGTGGTTGTTTATTCAGAAAAAGATAGTAAAATACAGGATTTTTCCTTGAGGACTCACTAAGTTTCTTTTCCTCCAAACCATAGTCTTTTCTCAAACACTAAGAAGCTATTTAATGTTTTAACCACAGATTGAATGTAGATGCATGTCTCCACAATGTGGTTTAGAGTTTCTAGGGCTGAAGGAAAAGTGTTTTGCTAAGCTGTTTAGTCCAGGCAGTTCTGCAGACAGATGCCCCTGCATGGAGCCTTAACCCTAAGTGGATTTCAAGAGGCAAAGTTGTGTTTCAGCTAGACAGACTCCTTGGGCCCAGAAAAAAAATCTGACTTACAGTAGTCTCCAGTGCAGTATGTGTTTCAGTGAATTGTATAAATGAGTTGCACACAGATGTTACTGTAGAGTGGAACAAAATGGTCAAGCTTCTTAAAAAAATTAAATATAGTCTATGAAGAACTTGGATTTAAAAGCAGTTGATACATATTTCTTTGAATTGTTTGACAAAGAAACCTGTATATTTAGACAAGCCGAAGACTTTTTTCAAGTAGGTGCCACATTCAGTGGTTCCTGTAAAAACTTGTTTTAACTTTTGAAAACTAAGATTAGCTAAGTAAAGGTAATGACTTAAAATATTTTAAACAAAGTAATGAGACGTATATATATTTATATATATAAATATATTTATTGAAGGTTAGTTTTGTTCTTGTTCTATATCAGTCCAGAAAAGCTAATCAATGTATTTATTGCAACCTAAGATTGCAACTGTCCTGGGTTCAAACCACAACAGTAACTAATGATACTTTAGAAGTATAAAATATACCTGAGTTAGAGTTCTTCTATATTAACTAATAAACTAAATATATGAAATATATATTCATTAGTTAAGTGTATATTTTGTGAGTATATACATATATATGCATACATTTATGCAGGTGTAAATTATATATACTTATATGTATACTTTTATATATGCATATGCTTTACATATATAGCTTTATGTATATGCATACACATTCTACTAAGTTAAATTGAACCTTCAAAATTGGTTTTGGAATTAAGTAAAGATAATTTTTGTATTACAAGGGCTGGTGAATTTTATAATGGCTTGTAAGCTTACTTCAACAACCTGTTTTTTTTAATCAATTTTTTAATTTTTAAAAAAGAAAGCACTATGTAAATGTCAGCATGAGAATGGAATCCTGAAAAAAAGACTTAAGTGTGTGTGTGATCTCCTTGTGTCTTGAACTGTGCATGCCTGAGGGAACTCCCTGAATTCTGTGGGGCTTCTTACATATACATATTAGCTCTTGGCAGAAGGATTTTATAGATACAGAGGAGTTGAGGGACTTTAGCTTTGAAAGTTTTTCTTGATATGATAGCCTATTTAGCTAGAGATATATACATATACATTATCTAGAAAAAAACACAACAAAACAGCTCATCTGAGTTGTTGATGCTTTTTCTTCTTCCCCCTGAAGGATGCAAAGATTGATCCAGAAGAATTTACAGGCCGCCTTCAATCAGAACTCAAATCATCTCCTCAGCCATATCTTGTACCTTTCCTTAAGGTAATGTGAATCTTGCTCCTATAAATTTATTTCCATAAAATGTCATTACATTAAGTTTTAGAATATACTTTTAAAAAATATGTTTTAAATAATTGATTAGCTGATCCTGCTTGTAATCTGGAACTAATCTAAGATAGAAATTCTGATGTAATACCAAATGGATTTATTGTTGGGTCCTAAGTTAGTATATGTGGGGGTAAATTTAACTTTTAATTGGTTCTTGTACATAAGCTACAATAGCATCTGTATGCAAGATTATATGCAAATGTACATAACATGTTTAATTATGCCCCAACAAAACCACAACTGTAATTCTAAAAACACTTTTCTTCTAGTCCAGAACTTCTCAGTTTAGGGCAGATTTTCTTTCTTTTTTCTTTTTTCTTTTCCCCCTCAACTTTTCTTCAGAACTCTCGCCCTCTGCGTCTGTTTTTTCAAGGTATTATTAACTCTTATTTGTGCCTTTTCCTGCTCTTACACTGCAGTCATTTATAGAATCATGATAAGTTTTAACTTGTTTCCTTTCTTTGAAGTTCTTTCTTGGCAACAGAAAGGCATTAAGTTTTTAAATAAATACTAGAAGTTTAGAAAGAACTGTAGCTTGGGATAAATACACTTGCATTCTACAGCTGCCTGGGGGGAGCAATTCAAAAGAACTCTACTACCACTTAAAATAATAAAAAATTTGTGAAGGTACAATATAGACTTTTAGAACTGGTTTTTTTTTTTTTGTTGAACTGGTCTGAACATGAAGCATACAATAGTACATTTTTTCTAATCCAGTCAGAATACATTAGATCAGTAAAAATGCAATAAACAGCTATTGCTGTAAGGCACCAGCAGTTGAATCATCTTGTTCTAGGTACTGGAGGCATGTCAGAAGTAAATTGGTGCAGCTTACTTCTTCAAGCATGCAGTGGGAATGGAGCTGTTCCTATGGTTCTGCCTTTTCTATTTTGATTTGTTACACTTCCAAAGACCTAAGCTACAAGTTCTAGATAGTTTTGAGGAGGGGAGTGTTCTGTTTTATGGCTGTGATGGAGTTAGGGCGCATCAAATTCGACAGGTTGCTAAGTCCAAACTGAAAGCTTATTAAAAGTGTAAATTGATTCTTGCCTCTTACAAGAGACGCTCAATCTTACTTCTTTTTGATGAATAAGCCAATAGTAAAAGGGGAAAGCAAACCACATTCTTTTAACTGTGTTTACAGCAAATTTCAAAGTACTTTTTGGTCTACTTGCTAAATTTGATATTTCATAAACTTTCTTCTGTTTCTAGAAAAGTCTACCTGCATTGAGACAATCTTTACTGAATAGTCAACATTCAGTTTTGCAAGGACAGCCATCTCAGCAGTCACTTCAACAAACCAAGCTATCACAAGTTATACCTCAATCTGCCTCTGGAAGCATTTCCTCTGTTGTCACCACACAGACAATAGGAATAAGGCAACCAAACAACATTTGCACAGTCTCTGTATCAAATACCGTGCAGCCTCCTCAGGTTAAGGTGGTACAGTCAAATCAGAGTTCTCAACTGGTAGGTACTGTAGTATAAAAGAATTTCTTAAACTGAATAGCAGTTTTCAATGTTATTGCAGCTTGTTTGGGAAAATACTTTTTTGGTTGTATCATGTTGTCATGGTTTAAGCCCGGCTGGTAACTCAGAACCACACAGCTGCTCGCTCACTCCCCTCACTTCTTCCTTCCCCTGCTCCTGGAGAGATGGGGAAGAGAACTGAAAGAATGTAACTCCCATGGTTTGAAATAAGAACAGTCCAGTAACTAAGGTATACTACAAAACTACTACCACCAGTAATAATAAAGGTAAGGGAAATAACAAAGGGAGAGAATACAGTTGCTCACCACCTGCTGACCAGCACCCAAGCAGCAATCTGTGCCTTCTGGGTAACTCCCACCAGTTTATATAGTGGGCATGTTGTGCTGTGGTATGGAATACCCCTTTGGCTAACTTGGGTCAGGTGTTCTGTCTCTGCTTCCTCCTGGCTTCCTGTGCCTCTCCTTCCTGGCAGAGCATGAGACTGAGAAAGTCCTTGATTGGGGTAAGAATTACTTAGCAACAACTAAAAGCATCAGTGTGTTATCAGCACTGTTCCCAGACTAAAGTCAAAAACACAGCACTGCACCAGCTTCTAAGGAGAAAATGTCTGCTAATGCTGAACCCAGGACACATATTCTGTGATATATAGTAGTACCTCATTTTATGGCAGTTAACATGTATGTTCAACCATTAGTTTAGGCAACATTATTGACATAGCTTAAATTTAAGAAACTACACTCTTGGCCTTTTTGACTAGAATACAGTGATTGTTATTAGCACAGTGGAATGTGAGTTAATTACAAACGTAGAACAGGAAGCTTTTCAAGACTTGCAGATGGGTATAATTTTTACTATGTCATTAGATAAGCTGCTTTGCTTAGATTCATCTGCATAAAAATTAGTTCTTATTTTTAGTTCTTCTACACATAGTTATAAAATATTGTAGAATAGCTGTACTGTACCAGCATGTTTTGTCTAGAAATAGTGCCATACTTTGTTATTTACCAAAAAATGTTGCTGTTGTGCATACTGGAGTATTACGTGCTCATTCATTTTGAAACACTATCAATAAGGCAACTTTACAGCCAGTTACTCATTGAATATTGGTATGGCTGCCGTTACATAGGATCTTGCATGTGTGTTTATAGTTGTAATTAAATTAGGTTTAGGATTTTTATGAGGCCTTGAGTTTACACAGGCATTATTATCCTTCAGGCAAAGATGTACAAGTTTCTTTGTGGTTTCTGTGTATGTATGAGTGAAGTACTTGACTTAGGTTTCAAAATCAAATTGACAAGTTCAAGGTGTATCAAGTTGGTAAAAATTTATATTGTGATGATTCAGAAATGCACATATGATAATGTAAAACCTTACAATGACCTGTCTTTGAGTTTATAGGCACTATAAAGGATGTAAATAATTTTTAGGGTGTATGGAGAGAGAATATTTCCTTTGCTTTAATTTATAAGTGAAAGTGCACAATCTGAAAATGTCTGAGCTATCGGAACCATGTCTTTGAACCTTACAAATACTTTCTAGCAGCTAAATTACAAACTTTAAAAAATTAATATAATTTTACCATCCTTTAGTGAGCATGGTTTTAATGTTTAAGAACATTTTAGGTGCTAAGTCTTCTGACTCTGGCTTTTGTAATACACACAGACATTTGGATATTTTGCACCTTAACTTGGCTGCTTTTTGTTAAGCCACTTGCAGTCTTTCTTTTTCTAAGGTGGGTTCTCCCCACTCCTTCTGGACTGTTGCATTAATTAGAAGAGTGTTCCTCAGATTTTCTATGACTTGTTTTTGATTTATCTATGTTAGTTTGTGTTCATGTCTTATCTATGTAAGGCTGAATTGAATTTGGTAGTAACTGTGGTTCTTCAAGATAGGGAGCAGGAACTGGTTGCAATTACAGGCAGCAGGTGTAAAAATTACTCCATTTCCTGGGGAAGGCAAATTTCTGACAGCATCTGACAGGTTTCTTAAAAGTATAAATGTTCATGGTCAATAAGTGTAGCCTTATCTCATGCAACAGTCTTGGGACTAACCTACTTCCAGGTAGCACAGCTTTTTCTAGTGTTCTGCAACCCACTTGAAACACTCCTCTGCCTACTAGCCAGCTGCACCCCACCTTTTGACAAACACTGACGTATAGTAAAAATGTCTTAGTAAGTCTGCAGGAATTCTTACTCTTATGATTATAGGTTTTGTGGAATATTTTCTGAATGGGGTAAAGCCAAATTTATGGGGGAGAGAATTTTGGTGTCCGTCTCTCTCACATGTCGGTGCTTACTCAAAGCAAGCAATTGTGATGTTAACCTCAGTAGAGATTAGCAATATGAAGAGTTGCTCTGTAATTTTGACATACCTGTGTGTCATGGTTTAAGCCCAGCTGGTAACTCAGAACCATGCAGCTGCTTGCTCAATCCCCCCCTTTCCCCCCACCCACTCTGGGTGGGATGGGGAGGAGAATCGAAAGAATGTAAATCCCATGGGTTAAGATGAGAACAGTCCAATAAATAAAGTATAATATAAAACTACCACTAATAATAATAATAATGGAAGTAAAAAGGCGAGAGAATATAAAACTAAAAGGGAAGGGAAAAAATACCCAATAAACACAAGTGATGCATAATACAACTGCTCACCACCTGCTGACTGATACCCAGCCTGACCCAAGCAGTGATCTGCCCTTCTGGGTGACTCCCTCTAGTTTATATACTGGGCATGATGTGGTGTCGTATGGAAAACCCCTATAGCTAGTTTGGGCCAGGTGTCCTTTCTCTGCTTCCTCCTGTCTTCTTGTGCCCCTCCTCACTGGCAGAGCATGAGAGACAAAAGTCCTTGATTAGAATAAGCATTACTTACAAACAACTAAGCATTGTTCTCAGACTAAAGCTGAAACACAGCACTGCACCAGCTACTAAGAAGGAGAAAAATAACTGTTACAGCTGAACCGAGGACGGTATCCACCCCTTATTCCATACCATACATGTCATGCTCATATCCCACATTTTACAATATACCATCGCTTTTTGGCTTTTTGCCTCTTGGTACACATATATATATACACACACACATATATGCAAACACACATAGAGACAGATATCATTCCTTAATTCACGGGGCAGGAGAGACAGTGTGTAGCGTTGGATTGTTGCCTGCTGACGACACCACTGAACTCATCTGGTCACTGCTGAGCTTGTTTGGTTTCAACAAAGATCACTCTTTGTTGGGGTGATGATTGGAGGGAAGTCAGGGTCAGTCGATGGTGGCCTGAGGACAGTTCTGGGAGACTCCTGCTGCTGGCTTTTCCCATGACTGTTCTCCAGTGGTGATCATGATGTCACATATAGAAGTCTTCTATAGCAGGCAACAGCATATAATTGAGTTCATTGGCTATTTTCCCCCAAAATTAAATCCCCTTGAGGTACACAACAGACTTTCCCATCTTCCCATGTTACCCACCAAGTATATTCAGGTCCCTGAGCAAAAGCAATCCCACAAGTGGGTTTGCCTTTACCTGAAGCAGGAATAACCCAGATTGTCTTCCCCAGAAGATTATTTATGTTCACCACAGGAACTTTATCCCCCTCTACTGTGAATAGAAGTACATTGGGCTGGGCCAGCCCTGTTGGCAGATCCCCTAGTGTTGACACTCAGGTGGCTTTTGGTAAATGTGTATCCCAATGTTTGAAAGTCCCACCACCCATTGCTCTCTGTAGTTTTGAACAGCCCATTGTACCGTTCGCTTTTCCCAGAGGCTGGTGCATGATAGGGGTTGTGATATACCCACTCAATGCCATGCTCTTTGACCCAAGTGTCTATGAGGTTATTCTGGAAATGAGTCTCATTGTCTGACTCAATTCTTTCTGGGGTGCCATGATGCCACACAACTTGTTTCTTAAGGCCCAGGATAGTGTTCTGAGCAGTGATGCGGGGGCACAGCGTATGTTTCCAGCCATGCAGTGGTTCCTTCCACCATGGTAAGCACATGATGCTTGCCTTGTTGGGTTGGTGGGAATGTGATATAATCAATCTGCCAGGCCTCCCCATATTTGTACTTCAGCCATTGTCCTCCATACCAAAGAGGCTTTAACTGCTTGGCTTACTTAATTGCAGCATGTTTCACAGTCGTGAGTAACCTGGGCAATAGTGTCCATTGTTAAGTCCACCCCTCGATCACAAGCCCATCTATATGTTGCATCTCTGCCCTGATGGCCTGAAGTGTCATGGGCCATTGGGCATTTGCCACCATCCATGAGTCACTGTAAAGTGCTGGCCATTTTTCTCGTTTAGCATTGTCCAAGGACAGCTGGATGGCTTTCACCTCTGCAAACTGACTTGATTCACCCTCTCCTTCAGCAGTTTCTAAAACTTGGAAGGCAGCTATATGGAGTCCCCTAAATCTCCGATGCATTCCTACAATACAACAGGATCCATCAGTAAACAAGACATATTGCTTCTCACTTTCTGGCAGTTCATTTTATGGTGGGGACTCTTCAGCATGCATCACCTCCTCCTCTGGTGACATTCCAAAATCATTGCCCTCTGGCCAGTCCATGATGACTTCTAGAATTCCTGGATGACTGGGATTTCCTATTTGAGCTCATTGTGTAACTAGTGCAGCCCACTCCATGTAGCATCAGTTGCACGATGTGTAGAGGAGACACTGCCTTTGAACACGCAGCCCAGCATGGGGAACCAGGGTGCCAGGAGGAGCTGTACTTCAGTGCCAATCACTTCTGAAGCAGCTTGTCATGGTTTAAGCTGTAAATCACGCAGCCTGTTCTCTCACTCACTCCCCTCTCTTTCTTCCCCCCGCTCCCGGGTGGATGGGGAGGAGAATCAAAAGAATGCAACTCCCACAGGTTGAGATAAGAACAGTTTAGTAACTAAGGTATAACACAAGACCACTACTGCTACCACCAATAATAATAATGACAAGGCAAATACAAGGAAAGAATGCAACTGCTCACCACCCAATACCAAGCCCGACCACGCAGTGCACCCCCACCCTTCCGGGTCTCTGCTCTCTGTTTTACATCCTGAGCATGACGTGCTGTGGTATGGAATAACCTCTTTGGTCAGTTTGGGTCAGGTGTCCTGTCTCTGCTTCCTCCCAGCTTCCCCTCCTCCCTGGCAGAGCATGAAACTCAGAAAGTCCTTGGTCAAACCAAAACATTACCAAGCAGTAACTGAAAACGCTGGTGTTACCAGCGCTGTTCCCAGGCCGAAAGTCAAAAACACAGCGCTGTACCAGCTACTAAGAAGCAGAAAAATGACTACTGCTGCTGCTGAACCCATGACACAGCTCAAACCCTTTCATAGGATTCCAGTATCTCTTTTTTGTTGGGTTATAGTTGGCCTTGGATCCTCTGTATCCCCAACTCCAGAAGATGAGGGGTTGACTTTGAGTCTCCCCTGGAGCTTTCTGTCAGAGGCTTCATATAGGTCCCTTCTCCCTGGCTGCTGTATAAAGCACATGGCTCACATCTTGCCAGGTTTGGTCTGGCCTGAGGGTTTACTCCATGAACTCTCTCTTGTTTAATTTGTTCAAAGGCTTGTTGTTGCTCAGGGCCCCATTTGAAATCATTCTTCTTACAGAAGGCTTACAGTTAGACTGTAATTTGGGATGTGCATTTTCCAGAACCGCACAACACCTAAGAAAGCTTGTGTTTCTTTCTTATTAGTTGTTCTTTGACCTTCAGCAACCCCACAACAGAAGGATCCTCTGAGAGACCAGGCAAGGTGGACAGCTGTTTCATTTCCTCCGGTATCCTTTTGGGTCTTTGAAGTCCTCTCTCCTGAGACAGTATGCCAAGGATGTATGGAGCCTCTGGACCAGTCATGATGGGATGCTTTTGCCACTCATTCCAAATTAGGCTGATTTCAGCCTCCAGTACTCTTAACTTGGGATCCTCCTGTTACTTCAGAAATACAAATGGGTTCCACCCCTTGATATCCTGATGGCATCAGGGTACACTGTGCACCGGTGTCTACTAGAGCCTTGTAGTCCTGTGGGAGAGATATGCCAGGCCATCTGATCCACACAGTCCAATAACACAATTGTCCCTCTCCTCCACCTGGCTGGAGGCAGGGCTTCTCTAATAGGCATCATAAGATTCTCCATTTACTTCTTGTACAAAGGGATTATCATTCCTTTTCATAGGAGTTGGAATGAAATCAGCTCTTCCACTCCATCTGGGAAAGTGCTCACCAGAGACTGGCGCAGCAACTTTCTTGGGAAGATCCCCAGTGACCATTGTTTTTCTTTCAATTCAGGCACTCATTCCTACAGAAATGAGGTAGGTTTTCTATCCCACTGTCTCATGTCTTCTCCATGATCCCACTGGTAAAACCATAGGGTGGCCCTCCTATATCTTCTCCTTCTCCCTCAGGCAATTGAGCGCCTTCTGATAATAGCTGAGATGCGGGTCTGTACATGTGTGGAGCTGGATAGATCATCTCTCAACTGTTTGAACTTCTGGGACAGGAGTTTTTCCACAGCTGAAATGATGGAAGGGGTGAGATTGTCTTCAAACTCTTGGAGTTGACGACTCACTTTATCAACTGTTCGTGCTGCTGCCTCACTCCAGGTCAGTGTTGCCAATGAGTTGGCATATGATGATGGCACGCTGCACGTAAATTTATGCCACATGGATTGTGTACTTTCGATTTCATCTGGTTCTATGGGTTCATTCCTGGCATCTGGCCTACGATAGATCATCTGTAGAACAGCTAGTTCCCTCAGGTACTGGAGGCCTTTCTCTGTCGTGGTCCACTTGCCTGGGTGACATATAACATCGTCCTTGTAGGGATATCTTTCCTTCACAACTGCCAAGAGCCACCTCCAGAGTTTGAGGACTTGTTTCTCTTTCACAATTCCCGTGTCAATTCCCCCTTCTCTAGAAAGTGATCCCAGCTGCTTGGCTTCCTTACCGTCTAGTTCATAACTGTCGGCCCCATTGTCCCAGCATTGGAGCATCCAGGTGACAATGTGCTCATTTGGAATATGGCTGAAATCTTTTTGCATATTCCACAGCTCAGTCAAGGTCAGGGATCGAGAAGTTACTTCTTGTTCTACCTCTTCCTCTGATTCTTGTACTGTGTCTTCTCCTTCTGATGTCACGCCCTCTAGTTCTGGCATTGAGTCTTTATCTTCCTTCTCTATGCGAGTTGCTTTTTGTGCTTTTTGTTTGCCTTTTCCCCTTGCTCATATGGGCAAGTGATATTTGCACAGATCGGTCCTTTGGTTCTGCTGCAGTGCCTGCAGCTGGGGTTGGAGTGGCTGCAGTGTTTGTTGTCGGAGATGGAGTAGCTGTTGTGGTTGTCGCTGGGGCTGGGGTAGCTGCTGTGCTTGTTGCTTGGGATGAAGCAGCCATGTTGTCTGTTGTTTTGCCATCAGATCCGGGGACATCTTTTTTCCCTTGAGGGCACTGGATAGTGTTGAGCAGGGCTCTCTAGACCAAGCCCCAGAACGTTGTGGTAAGTTGTTACTCTCTGGTATTGCCAGGATAACAGCTGATTCGGAGAAAACTCCAGGAACAAACTCACCAACAAAATTTTCAAGTTGACAAGCATGTATTTATTGGGGCGCCGGGAGGTATGGGGGATAGCTCCACCTAGCGTGTATCCCCTTATTGCTACACAAGCCGTCCTTATATAGCCCCTGGGCATGCATACATATTCATGAGGCTACATATAGATGACATCATTTTCCAGGAAGTTTCCCACATGCGTACAAAAATGCGGTGGTGGTCTCTGAGGGTCGTTTACTTCTTCCAACAATCTTCATCACTTCTGGCAGCCTTTGAAGCACAGGCAGTAGATGTTTATACCAGCTTAATTGGTTCGTTAACACTACAGACACAGCAATCATCCTGTCCTACTTATCAGTTAGTTTAACTGCAGCCCATCCTGGACACCTGCTATTCCCAGATACTCCTTATCCCTGCATCCTGTTTTTCTATCCTGGTTTTCTTACACTCATTTTGTACTAAGGTCATAAGGACCTAAAACTATGTCAACTACAGCAGTTTATCTTGTACAAGAATTCTCAGTATGTTCTCTAGCTGTACTCTATTTTTTTCTTCTCTGTGAATCATGCACCTCAGTAATCTTCCATTGCTACAGTTACAAAGCCATCAAACTTAACATTACTTAAAACTGATTCTAAAGGTTTATATATATTTCATTTTGTGATTTGGTGCCCCCTTTGTCTCACAGCACACCTTGTCTAAGGGTTTTACTGTTTTTACGAATTTTGCACTAGTTCAGGGGTGAAGTTCCAAAGCCCTGGAGGGGCCCATTGGCCTAGGGGCTTGCCCATATGATCCCATGCACCCTGCCACTTATGTCTGTCCAGCCTCAGGGAAGATCTCTTGGTGGTCCTCTTAGATCGTGGTTTAACTTTAGACAAGATCCAAGCCTGACCCTGCTTAGCTTGAGATCAGATGAGATTGGGTGTCTTTGAAGTGCCCTTTCCTGAGATAGTTTATGCCAACGATGCGTGGAGCCTCTGGACCAGTCATGATGGGATGCTTTTGCTACTCCTTCACAGGTAGGCTGTTTTCAGCTTCCAGTACAGTCAACTCTTGGGATTCTCCTGTTACTCCAGAAATACAAATGGGTTCTACCTCTTGACAGCTTGATGGCATCAGGGTGCACCTTGCACTTTGTCTACTACAGTCACATACTACTGTTGGACTGATGTGCCAGGCCATCTGATCCACACAGTCAAGTAAACCTGATTGTCTCACACTAAAATAGCAAATACTAGCTGCAAGTAAAGTGTGACAAAAAAAAACCTCTGAGACTAAGCACAACAACTCTGAGAGGAAATAAATCAACGTTGTGACTATCAATCACAAAGTGATTGCCAAAGTGAGTGGCTATCAATCCGAAACAATGAATGCTTATCACAAATATGTTATCTGTCTTTATCTCAACCCTTCAAGGTCTATGTTGGGCACCACAAGGGACTGTCATGGTTTAAGCCTAGCCAGTAACTTGAACAACGTAGCTCCTCACTCACTCCCCCCTTTCTGCCCCCCCCCCCCCCTTTTGGGCAGGATAGGATGAATTGGGAGAATGTAAACCCCACATATTGAGATAAGAACAGTCCAATAACTAAAGTATAATATGAAATTACTACTACTACTAACAATAAGGGTAGTAACAAGGTGAGAAAATATAAAATTTAAAAGGAGCTAAAAGCTGCTAAAGCAATTTATCATCTAGATTGGTTTGATGGGCTAAAGAATTTGTTTTTCTGTCTGTAAGCAAATCATAGGTCTAGGACTGAATTTTCATCTTACTGGGTGAATTTTCCAGAAGGTAGGAAACTGCGCAGAGGAAACCTATGCTTAGTACTATTCCTTTTTTAGAAAATATTTAGGGAGAAGCAAATACCTTCAAAATTGTAATTTATTATTTTATTGCAAAACTGGCATTCAGTATTTGCTTTCAATTTATCAGTAATTAGTTAATTGAACCAAACATTACATTTAAGCAAGCACTTCTTAATGGCCCTCAAATTAGTTCTATATAGACAAAAGCAGCATCAGACAGTAAGATCTGCTGCATAAAAAAAAAAACAACTTGCACACCACAACAACCATCAACTCAGGTGCCACATAGGCAACCCAGCAGGATCTCCGTATCACACTTGTAATTGTTCCTAAGAATTGACTTTTTTGTGGTTACAGTTATCTCATTCTTCATACTTAGTGCTCCCTGAAATCAGAGCACGGCAAAGAGCTGGAGGCCATCCTGCATGGGACTTTTCTGGAAGAGGAAGATTACAGCTGGCTTGTGTAGGGGTGGCCAGCACTGATGGAGGAAGCTGGCTGAGCTCCAGATTTTCCAAGCCTGAAGCTCACTGGAGAGAGTTACAGCTGGCTTTGCAAACTGTCCAGCTGTAGAAGGGCAAGCCTGTTTTGGAATATAGATCCTTCTATACCAGCCACTTTACAGCAATCTAGTTTCCTTAAAAATTTGGAGAATCTGTTAGCTATTTGTTTCTTTTGACTCGCTTTTACAAAGGGGTCAGATCTAGTGATACTTCTTGCAGTTACATGGAGGTATCTTATGACATGGGAGTTCTGTTGATGCGGTTTAAGCCCAGCTGTAACTCAGAAAACCACGCAGTCTCTCTCTCACTCCCCCCCCCTTCCTCCCCCCCTGCTCCCAGAGGGATGGGGAGGAGAATCAAAAGAATGTAACTCCCACGGGTTGATATAAGAACAGTCCAGTAACTAAGGTATAACACAAACCACTACTGCTACCAACAATAATAATAATGATAAGGGAAGTAACAAGGGAAGAGAATACAACCACTCACCACCTGCCGAACAATACCCAGCCCAACCGAGCAGTGATCCAACCCTTCTGGGTAACTGCCACCAGTTTATATAGTGGGCATGCTGTGCTGTGGTATGCAATACCTCTTTGGTTAGTTTGGGTCAGGTGTCCTGTCTCTGCTTATTCCCGGCTTCCCCTTCTCCCTGGCAGAACTCAGGAGTCTTTGATCAGGTTAAACATTACTGAGCAGCAACTGAAAACATCGGTGTTATCAGTGCTGTTCCCATGCTGAAAGTCAAAAGCACAGCACTGCACCAGCTACTAAGAAGGAGAAAAATGACTGCTGTTGCTGAACCCAGGACAGTATCCACCCCTTATTCCATACCATTCACGTCATGCTCAGGTCCCACTTTTTCAATATGCCATCACTCTTATCTCATATATATACATATATATACATGCACACAGAGTGAGAGAGAGGGAGATCATTCCTTAGTGCATGAACCAATCCCTATAAAGCTGCTGAGTCCATCCAGTCCATGATGTCGAGCTCCATCTCTTGTAACAGTCTTTCAGAGCAGGAGAGGCTGTGCAGTGCTGGATCATTGCTTGTTGATGCTGATTGTTCCTTTGCTGCAGAATTCGTCTGGTTTCATCAAAGTTAATTCTTTGTTGGGATGATGGTCAGAGGGAAGTCAGGGCCAGTCACTGATGACCTGAAGACATCTAGTTGGTGGACTATAAAAAGTGCTACATAGCAGGCAGCAGCGTACAATTGAGTTTATTGGCTGTTTTCCCCTGAAATCAAATCCTCTTGAGGTACACATCGGACTTCCCCATCTTACCGCATTACCCACCAAGTATATAGAATCATAGAATCATAGAATAGTTAGGGTTTGAAAGGACCTTTAGATCATCTAGTTCCAACCCCCCTGCCAGGGGCAGGGACACCTCCCACTAAACCATGCCACCCAAGGCTCTGTCCAACCCGGCCTTGAACACTGCCAGTGATGCAGCATTCACAACTTCCCTGGGTAACCCATTCCAGTGCCTCACCACCCTTGCAGTAAAGAATTTCTTCCTCATATCCAATCTAAACTTCCCCTGTTTAAGTTTGAACCCATTACCCCTTGTCCTCTCACTACAGTTCCACATGAAGAGTCCCTCCCCAGCATCCCTATAGGCCCCCTTCAGATACTGGAAGGATACTATAAGGTCTCCACGCAGCCTTCTCTTCTCCAGGCTATCTGGGTCCCTGAGCAAAAGCAATCCCACAAGTGGGTTTCCCTTTACCAGAAGCAGGAATAACCCAGACTGTCTTCCCCAGAAAATTTTTTATGTGCACCACAGGAAGTTTATCCCCTTCTACAGTATGTAACTGTTCTGACTGGGCTGGACCAGCCCTGTTGGCAGATCTTCTGGTGTTGACCAACCAGGTGGCCTTTGGTAAATGTGTACCCCAATGTTTGAAAGTCCCACCACCCACTGGTCTCAGTGTAGTTTTGAACAGCCCATTGTACCGTTTGATTTTCCCAGAGGCTGGTGCATGGTAGAGGATGTGATATACTCACTCAATGCCATGCTATTTGGCCCAAATATCTGTAATGCTGTTCCAGAAATGAGTCCCATTGTCTGACTTAATTCTCTCTGGGGTGCCGTGTTGCCATAAAATCTCTTTTTCAAGGCCCAGGATAGTGTTCTGGGCAGTGGCGTGGGGCGCAGCTTATGTTTCCATGACTCAATTTACCCTCTCCTCCAGCAGTTTATGCAACTTGTCTTAGGGGACTTCATACAGCTGCCTTCCATCTCCCATGCTTTCCCACAATACGGCAGGACCCATCAGTAAACAAGGCATACTGCATTTCACTTTCTGACAGTTCATTATATGGTGGGGCCTCTTCAGCATGCATCACCTCCTCCTCTGGTGACATTCCAAAATCTTTGCCCTCTGGCCAGTCCATGATGACTTCTAGAATTCCTGGATGACTGGGATTTCCTATTCAAGCTCATTGTGTAATTAGTGCAGCCCACTTACTCCATGTAGCATCGGTTGCACGATGTGTAGAGGAGACCTGCCTTTGAGCATCCAGCCCAGCATGGGCAACCAGGGTACCAGGAGGAGCTGTGCTGTCTGTTGCTTTGCCATCAGATTCAGGGACATTTTTTTCCTTTTGAAGGTGCTGGATAGTGTTGAACAGGGCTCTAAGCATAGGCTAAGGCCCAGCATGTTGCCAGGATTTGTCTGTCCCTCATATGACCCGAATAACAACACACCTCATTTAAGTTTTTTGCTAATTTTTCTGGATTTTGCACTTGTTCAGTGGTGAAGTTCCAAAGCACTGGAGGGGCCCTCTGGCCTGGATACTTGCCCATACTATCCCACACACCCAGCCTTGGGGAAAAACTCTTGGTTCTCCTATATCGTCGTTTAACCCTAGACAAGGCCCAAACCCGACTCTGCTTAACTCTCGGGACCAGATGAAATGGTCGTGGGTAAAAAACACTCTGTATGCATGCCAACATGGTGATCCCCATCACAATCAGCAGACAGGTCTCAAGGGTATCCAAAGGCCATTCAAAAGCTTCAGAACTCTCAAATGATGCTGTAAACGGTCTGGTGGGGGAGCTGGGAGCATAAAAGAACGTCTCCTTCACGGGTTGACCAGCCGAGGAGGGGAAAAAAGATGTGTAATTTCTCAGCACTTCTATTATATGCCTCCCAAAGTATGGAGGTGGTGACCACACTGGGAACGAAAGCCAATTCAATTTCATGATCAATGATTCTATTGTATCACAAGTCATTGCCATAAAGTACAATGAAACGAGAACATTAGCCCAAGGCCACCAGCCAATAAACAGTTACAAAGCAATTACCAGCTGTAAGTAAGGTATGACGTGCTGAACCTGTGAGATCAAGAACAACAACTTTGAGAGCAAATAAATCAGCATTGTGACGCGTGACTATTAATCCGAAACAATGAATGCTCATCACAAATATGATTAGACACACTCTGATCAGATCTGTTGTTGTCTCAACCCTTCGTACCCCACGTTGGGCGCCAAAAAGAACTGTCGTGGTTTAAGCCCAGCAGTAACTCAGAAAACCATGCAGTCTCTCTCTCAATCCCCCCCTTTCCTCTCCCCCTGCTTCTGGAGGGATGGGGAGGAGAATTGAAATAATGTAAAGAACAGGCCAGTAACTAAGGTATAACACAAACACTACTGCTGCCACCAATTATAATAATGATAAGGGAAGTAACAATGGAAGAAAATACAACTGCTCACCACCCGCTAACCTATACCCAGCCCGACCAGAGCAGCGATCTAACCCTTCCGGGTAACTGCCCCCAGTTTATATACTGGACATGGCGTGCTGTGGTATTGAATACCTCTTTGGTTAGTTTGGGTCAGGTGTCCTGCCTCTGCTTCCTCCCGGCTTCCCCTCCTCCCTGGCAGAGCATGAGTCTCAGAAAAGTCCTTGGTCAGACTAAACATTACTGAGCAGCAACTGAAAACATCAGTGTTATCTGCGCTTTTCGCAGGCTGAAAGTCAAAAGCACTGCACCAGCTACTAAGAAGGAGAAAAATGACTGCTACTGCTAAACCCATAACATCTGTGTATGCTGTTCAGCATACAGTGTAGATTGCACAAAGGAGACCAGCATTAAAATTTATAGTGTTAGTAGAGATGAAAGGGGAGACTATTTTATTTATCTGATTTGTGAAGTACTAGAATCACATTCCAAAATGGTGAAAAAGCTATGCTTTAAAGAGCTGGATAGTGCTGTTAGTACTGGTATCTACTGCCAGCTAGGAAAAAGGAGAATAATCTTAGGCTAATATTTTATTGGTGAGACACTAATGAGATAAGCCAGCAATCTTTTTTTTTTTTTAATTGTTCTAGGAGCAGCTTTCAAAGTTTGTCTAAATTGTCATTCTTAAGGTGCGGGAGCTCTATATAGCCCTATATATGCAGATGTTGCCTGTCTTGTTCTGCTTTTACAGCAGGTAAAATTTCTATGATTGAGAGATGTTCTCTATTAAATGTGTTGAAGTTTTAAGTAGATTGATGAGTAATGGAGAGCAATGAGTGCTTTATATAATGAGTTGACTCTGCATTGTTAGGAGAAAGCAGTCCTGAAGGTTGAAGCCAATCATTAAATGACAAAGGAACAGTAAGAAATTCAAAGTGAGGTGTCCCTGCCCATGGCAGGGGGGTTGGAACTAGATGATCTTAAGGTCTTTTCCAACCCTAACTATTCTATGATTCTGTGATTCTATGAACGTGATTCATCTTAATTTAAAACAATTTAATTATATGCAAGGTTATATAAAGATTTGTGCAGGTCTGGGATTAGGAAAGATGTGTAGAAATACATCTGGACATTTGTTGCTGCAGTAGATTGTGTGCAGTGTCTGGAGGGAAGATTTCACTATCTTCTAAGTTATACTGGAATAGTACTTGCTAAAACATTTACTAATGCTTTTCCAGAGACTGTCCTAGTGGTTGGAGGCTCCCAAAATGTGAGGTAGAATGATAATGGAGATTGGAAACAAGATACAGCAGCAGAGTAAACATTATTTTATATGGGGATGTTCTGCTTTGCTTTTTAATTCTCTATTGAAGCTTAAATTATCATAATTTGTAGACATTTTAGTGACTCACAAGAAACAGTTTTCTTCTTGTCCTGTGTGCAAGGCAGCTTAGGAATGGAAGAGTAAAATGTGGATATTTGGATAAAAGAAGTAGTTTCTATTAATGAACTAATAAAGATTTAGTTGATGACTTAGAATTTGGTGTACAATAAAATTTAAATAAAAATGGCTGTTGAGCAGTAGATGTCTAGGATCTACTAACAGGAACAAAGCCTATATTTGACAAATTGTATACCTATTTGAAATACAGCCTAGTAGTTTTCTTAGTTATTATAGATTTTACTTTCAGAATTTCGAGGGCTGTACCTTAATATAAGGAAGATATTGGCAGAGAATGCTGTGTGGAAATGAGTAATAAAAGATGGCAATTAAAGGTCAGACTTGAAAGCAAAGACTGAAAGAAAAGATTAAGAGAATTATACCCATGTAACTTGATCGAATGCCGACTAGAAAGAAGCATAAAAACGATTTACAAATATTTTAAAGGTTTAAACATCAAAGTATATCAATGAATTATTTAGAGCGGAATGGGAGAGTGTAAATATCAATAACAAGGTATAATTAAGCAAAGTAGGATTTAAGCAGGATATATAGCGAAATATACTTACAGAAAGACAGATTATTAGATGGTAGGTAGATCAGGCTCCCAAAGGCAGTGATGAAACAGGCTTCACTGAAAATATTCAAAATTAGACCAGATAAAATACTGTAGGAAGACAGACTAGGGACAGCGTGGGCCCTCTCCGGAAGCTATCAGGAGAACTGGCTATCAGGAGAACTTCTCCTGGATTTGGAGAAGGCTGAGGTTCTTAACGACTTCTTTGCCTCAGTCTTCACTGGCAAATGCTCTGACCACACCTCCCAAGTCTTGGAAAGCAGATGCAGGGACAGTGAGAATGAAGACCTTAGGCCCACTGTAGTAGATGATCAGGTTCGAGAGCATCTTAAGAACCTGAACGCGCACAAGGCCATGGGATCTGATGAAATCCATCCGCGGGTCCTGAAGGAGCTGGCAAATGAAGTTGCTAATCCACTGTCCATCATATTTGAAAAATCATGGCAGTCAGGTGAAGTGCCCAACGACTGGAAAAAGGGAAATATAACCCCCATTTTCAAGAAGGGGAAAATGGATGAGCCGGGGAACTACAGACCAGTCAGTCTCACCTCTGTGCCTGGAAAAATATTGGAGCAAATTCTCCTGGAAGGCATGCTAAGGCACATGAAAAACAACAAGGTGCTTGGTGACAGCCAGCATGGCTTCACTAAGAGGAAATCCTGCCTGACCAGTCTGGTGGCCTTCTATGATGGGGCTACGGAACTGTTGGACAGGGGTAGAGCAGTTGATGTCATCTACCTGGACTTGTGCAAAGCATCTGA